>QEPC01013498.1:1963872-1981627 GCA_003113815.1 Sphenodon punctatus | reverse complement strand
TCCCAGGGTGATAACCGCAGTGCATGCTGCGCCACGCATTGCACTAGGTGTCATCTCCCCATCTCTTAAGGAGATGACTCATCCTAACCTACTCTTACCTATTTATCCTACTGTAGCATACTGGACCCCCGCCACAAAGGGGGAGCCGATCACGGCCTCCCCCGATCCCACCACCTATTAAATCAATAGTTCATCTAAATGACTGGCCAAACTCCTCAAATACAATTCGTTTCCAGTCCGGGACAGATGAACACCATCATCCCTGAACAGATCCGTTCGGCCGTATGCTATCTCCATATGCCGAATAATCGTTCCTCCCATGCTCGTTATCCATTTTGCCATTTCTCGGTTGATATTTCTCTGAGCTTTGTCAATTCTTGCGGGCCTAACGGCACTGCCCCACTTAAGGCGAGGGATCAAACTGGTCCAAACTATCTGGTCTTTTCAAACCAACTCTGAACTGTTAACATATCCTGTTTCATTTGTATTATTAAGTTAACACCTTTTCTAACTGTCAATTCATTTTCCCCTAAATGCACAACAATAACCTGCGGCTTCCCTTTGTCCTTAAGTGCCCTCAATTTTGGGAGTAATTGGCTCCATTTCATCCCACCAGTTCCATACCACTGGACAATTGCTCTATCATCTAACCCTAGGTGGAGGCCCTGTGCTGTCTTTAGAGCTGCATTGCTGGCCCAACGCACCAGGCTGTGGCCCACGATCCACACTGTTCTCTTCTCTTGCCTGGTCCACCTAGTTCCTATGCATAGGAGACACAATTGTTTAATAACAGTTAGACCTAACGTACTTCTTATAGGCATTAGATCGCCACCGCCCAACTGATTTAATGGCCTCTACTGGGAGACCTACAGCCGCCGCTGTTGTAGCGGCCCCAATCCTAAAAGAATGTGACTTAAATTCCCCAGAGGGAAGGCCTGCCCTCCTTAGTGCGGCCTTCAGGACTGCGTTAAATTGATAACTAGTTAGAGGAGTTACGTTCTTATTTATCAGCAAATTCCCTGGTGTGTGTGGGCGGATGTTCATATATCGCCTAGTCTGCTCAACGGGGCATATTTCGCTAACACTGCAACTGAACAGTCGGATCTTTGGTCCCTTACCCCTCTGGTCAGTTTTTGATCGCTGCAACCGCAGCGACATAGCATCCGGGTTCCATTCCAGGTCCTCTATCCTTAGTGCCCGGCCTGAGTTGTCCTTGCGAGATAATGCCACTACCTCACTTATTCTAAAAAACCCAAAGTATGTTATGGAGTATGCTGTGGTGAACAATTGTATCTCAAACGCATTGTCACATACACTCGGTAATGTTCCTATGATGCTGACTAGTATAGGTGTGGTGATGGGGGCCCGTGTACTGGGTGGGGTAGGAGCTGTTCTGGCCCAGCTCTCCAGCATATGCTTTATATAAAATCCGTGATCTGGGGAGGGGTACCCCTTCATTCTGCTAACGAATGTTAATGCAGAAATCTTCCCCCTATGGTACTTGCTGCCAAGCCTTTATTTCTCAGAAACATGGCGAATTGTAAGATCTCTGATTCCCTTATGGGGAAGTCTCCACCCCATCCATTGCAAGATCTAAATTCCTGGAACTCTCGGAAAGCCCTACTGTAAGCGGCACGCGTTCTGGGGGCCAAGGATCCCTGAACGATTTTCTGGAGTTCTACTTCCCAAGGTTCCACGCCCCCAGAGGGAGGGGCTCGGGGAATTCCTTGGCTTCCGGTGCTAGTTCCCGGAATCGCGTGATCTGGAATCGAGACAATGCGTTGGCTACTTCATTATGGACACCCAGGACGTGCCGTGCGGTGAATAGAATATTGCCCCGTAAACATGCCATCACCAGTTTTCTCACAAGTGCCATGACCCGCGATGAACGAGAGGACAATGTGTTAATTACATGGACAACTGCCATGTTATCGCACCAGAATAACACTGTGCGATTAGCGAACTGTTTTCCCCAAAGCAGTACTGCCACTACTATAGGGAACAGTTCTAAGAATGTCAAATCCCTTGTCACTCCCGTCTCATGCCACTCCTGAGGCCAAGGCTCAGCGCACCACTGGGTCCTGAAATAAAGTCCAAACCCAGCGCCCCCAGCGGCGTCGGAGTGAACCTGGAGGTCGCTGCGTAACAGCCATTTTTCCCTCCAGAAATTAACGCCATTGTACTCGGCCAAGAATTCCTGCCACGTCTCAAGATCTTGTTTCATCTCCCTTGTAACTCGGATCCTATAATGTGGGAGCAAGTTGCCTCTAAATTTTTCATATAACCTTGACAGAAATGCTCTGCCGGGTGCCACGACCCGGCATGCGAAGTTGAGGCTCCCTACTAATGATTGCAGAGATCGGACAGTGATCTTTTTGGCCTGAATACATTCCCCAATCTTGGATTGCAGTTCCTGCAATTTATTATCTGGCAGTCGGGATGATCTAAAATTTGTGTCTAATTCAATCCCCAAGTATGTAATTCTAGGGGAGGGGCCCTCTGTTTTTTCTGGGGCAAGTGGTATTCCCAACTCGTCGGCCATCTCCTGAAACAACCGTAATGCCTTTTTACCCGCTTGTTCGTCGGGCGGGCATATTATCAGGAAATCGTCGAGGTATTTAGTTAAGTCGCCCCCATCCCACCTTTGCTTAAATATCCATTCAACAAGAGAACTGAAACGTTCAAATGCTGAACACGATATGGAGCATCCCATAGGCATTGCTCGATCATAATAGTATTTGCCTCTAAATTGGAAACCCAGTAGATGGAAACTGCTGGGGTGGACTGGGAGCAAGCGGAATGCCGACTTGACATCACACTTAACTAGCATTGCCCCTTTTCCCATCCTCCTTGCCTTTTCGACCGCTACGTCAAATGATGCATACTTGATTGTGGCTAGTTCCTTTGGTATGGCATCATTTACCGAGGCGCCTCGAGGGTGTGACAGGTGATGGATCATTCGAAATTGGCCCAGTACTTTTTTAGGTACTATTCCCAATGGGGATATTACCATGTTCTGCATGGGTATCTGATTATAAGGACCAGCTATCCTACCTTCCGCCAATTCCTTCTCGATTTTTTCTTTGACTAGCTCCTCCCTCCCTTGGACAGATTTTAAGTTCTTAACACATGCATGCTGGTTTACTGGGCCGGCCGGTATGAGGAAGCCATCCCGGAAGCCCTGTATTACGTATTCGACCTCCCTCCTGTCCGGGTGTGCTTCCAAGGCTTTTGTCAAGGCGTCAATTCGAATTGGTGTCGGGCCCCTTTTGGGTGCGAGACCCCATGTTTGTTCCCTGTCCACCTTTCCCGTTTCCTCCTCCCGGACCGAAATGGCTGTTGCCTGCCTTTTGTCGGGGGCGGTAGCATGTGCTCTCAGGGTGCCTCCCGCCACAACTGGAGCACAGGTGCCGAAATCTACACTGGGCCCTGTTACACCGACCGTTGGTGTTGTATTCCCAGCATACGCCAGGACCTCCCTTTCCCCTCCTACGTCTTTCCCCTCGATACATCTCATTCGCCGGTGCAACCCCACCGCGGACTAGTGGATGTCCGCTGTCGGACCTGGGGGCCTTGGTGGCATCCACCATGCTCTCCAGCCATATATCTGGGGCGTGGGTGTCCCATTGCAGGCTTGGCATATTTGCTGCCCTATGACAAAAAGCTTCGTCACAGCGAAGCCATGCGCCGGGAGGGCTGGTTCCATGGGCCCTATGGACTATGTCCGCATATTTATGAAGTTCTAAGCCGCGCCCAGGGTCCTTCTGCATTATGACGCCCATATATACAGCGAATGCTGAGGTCCAATTTGCCCAGTTTCTATCTGCCTTAGGGCGTCTGTATCTTTCTTTGTCTTTTTCCCCATCGGTCTCAGAATGGTCAACTATAGGATCACTAAAGAGCAATGCATATAAATCGACGTATTCTCCACGCCATATTTTTTCTTTGGTTGCCTGTGTTAGGTGGCTTCCAAATGGGGCGGCTACATCCGCAATGACGCCTCCTGGTGGGCGGATCACTGGTGAGGTTCCCGCCCCACTTCCACCTTGTGCCTGATTACTACCTGCAGTGGGGGGTGGTGATGTTACCTCGGCGATTCCTGTACATGTCATCTCCATATCAGTGCTAGTGAGGGGCGCCCTTTGTATCACTTCGGCTGGGGCTGAAGCGGGAACTACCCATGCCCAGATCCCATTAACTTTCATCAACTGTGGCGCTGTTGATTCTTGTACCCCCATTACCGCTGTTCCCAACCCTGACCATGTCTCCCTGGTCGTGGTTTCCTGCGGGGCCCTGTATCTGGACTGCTGGCCCACTTCTCTGGTGATTGTCCCTAACCCCGCACCACTTTCTAGGGTGCCCACAGTGTTACCCCTATTGGTAATTGCCCTTTCTCCATGTGCGTTAGGCTCACCCTGCTCGCTCGCCCTCTGATTGACGCTGCTGCATGGATCAGTGTTTGTCCTTGCTCCAGCCTTCCTGGATACCTCTCCCCGCAGCGCGTTTTCAATGGCGATAATCCTCTGCCACATTGCATCATCTGTCGTCCTGTCCTGGTGCCCCTGAGCTTCACGCCGTCTCCTTGTTGGTGGTGATTCACTACCTGTATTTGGGAACATATGGGGGGGCACATCCAGCCCCGATGGGTTAACCACTGGAGATCTTAGGGGGCCCAGTCCCACGGGTATGGAACCCGCCCTCTGTATCTGATATTGGGCAAGACCAGGGACACCAAGGGGATCCCATGAAGTTACTCCCCCTACTGGGCCGGGAGCCTGGAAAGTCTGAGTCCCTGTGCCCTATAGGCCTGTTGGCCCTATATCCTGCCTGCTATTCCCTTGCACCATTGCTTCATCCCCCACCCATCTGTGCCCTGTGGGGTTTTCCCTTAATCCATCCCTGGGGCTGGACTCTTGAGCTTCCCCCAGCCTCAAATTCAGCCCTGCTCTTGGGGTGAAACCCTCATCCCTATACCGGGCCAGTGTGGAAATCACTCTGGAGCCCCATCTGAGCCCTGCCTCAGGGGCCTGTACATAGGCCTGGGCCCCGGGTGAAACCACCCTCTGCCCCCTGGTCGTGGAGCTCCCACCTGGTTCATCAGGGGCTAGTCCCCCATCCCGGGCCTCCTGCCTAGTCTGGGGAAGCCCTCCGAGAGGCTGCATGTCAGCCTGGGCCGGGGTTGGTGGGCGGGCCCTCAACATGGCCTCGCAGGCCGGAAGGCGAGCTACCAGTTCTGCCCTGGTCGGGGCACCCTCCGGTACACTCCTTGCTGCTGCGTTGCCCAAGCCTGAATGCTGAATGCCGTCTCCACGCGGCCAGAGCGGCTCCGCCCCTCCTAAAAGGGGTGGACCCGTTCAACTCCCTTTCGGCGTGGCCCTCTTCTGGGCCGCCGCGCACTTCTTTTTTGCGCGGCCCATCTCTGTTGGTAAGCTGGGGGAGTGCAGCAGCAAACACTCCTTGCTGCTGCGTTGCCCAAGCCTGAATGCTGAATGCCGTCTCCACGCGGCCAGAGCGGCTCCGCCCCTCCTAAAAGGGGTGGACCCGTTCAACTCCCTTTCGGCGTGGCCCTCTCCGCTCGCGCCAAACCGTTCGTTGCCCCGGCAACCTCCGCCCGGGTTACTTCCTTTCAAGCTGCAATTGCAGCACCGCTGGTTTCCTCCTCCTGCATCCCACGACGGGGGGCGCGGCAATTGCGCCATCGCCGCTATCTGCGGCGAAGGGGACTACTTCAAGTCCCTCCCCCAGACATACAGATGGGCATTAGCTGAAGCATCAGAGCTTTGTCAATGGGCCATCACAGCTGAACTGTCATAGCAAGTGGGAATGGAAAGGGAGGGACGCTGGGGCTGGAAAGCGGTGAGGCAGTAGTAGGGGTAATGGGAGTTGGGCACTTGACTTCAGCTTGCTCTAGGACAGAATTTCCTAAACCTTTCCCAGTGTGACCCCTATTTTGAGACTTAAATACAATCCCACCACCACCAATAGCAAGAGAGACATGAAAAGCATAGCAAATATCATTTGGGATCAAGACCCCATCCATACACAGAATGGCCCCACTCAGGGGTCTGGACTCGTAGGGTGAATCAACATGAGCTAAGAGGGCCTGGTCCCCCACATGCCCCGAGGCAGGCAATCACAGCAACCATGGTCTGAGGGCAACATTGAGAGCAGGGCAGATAATCCACTCCCCTGCGGTCACCACCATTCCCCTTCATGCCACAGGGAGGGCCAAGGAGCCAGCCACATGAGACTAGATGCCTGGACTCCTGCAGCGCTGCTGGAATGGGCTCGCTGCTGCTAGGCAGCTGCTGGGAGGAGGAGTGCAGATGTGTTCCTCCCCCCACCTAACAGCTGATCACAGGAGGCCCTTTGAGGAGGCCCCTCCCCCAATCACCTGTGGGGAGGGTGAGAGGAGCATCCCTGCTGCTCCCAGGGCCCTCTCCCCCAATCTACCCACTCAGCAACTGATCGTGTGGGAGAAGGGCCTGGGAAGAGCATGTGCTCCTCCCAGGCCCTCCTCCCCTGCAATCAGCTTTTAGGTGGCCATGAGGAGCACTTTCCTTTTGGCCCGATCCACAGACCTCGTTTCACAGTAGGGCTGCATGGCCCAGTCACATGGGAGCCAGGGCCTTTAGCCCATTTTGGGGAGCATTATCCCAAATTGTGCAAGGCTAACATGAGATACATCCCCAGTTTTTTTCAGAGGATGCCTCACATGTTATCTGGCTGCCCAGTGCCCACCCCAGAATGGAGTGAACATCTGGCAGCTACCAGGTGTATGAGCTACTGCATTGCATATTAACATTGCCCTAAGTGCAGGGGCGGATCCCCCTTGGGGTGTCAGGGTAGATGCCCCCCGATGCCCAACAGGCTGCCCCATTGCTGTCCCAGCAAGCGACTGCTGCCCCCACTGCTCCTCCTCTTGCCCATGTCCCCCAGCCTCCCTGCAGGCAGGTCCTGTGCGCTGCACAGTGGAGAGGCTCTTCCTAGCAGACTTCCCCAGTTGGCTCCTGGCAGTACACCAGCACCAGTCATCTGATCATCAGTGCTGATATGCATCCAGGAGCAAACTGGGGAGGGCTGGCTAGAAGATCCTCCCCATGCAATGCACAGGACCTGCCTGCATGGGGAGGCTGGGGAGAAACCTTGTCCAATCCTGTCTCCTCCCTCCTTGGGGTGGGGCTCGGCTGGCTAGAGTCTAGCCAGCCAGACCCCACCCCCAGGAGGAAGAGGGGGGACCCAGGATTGAAGGAGCGCCTCCCCGCGTTGCTACAACATCTGCACGGGGAGGCAGGGGATACCTCTTCCTCCTCCCCCCTCCCTCCTGCTCCCCTGGGTGGGCAGGAGGGAGAAGGGACTTGAGGAGTCACCCCAGCCCCTCAGGGAGCATGCTCTGGACACTGTCCTGAAGAAGCAATGCTCTGTGGGAGGTTGGGAAGGGGTTGGGGGAGATGCCAAGTGTTCCTATGGAGGAACCCAGCTAACCGGAAAGGCATTTAAGGTGGTTCAGGGTGACTTTCCTCCTCTTTATCAGAGGGGAGGGGGAGAGAGCGCTCTCTCTCTCTCCCTCTACCCCACTTTACCAGGGAGGATGGGAGAAAAGAGAGCGGAAAATTTGGCCCAGGTCACAGACCAAACTGGAGGATAACTGAATCCCTCCTTTGGGTAAGTAGTATTTTTTAAAACAACTTCTCTATTTTTTTTATTATTTTTTTTATGTTCGTATTTATTTATTTTTATTTTTTATTCTTTTAATGTATTTTTAAATGTTATTTAGGGTTTGCAGTAATTTTGGTTGTCTGGATATTTTAAATATGTTTGGGGATTTTTTTTAAAAAAAATTTGTTTTGGGTAATTTTGCTGTTGACATTTTAAATATATTTTGGGATTTTTCAATTTTGTTTAGGTTTTGGGCTAATTTTGGTTGTCTGGGTATTTAATTTTTTTAATTTATTTTTTACGGTTTGGGGTAATTTTGGCTGTCGGTATTTTAAATATATTTTGAATTTTTTTAAAAAATATATTTTTTAGGGCTTGGAAATATTTTGGTTGTCTGGGTATTTAAAATATATTATTTGATGTTTTTCAAATTTTGGTTTGTAAACTGAGTGTATTTTTTAAAAAAATATTTTTCTCTTAGATTTTAAAATAATTTGTGTTTGTATGTAGTTTAGATATTGGATACTTGGAGTGGATATTTTGTGCACAGACTGAGTGCAGCAGGGGTATGTAAGATTGTAAGCCCCCTTGGGCAGGGATCTTGTCTATTTTCAACAGTTGTAAAGCACCAGGTATATTGCTGGCACTATATAAATACTTAATAATAATAATAAATAATAAATGCAGTGGTGAACACTTCAAATATACTTGTTTTTCACCGATAAAATGGGTGTTACATTTTATTATACATGGTACAGGGCAACACTGCAGTCCTGCAACATGGGCCCTTTTCACACGAGATGCCTCCACCCAGTTTCGCTGGGTGGAGGTATCTGTGTAAACACCATTGGCGGTGGGTGCAGGTGCGTGCATGCTCCCGCACTATACCCATATCCACCCACCACCCACCCACGGAGCAATCGGCAGTGGAGTGGGTGGGGATGGGTGTTGCGCGGAAGCATGCACGCACCTACACACACCACCTGTGGTGTTTACACAGACATCTCCACCAAGCGAAATGCACCCAACCCACCGCCCGTGGTGTTTAAACAGACACCTCCACCCATCGAAACTGGGTGGAGGCATCTTGTGTGAAAAGGGCCCATGTTGCAGGGCTGCAGTGTTGCCCTGCAACATGTATAATAAAATGTAACACCCCTTTTATCGGTGTTAGAGTGTCTGTGTAAAAAGGGCCATAGTGTTGTGCTTTCTAGTGACAGCCCCTTTGAATTTTTTCTCTCTTCTTGTGTGATTTGATGCTTGAGAAAGTTAAACTTTGAATGTTTAAATTGATTGGTTAGGATGTTTTAAATTGATTGGTTAGGATGTTTATAGTGGAAAAAAACACAGAGAAAATATAGAAGCTTTCCCAAAGAATTTATTTCGTGACGAAGTTGTTTGGTGACTAAGGGTAATTTCAGACGTTACGAAAACGCCTTTCACAACAGTGAACCCCAGTGGATTCCCTGTGGTGGCGGTGTTTCCATGAACGTCTGTTTGACCCCCGTCAGATGTTCACCACAGTGAATCTCTGGCAGGGGTCAAAGCTAACCATGGTTCTCGACCTCCAGCCGGCCGGAGGTCGAGAACCATGGTTAGACTGGCCACTATCCGGGATGGGCCAAAAGTAACATGTGTTACCTTGGCCCATCCTGGATCGTGGCCCCGACCGTGATACGGGATCGGGCGCAGCGGCCTGATAGACCGCTGCGCCCACCCATCTCCCCAAGGGCGGGCGGCTGAGGGAGCGCGGGGGGGTGGGGCTGTGCGGTTGCATGTTGTGCCGTGCAGCCCTGCCCCCTCCCCAATCCCTGTTAGCAATCAGGTCGGCACGTTTAAAGGACGGACGGCCTGATCACGGACTGGGATCCACGATGGATCCCAGTCAGGGGTTCAGCGTGACGGGCCTCCAGGCCCATCACATCTGAAATTACCCTAAGAACACTTTTAAAATAGGCCGTTTTTACACGAACGGCAGTGGATGGGGGGGATAGGGGGTTGGCTACAGTGGGTGGAGGTGGGTGGGTGTCCATTTACATGAACACCCACTCACCTCCACCCATCTCCATCCACCTCCACCCACGGAGCCTCCTCTGGTTTTCTGGAGGGCTCTGTGGATGGAGATGGGTGTGTGATGGGTGTTGCATGGGAGTACGCACGCCTCACGCACCCCGACGCATTCCGCTTGGTGTTCACACTGGTGAACACCAAGTACACACCCATCCTCCCACCCACCACTGGCTGTATACATTGACCGCCCCCCCAACACCCACCCGAACACTGAGCGGGAGGGGAGGCATCTGTGTAAAAACAGCCATACTTTCTTACTTTTACAAGTAAGCGTAAAACTTGAAGTGCATTGGGCAACATTCCCATCCTGCATCAGTATGGGTGTCGTAGAATTGCTTAGACAATAAAACCTCTGCAAATGAGAGGAAAGGTTTGCTATCTCTGAACAGGTCAGGAGGACCGGCTTGCCCACTGGACAGAATAGGGACTCTTTAGCCAATCAAGGCAGAGCCCCTGGGGATTCTGTTCAACTCTGATAGCCAAGGAGCAGAATCACCCCCTCACCCAACCTAGGGTTTGCAGTTTGGGTGGGGCACAGGGCTGGTATTTGCACTGTGTGTGGGAAGAGGGTACCGGAATTTTTGGGGCCGGGCACCAAAACACTTAAGGTTTGTCCTGCCTCTGCTCCAGCTGCAATCCTTAAGCCACTTACTTAAGAGTAATACCACTCAAATCAATGGGACCACTCCAGAGTAAGAGGGTTGAGGATTGTACCCTCTCTGCCTATACACAGTACATATTTGAATTAATCCTGCAGTAAATTACTTTTAGTTTTAAAATGGATTCTGTTGAAAAGTAATATTTTTATTATAACTTTTCTGTGTGGAAAAAGATATTCTGTTTTCTGGCTGTTTTCATGGAGATTACACCTTCTTTGATAAAAAGAGATGAATAAGAGCTCCCATAATTTCACTTTAAGGGCTGCAATACCAGTGGTGGCTGGTGGGTTCTAAGGCTGGTGGGTCGGGGGGAGGGGGGAGAGCCAATGGTAGGTGGGGCCAAGCAGAATTTTGAAATTATTATGGAATTTTACAGCCTAAATTCCCCATCTGTATAAAATGGGAATGTGTGTGTGTGTGTGTGTGTGTGTGTGTGTCTCCCTCTCCCTGTGTTCCCCTCACCCTTCTCCTTCTTAGAGTGTAAGCCCCCTGGCAGGGACGTGTCTCCAGTAGCCACCAGCGGGCAATGTGTTCAATGGCAGGAGTATCATAACAGCTACCCCGGATTTCAAACAAACCAACTAACTGATCAGACTCAGAGCTTAAAGCGATAATTAACCTGGGGTTCTTTCCATTTGCCTTCAGTTTCTCAACTAGTCACTGCAGTCATGTTATAAAACTTCTCCACAACTTTAGGAAATCTTGCTTTCTTAGGGAAAGCCAAAAATCACAGGCTTATCACAACTCTCATCACTTATGGATTTTCAACACCCTTATGTTGCCCAACCCACTTCCCTGGGTGGTGGAAAGTTCCAGGGGCAGCCTTGCTGGGTCAGTGTCCCTTCGACAGCAGAGAGAAACTGGAGAGACTTACTGTGTGATATAATAGTCCATTTATTTACAAATGTCCTAGTTCCTCCAGGTCCAGCACCACAAGAACTCCCAAAAAGGCTCTCTCTGTAGCCTTCCGCCTCCAAAGTCCAGCATGCAATCTCCAACCAGACTGCAGCTCTCTACTCAGACACATACTGAAAGCTGTCCCACTCAGTACTCAGCATCGCCCAGCCCAAACCATTGTTATAAGACATGGGGCTGGCAGACAAGCTTAGATGTGGCTGATGGCCCTATACAATGACTTTCATTCCAGGGGAAATTAATCCCAGGGGGACCCCAAATCCATAACACTTACAAACATGAGGTGGCAACACTGAAACAGGCAAACTCTTAAAAAAATACACACAAATGCCACGCCCCCCGCCAAACCTGTAATTTTAGAGCAATCAACCAACCCCAAAGTCCAGCCCATGACAGGGCCACCACAAAAAAATTGCACCCCCTCAGATCTACTCAGTAACCTCAGACTCAGGAGCCAAATGTGACCGATGGTGAGGTTTTATGCTCTTTTCCAGCTCCTGGAAATAGATGGAGATGGGTGTGTGTCCGTGGGAATGGACACACCACCACCTCCACCCACCACACCAGCACACCCATGCCCCCACCCATTGCTGCCCATGTAAAAAGGTCTTTCAGTTCCATTTCTCTTCCTCTGCAGGTTGGGGGAAACACCGAAGCTGGGGAACAGAGGAGGTGAGGGGGCAGCAGCAGAGCTACGGGGGAGCCTCGGGCTGGGAGAGCAGGGGCTGAGGGTGGGGATGCCCAAAGGGGCTGGGAGACCAAGCCCTAGGAGGAAAAACTGAAAGGAATTGGGGATGCTCAGATTAGAGAAAAGAAGATTAAGGGGGAAGATGAGAGCAATTTTTCAAATATCTAAAAGGAGGCCACAAAAAAAAGATTATGGACATCTCCATCGTCACAGACGGCAGAACAAAAGGGAATAGGTTTAAATTGTAGAGCCACAGTAGCAGCTCTATAGCTAAGGTGACTACCAAGTCTCATTCAAACTGTCTAATGTTAGTGGATGGGAGGACTTGGGCAGTTACATCTAGGGTTTTTGACTAAAAACTTTTGACCGTGGTTTCTCAAGATCAGTCTGATTTATTATCTTCTTTTTACATTTAGGAAATAAATTACACTGATTTCTAGACCCTAGTAGTTCTAATTTTAAAAATGGTGCTTTAAATCAAATGTATATGTTAAAAACTTTCAATTTCTTCTAATGGAAAAAGTCATATGTTTTGTACGTGTGTGGCTGTCTTCTTCTGTATCAGCTGATGTTTAAACGACATTTACTGTTCCCGTAATGATGACATTTACCCATGCAGTAACGATTAAATATAGTTGGATACATGAGCAATTACAGAGTACTTCATCCATCCATCCACTACTTCATGACAGGATGGATACATTTATTTATTTATTTATTTATTTATGTTTATATGACTATTTAGAACTTCATTCACCATTAATAGATCCCGCACGGAAATTAATTCCTAACAATTCTTCCTTTCCCTGGACTACATGTGCATGACCTTCCTCTGCAGTACATGTAGATGACCAAATATGTACATCTAAAACTAACAATTCCTCCTTCAGATATCTGAATGACCAAATATGTATGCCAAAGCTACAAGTAACAATTCTTCCTTTCCCTGGACTATATTTATGTCTGCAACTAACAACTCCACCGTACATAAGTAACAATTCCTTACCCTGTACATAAAAATAAAAATCTATCTGTACATCCAGCAGTGGAGTTGTTTGTCTTGGACTTGTTAAAGACCAGAAAAGGGCTTGTTGGGACTTTGGACAGAGCCCAGATAGGGGCTCGGGACTTTGTGAAGTGCACAAGGGCTTTAGGACTGCTTAATGCCCACAAGGGCTGATTAGAAGCCCAGACAGGCAGTCCTGGCATGGGGGGACCCCTCAGGGGCAGAGCACAGACACAGGGGGAGGCCACACGGACAGGGAGTGGCCTGAAAATGGTCCAGGAGTCTGACAGGGACCCCCCACACTGGCGAGGGTGTGATGAACAGGATGGAGGTGAGATGGAGCCGAAGAGCTGGGCAGGCGATCCAACCCTGCACCTGGGAGGACGCCGGGAGGTGCAGTCCGGGGGCCCCAGAACCCCACGGTCACAGAGTCAACCGGGGGCATGGGCACAAGAGGGAATGCGGCCGGACAAGGAAGGACAGCAGCACGCGGGGTGCTGGGAGCCGGCTCGGAAATCAGGACACAGCCACAGAAGAAGGCAGCCACGGACGGGAACAACAGTTGCAGAGGCAGACAGGGGAGCCCATGCAGGGGTCCCAGAGCCACAGGCAGGGGCAGCAGAACCCCAGGAACCAGCCAGAACAGCAGCAAGCCCAGGACATCATGGAGGGAGCGGGCAGCAACCCACGGCATCAGGGCGGAGGTGGGAGCTCACAGCGGGGCCAGCATCCAGGGCCCGGAAGGCACAGGGGGCCTCACAGCCAGCTGCAGGGGGCCATGAAGGGGCCCGGGGTCAGGTGGTCCACTAGGCTCATGTAGTGGGGCCACTGGAGGATGCCCCAATGGTAGCCCAGCGCAGACGTGGTGGGCGACAAGGTACTACACCTCAAAGGGATCCTGCATGGCGAGCCCCACCTGGACATCAGATCGGGACAACACACCAGCCAGTGCCACCAGCTCTTCCCCGGTGGGCTCTGACAAGCCATAGTCACTAGTCAGCAGCTGGGGGCCACGGAAGGTGACCAAGCTCCAACAGGCAGTGATAGACCACCCCACGTGACCACTGGTACCCATGGGCCCCGTGAACGTAGTCAAAGAAGGACACAGTCAGGGTAGGGCCCCCCTCCACCAGACAGGCCATGTAGGTGGCCAGACTGCACACAGAGAGAGAAGACATGGTTCCCACCGCGGACCACCCCACATACAAGCACCTCATCTCTGGGATGCGCCCATTGAGGAACGGACGCAGGCCCAGCGTCTTCGCATGCAGCCAGCAATCACGGGTGCTCACCTCATAGCCAAAGTAGTGCAGGCCGGAGCTCAGACTCGCATAGGCACCTGTGAGGCTGTCTGGGAAGCTCAGGAGCAATTGCACGGCCGGGGAATGCCACAGGTCACACAGGTCCATGGTCTCGCGGAAGGTCCATCTATGGGGGGTGCCGGGGATGGTGGGGCCCGCGAGCCCTGGTAAAGCGCTGCCAACCATGGTCCAGCAAGCGGTGGATAATAACTGCAAGGAAAGAGGGGTCCCACAATCCCTGGAGGGACAGGAGGGGAAGCATGGGAGCTCCAAGGCCAAGCGATAAGGCCGCAGGCCACAACATGGCATGGCAGATGAGCGAGGCATGGGGTGCGGACACAGCCCAGCTGCTGGAACTGAGCACACATATAGGACAGTCTACACACAGATCAGGGCAGCGAGGACAACAGGCAGCCAAGACAGATAGGTGGGAGGTGATAACAGCAGGAATGCAGCTGCTGCCCGCACACCCGAGCGCAGGCTGGTCCATGTGACAGGCCCCGTGCAGGGACCGCAGGTGTGCTCAATGGGGTGCCCCCTGCCTCCCCGCCCTGGCTGCCCTGCAGTAGTCGGGCCTGCCGGCCAAGGGAACAGGCAGAGGCAACCCGTGGCCCCCTGCCCGGTTTCCTGGTCATGACCTGGGGGGCTACACATGCACCAGCCTCTAACAGTTGCGGCTGCACCCCACCCGGGGCACCATTCACCATGGAGCTGGGACAGTTGAGCGCCTGTGGGATACACCTAGCAGTCTGCGCAGAGTGGTACTGCTCGCACACTGACCTCTTGAGCATCCAGAACGCAGAGGTGCACCTGACTGCCCAGCTGCGGGTGTGCATGGCCAGGAGTGCAGTCAGAGCCCAGTAACCACAGGTACAGGTGCTCCCTGGTCTGGCTCAGGGCCCAGCAGGTGTCCAGGGCGGCCCGACAGGCCCTCATCTGTGCCCAGGAGTGGGCTGCTGCACTCCGCAAGGTGGGCAGCTGGCTCCAGTGGTGGGGGGAGACCATGGGGCATGCAGCCCTTCTCGCTATGCCCATTGCCCAGCGGGTATGTGTCATGGAGGGGGCACAGGGGTGGTGGTCCAGGGCGATGGCTCACTGGGACGAGGCCACCTGGAGAGCGCACTTTCGGATGAAAAGGCAGATCCTCCTGTGACTTGCGGAGCTGTTGACACCCTGGCTGGAGAGGCAGAACACCCCCATGTGGGCCCCCATTCCCATGGTCCAGCGGGTGGCCATCGAAGTCTGGGCCCTTTCAACACCTGACTCCTGCCGGTCCGTCTCACAGTACTTTGGCGTTGGGGTGAGCACTGTCGCCGGGATCCTGCAAGACATCTGCAAGGCAGTGGAGGGCATGCTCCTGGACCAAGCGATCCAGCTGGTAGACCAGGAGGCCGTGATGCCTGGCTTCACAGTTGGAGGATTCCTCCAACTGCATGGGTGCCGTGGACGGCACCCACATTGAGATCCTCCACCCATCCAATGGGGAGGCCGCGGAATATGTCAACTGACACGGGTACCACTCCCTACAGCTGAAGGTGGTCATGGATCACCGGAGGTGATTCATAGACATTTACACGGGCCACTCTGGGCACAGCCACGATGCCCGGATCATGACCATCTCTCGCTTCTATGCCCGGAAGTACCGTGGGGACTTCGTGAACATGGGGATGACCCGGATCTTGGGGGTGCTGATGCCCCCTGCATTCTGTGGGACTCGGCCTATCCACTCACCCATTGGATGATGAAGGCATACCCGGTCACCAGGAACCCTTTGGAGGCACTGTACAACACCCGCCTGTGTGACTGCCGGACCGTGTTTGAGAGGGCCTTCGGGGCCCTCAAGCAGTGCTGGAGGTGCCTCAGGGGCCAGCTAGACTACATGGTGGAGACCTCGGCTCTGGTGATCAGAGCCTGCTGTGTGCTGCACAACGTGTGTGAGACTGATGGGGCTGCCCTCAACTACCCCGTGCCCCAGCGCTCTCCCGGCCCCATGCCTCTCTATCTGAATGCTGAGAACCCACAGGAGAACTGATACCCAAAGCGCATCCATGGTGCCCTGGCTAGGCGGATCAGCCAGGAGGCCAAGGTGTGAGGCCACACACCACCGTCACCACCACCCTGGGGCCCCCACAGGCACCCTGGCCACCCCCTGAGATACCTACCCACCCCCATCCCCAGGCCCGTGACATGGAATAATAGCTGTGACTGTGGTGCCCGTGCATTTATTGTGAATACCTCCTACAGGTAACACCACCACCACCACCACCCGCCTCCCAGTGCCATGTCCGCCCCCCTCAGCCCACTCTCCCCCTTCCCACACTTCCCCCATGACCTGCCTGTCTCCGGGGCCTTCTTCTCAGCCACCTTGTTGCTTCCATGGAGCTCTGGGAGCTCCCCTCCCCCCCACTGTCCATGGTTCCTGTGTGCAGCAGTAGTGAGGTGCCTATGTCATGGGACTGGTACATCTTAGCAGAGTGCTCCCTCACCAGGTGGAATGTGGAATGTGGGTAGGTGGAACGTGGCCCACGGCAGCCCCCTGGCCCCCTTTCCAAGGTCTGGGGTGTCAGGTGTTGCTGGGGGCGGCCCCGGGGCCAGTGTGCCCCCCTCAGCCCCTCGGCCTGTCCCCTCAGGTCCGTATCCCCTCCCATCCGCTTGCTTACCCTCGATGTGGGTCTCGGAACCCTCCGAGGCTGGTCCCTCATTGTTACTGGGGTCACCCTGCATCCCCTGGCCAAGGGCGACCGGTGTGCTGGCCTCATATACTCCTGGTTCAAACATCGGATGGGGGAATCTTTGGGCTGGTGCGCAAGGGGGGGTCTGCTACTCCCCGAGGTTCCGGGGCATTCCTCTTGGGGGGCGGGGCCTCTGGAGCCGATGCCTTCTAGTGGGGTGGTGAGGGGAGAGGGTACATTGACCCATTCCCTGCCCTGGACCACGGCGCTCCCCACGAGGCACGGGATGACTATGGATCCCTTCATGTGGAGGATGCAGACCAGGGCATCATAGCAGGGGGCGGTCCGGGCTCCATGCCTGGACTGCCGGTTGTTGTCTTTGATGGCCTTGTAACCCCTCTTGAGCTCCTTCACCTTTGAGCGGCACTGGGCCACTGTCATGTGGTGCCCTGCTGCCTCTAGGTCCTGCACGATCTCCTGGTACACGTGCTCATTCCTCTGGTTCACCGCTGGCTCCAGCTGGTGCTCCAGGGTCCCCCAGATCCTAATGAAGTCCTGGGTTTCCCTGTGCCCCCATTGCCCCCCTCGGTGGTATGGCCGTCTCCCATGTGGGCCCTCCTGGTCCTCCTCCTCCTCCACATGCCCTCCACCCAGCTCCTCTGGGGGCTCGGGATCCCGGGCCCGTTTCCGTGTCTTTGGTAAGGCTGATGCGGCAGCAGCTTTTACCGTGCCGCGATTCCGTTCCGCTATTTCGGAATTGCCCCCGCCACACCGCAACATTTCTG
>QEPC01013498.1:1948428-1963396 GCA_003113815.1 Sphenodon punctatus | reverse complement strand
CGCGGAACCGCGGAATGAAACCGCGGAATTAAAGCCTCTGCCATGCCATTCCACTAATTGCGGAAACACTGTTTCCGCCGGAAATAGCTACCGCTGCGAAATTCCGCTACAGCCCTAGTCTTTGGGTCGAAAAGGAGGGCAGTTAGTTGCCGGGCTGCCTCATCCCTGCAGCCCTCCCCCTTTCCCCCCTCCTGCTGGCCCACCCACCCCCCTTGGTGCCCCTGTGCTGCTGCCCCCCTTTGCTCCTGTTACCCCTTTCCAGGGTGCCTCGTCCCCTGGGCCGGTTGTCGGCTCTGGGGTGGCCTGTCCCGGCTGCTGGTCTCCCTCCACCGCCTCCATGTGAAGCATAACCACCTCCTCTGCCTGTGCCTCCTCCTCCACCTCCTCCTCCTCCCTTGCTTGCTCACCTTCCGCTCTCCTCTCCCTTCCGCCTAGATCCATCCCACCACGTTCCCCTGCTGCCAGGTGCCCTTTAAATCTCCCTCCCCAGCCTGTGTTGTTGCTTGTTGCCTGGCAGTGATGCTGCATGCTTTTTCCCCAGCTGGGAATTGTTTTGATTGCTTCCTGCTGGTGGTTGTCATTCATTCATTACGTTTTGCTGTTTCCCAGTGGGAATTGCTTTGACCACCCTTTTGGAGATGGTCCGGGCCAGACCTCCCGAAGGGTGGTTGGCTTTGTCCCCTGCTGGGGATTGTCTGTGGTGAACATCTTGTGACTGCCAAACAGACGTTCAGGGCCCTTTGGCCCCACCGCGGGGTTGTGTGTGGGTCACTGTGGTTGACTGTGATCTCATAACATCTGAAAACACCCATAGTCTCCATGGTACCTTTTCACGGCATGCTTTAATTTCTAAAAAAAATAAATAAAATTGTTTCTCTATCTACTTCTTTCTCACCCACATGCACATATAGAATAAACAGATGCCTTACTAATCAATTTCTTTGAATGTTGAAGTTTGTGTCAGGGTGAAGATGCCTTAACTATTTATTAAATCCAACTTTTTAAAATATTAGAATATCCTTTCTTTTTGAAAATTAAATTATAATTAGTGTTTATATGTCAGTACAAATTTTAAAAAAATAATTTTTGTATTATTGAAGAAATTTGAACTGAAGAATGTAGAACATTTTTTTCCAATTCTGCCTGCTGCTGCAATGTAATGCTGAGGAGTGAATGTAAGATAAGAAAGTGTATACAATGTATTCTCTTTTCTTATCCTCCTTCACATTAAACAAACCTAATACTCCATCTTCCTATTTTTAAAATTAACATCTTCTATTGTATTGTTTACAAACATCAATCTTCCACTTTCACCTTCCAAAAATATCAGATTTCCATATAATTCATCAATTTACAATTCATAAAATATTATTTTATCTCTTGCGTGTCTTAACGAGTTAACTGAAATGTGTAATCTTTCATATAATACGGTTAACTCATTAAGACTCACAAGAGAAAATAATATTTTATGAATTGTGAATGGAGGAATTATATGGAAATCTCATTTTGGGGGGAAGGTGAAAGTGGAAGTTTGTCCGATGTTCATAAACATTACAATAAAAGAAGGTGTTAATTTGAAAAAATAGGAAAATCGAGTATTAGGTTTGTTTAATGTGAAGGAGAACCCCCCCAAAAAAGAGAATAAACAGATGCCTTACTAATAAATTTCCTTGAATGTTGAAGTTTGTGTCAGGATGATGATGCCTTAACTAGGGATGGGCGAATGCGGTTCGGAAGTTCGGAGTTCGGCCCAAACTCAGCGTGTTCGGATGACCGAACATGAATCTGAACCCGAACGCAAACATACTGAACAAACCGAACACCGAACGGCAAAATGGCCGAACAGTTCGGTCAATTCAGATCACATTCGGGTGAGTTCGGGTGGCAAAAAAAGGTTCACTGGAAGGTCAAACATGACAGGGAGGTGTAGTCAGTCACTGAGGAACAGACTTCCAGGCACCAGGGGTGGAGAGGCTTGCAAGAAATCAAACTAATTAAATATCTGCCTTCCCAACACCTTCTGAGCTAGTCACTGTTCCTGAACAGCAGAAGTTGAGTAGGATTTTTAGATTCCTTTAAGTTTCATTTCAGTTTTGTACTGAAATGAAACTTAAACCTTAAACTGAAACCTTGTGTTATGCATTTCACTGTACAGACTCATTGAGTATGTATGTATTTCACTACAGACTCCTCTTCTGTTTGTGATTCCGTCCCCATCCCATATATATGGGATGTATATATATCCTTATATATCCATATATCCCTATATATATCCCTATATATATATGGATATGGGATGGGGGGGATAGATAGATAGATAGATAGATAGATAGATAGATAGATAGATAGATAGATAGAGAGCGAGAGAGAGAGAGAGAGAGAGTTGTAGGAGTTAGCTTAGTGATAGAGATAGCGTTAGTGATTTAGTTTTAGTGTTTGTAGGAGTAGGTCTGTGTACTTATTAGATAATCCATTTAGTTCATAGCATTTAGAATAGTTAATAGCAGTTAGATTTAGTGTAGATAGATATATATAATATTAGATTAAAAAAAAAAATTACCATATAAAAACAAAAAAAAACAAATAAAAAACAAAAGAAAACCATATAAAACCCAATAAAAAACCAAAAAAACATATAAAAAACAAAAAATACCCATAACAACATTTCCCGAACGGCTGAACCGAACAGCCAAACCCGAACTCGGCGAACTAGCTGAACTGCCGAACCAAACGGACGAACTGAATGCAGCCAAACCGAACGGACGAAACGAACACAGCTGAACCGAACGGCCAAACCCGAACCGCGATCTGTTCGCCCATCCCTAGCCTTAACTACTTATTAAAACCAAAGTTTTTTTAATATTAGAATTACAGCAATGGAGAGTTCAGTTAAATATTAGGAAATGCTTCCTGACTAAGAACTGTCGGGCAATAGAATAGGTTGCCCAGGGAAGCAGTGGAAACTCCCTCCTTAGATGTTTTAAAAACCTGTCTGAACGAGCATAATTTGTCTCTATGATCCACACAGCACCATTCTCCCTTCAAAATTCACCACTTCTTCCTTAATCTGTGTCCAGCTTGCCCTGAAACAATGCATTCACACAGCTGCTGAAAACCCTACATTTCAGTGACCCATTCCCTACATTGAGGTTCCTTCACACATTGTTTTCATGGGGGCGGGGCGGGGGAAACACCGAACACAGGGGAGCCCATGTGGGAAGGGTCTTGCGCAAACCCACACCAAATAACTAATGTTGACAGTGTGGAATTGTTCAGCACAGGTTTCCTTGCCTCACAAACCCCCTCCACACAACACCCCCTCATCAGGGAACTTGGCATGAGTTGCAATCTCTGTTGGCCCACCCCCCACTGTTGGGAGGGACAGCATTGTGGGGACAGAGTAATCTAAATGAGACAGGGTGGCCATGTTGACTGTGCCACCCATGTTGTCCGTGACAATGTAGCCTGCAGCAATACTAATTGCCAAAGTTATATCTTAGGCTTTATTTCAGCCAATGGGACTATGACCTGCCAAATTCACATCAGGCTTATTACAGCTGGCACAAACCACCACTGTCTGTCACAGATTCAATAAACCCTCCATCATCTCCTGACATCTAGAGAGAACACTTTAATTATGGCACTGACTCACGCTGGCATTCTGACATTGTCCAGTAATTAAATACGAAAGGTCTCCACCATCTGGGGCAGCTGCACTTTTGGAAAATGGAATCATCCCACGTAAAACAAGGGTTATTCTACACTGCATTTTTACAAGTCATAACTGCATAGACTATGTGTTTAGAATCATAGTGTTGGAGGATACATCTAGGGTCATCTAGTCCAACCCCTGCTTGGATGCAGGATGACCACAGTTACAACATCGCTGAGCGATGGCTGTCTTGTCCAGCGTCTTCTTAAAAACTCCAGTGATGGAGACCCTACACTCCTCCCTTCCCCCTCAGACAGCTTGTTCCGTTGCCATGCAGCTATTACTGCTAGGATGTTTTTCTTGATATTTAACTAAAAATCTACCTTCCTACAGATTGTGCCCATTATTTCTAGTCCTGCCCTCTGTGGCAGTGAAGAATAGTTCCTTGCCATTTTCTTGGTGGCAGCCCTTTAGATGGTTGAAGACTGCTGCCATTAGTGCTGCAAGCCGGTCCTTGGTTTTCCTTAGGAAACACCAAGGATCTGTGCACTCAGCCTCGATTTCCCAGGTTCTGAGGTTCCGGGGAAGGGCCCTGGAACTTTGGAACGTGGAAAATCCTCAGCCAAGTGTAGGGAAGGGAGCCAGAGAGCAGGGAAGTGGGGGCCAGAGGCCAGTGTTAGGCTCCTGTTCCCCCTTCCCTGGCCCCTGCTGGCTGGGGAGGGAATAGGCCAGTGGGGGCCAAGGAAGGGGAAGCAGGGGCCTAGTGGGAGGGTCAGGGGTGGGTGCTTAGGGTGAGCGGGGGCCTAGCAGTGGGAGTCAGGGGTGGGTTACTTACCTTCCTGAGAGGTCCCACATTGATGCATGGCCTCTTCCCATCAGGTAACTTTGAAAGTAAAAAAACCTCAACTGAGCATGCTGGGAAAGGGCCTGAGCATGCCAGCCTTTGGCATTTATAAGCACTAGCCACACTTGTAAACTTCGAAGGGATTAATCAGCCTATCACTTGACACTCAGCCAAGGATTTTCCATGTTCCAAAGTTTCGGGGGCTGTTCCTCAGAACATCGGAATTCAATAAAAATGAGTAAAATACCAAGATACTCAGTAAAAACCAAGTAATTTCAAATACTGAATTTCAGCACTACTATTAACATCTCGTTTGAAAACACCCAAAGGTGCAAGAGCTTAAAGACTCTTAAAGGACATGTGTCCCAGTTCAGTCTTATTACAGTGTTCTAACTATGATCAAGGCATCATTGTATTAGTTATACAAACATAGAGGAGCAGAGCAACCCTTCAATAGATAATGCATGCCCTAGTAATTGGTGTGTGTATGGATCCCATTCACTTCATTGAGACTGGTTTATGCTGTACTCTATCTGCCAAAGGACTGCACTATAAGACTGTAGATTTCATATTCCATACAGACCAATTTATTTCCTAGGGCAACTTTTGGGCAAGATACTGTGCAAGAAGTTAAGAACTTATTAATGATCTGTTAAATTCTATAAATGTCTTTAGATTATGCAGTGGGCTACTGAAGTAATTACAGAGCACTAAGACTTCATTATCCTACACAGCACGTGAAAGGAATGCAAAAATTCCAATAGTATGGTCTTAAAATGGCTGAAACTCTGAGAAATTTCCAAGACAATGAGGAGCAATATTATATATTTTCAGGCACAATTTCCACATGCACCTAACTCAGTTGTTGCATTTTACATAGACGTTTGAATTTTGTGAGAACTATTTTTTAGGAACAATTTTCAGTGCAAATCTCAGTAGCTGCAACTCTGCCTACCAGATCTGTACTAATATGAGTTTAAGAGATCACTGCAGGAGGTGTATTTAAGGATGAGAGACATAAATTGGTTGTGATCGCTGGAAATTTGATCATTAAATTATGGCTTGCTGAGTATAGTGTGACTGCAAGAGCCAATAAATTACTTGCCTACCAGATATATGAAAGGCAATTTTCATGAGAGATCCAGATAGACTTTTGGGAGAAGCCTGTAGTTCTGGAAGAAATGACAAAGAAATAAGGAAGTCTTGAAATTTAGGGCAAAGGTGTAAGACCACAAACTATTAAACTTTTTCTTACAAGCTTTCAGTTTTATGTGCAAAGACATAAAACATTTTGTATCCAACAGCTGCTGGAGTTTGGTTGTGAATTAAGAAAAAGGGGGGTGAGGGCAAAAGCTGTTTGTGTAGCCTGTGTGTAACCCTATGTGTGTGTGTGTGTGTGTGTGTGTGTGTGTGTGAACGGGCACATGTGCATAGGTGGTGACCCTACAATAAATAGCAAAGGACCCTGGTATCAGTGAGCTCCAAAGGTCTCTCCTTAGCACCAAGCCAGTCGTTGCTAGGACCTGTTGCATCTCTCTCAATAACACTGATAAAATCTGGTCCTTCCTTATTGCTTCAAGGAAAGACTACCAAAACTCTAGTCCATGCTCTAGTAATCTTTCACCTTGGCTACTACAGCCTCCTTCTTACGGACCAGGCAGAGGCATATCTAGGTTGGAAAGGACCCTGGTGGAAAAGATAGAATGGGGCCCTCCAGTTCCCCTTCCTGACAGCAGGGAATGCAGCTTCACCAGGGATCATGGACCTCTCAGGTTTGTGGTCCCTAATGCAGCTGCATCACCTCTCCCTATAATAGCTTCCTCCTTGGGGATCGGCCTTCCCCACTTTCATCTTGACCCTCTCTCACCTGTTTAACACTCTGCTGTCAAGGTCATCTACCTTGCCTGTCACTTGGGGGGTGTTAACAGACAAGATGATAGCCCACACCAGGTGGGTTTCCACCTGCCCATCTATTAGGTTTTTGCCCCCACCAGCCATGTGACCACCAGGGCTGAAACAAGAAGAAAATTTGCTTCTCATAAGAAATATCAAGTTTGAGAGTTGGGATCAAGTTCTCAGTGGTTCCTCAGTCCTGGTACAAAATCTCAGAATTTCTCATCAAACTAATAGATGGTGTGTGTATATCAGAGGGGGAACAGCCTTTGCAAGTGACAAGTGCTGGTTCAGAGCGTTGGGGAGCCTGGGCTCAGCAGCACTCCAGGCTGGGGCTTATCACTTGCAAAGGCCATCTGGGAACTTCACACCCACAGCACCTATCAGTTGATTGACAACTAGGCTGCCTGGTGGAGTGGTCTGAACTAATGCCTTTCCTTGTTGCCTTGCTAGAGGACTGCCACTGCAAAGGACATGGACTGATTCAACAGCAACAAGCGCCCAGCAGAACCAGGACGTATGCCATTCAGGGATCTCATCTCACCATGTCAAGGCCCACCTGTACCATTCCATGCATGGAGGACCAAACCTTGCCTGGACAATTCCATACCAAGGGGATCAGACTACGGCTGAAACCTGATTTTGCAATTCTTGCTTTTCTCAATGAGAATTGGGGTTCTCAGCTCATTCTTACAAATGAGAACCAGCTGAGAATTGCCTTGATTATTGCTGAGATAAGCGAGAATCTCACCCTCCCTGTGCTTGCAAAAAAAAAAAAAATATGGCCTTTTACAAACCCTTTTACTCACCTGGCTGCCTCTCTCCAAGTCCAGGGCTCCTCCAGGACTGCTCTCTGCCCTCTCTGCTTCTCTGCAGGGACAACAAGGAAAGCAAGGAGCAAACAATTTTTTTGTAAAAAATAAATAAATAAATAAATATCGTTGTGCATGTACAAAATGGCCACTGGGGCTGCTCTGTGCATGTGCAGCCCTTTTACAAAATGGTGCCAGCAGCATCAAATGGCACTGTGCATGCACAGAACACATGCCCTTTCCCAAAATGATGCTGATGCTGCTGGTGCAATTTTGGGAAAGGGTTACACAATCACAGAATGGCCCCAGTGGCCATTTTGCACATGCACAGTGATTTTTAATTATTAATGTATTATTATTATTTGTAAGATTTCTTGTGTGATCTCACACTGGGGTGTGCGATCTTTGAGAGATCTCAGTCCTGATTAAAATCTCATGAGATAGCGTGTGAGAATAAAATCCAATTCTCATTTCAGCCTTAGCTCAGACCTTGCCTGGACCATTCCAGGTCCAGGCAAGGATTGCAATCCTTATGCAGTCCTCGGACTACAGTGGAATGCCAGTATGCAAACCAGCTGACTTTCCTGGTGGAGAAGAGCATCACAAAGCCAAGCCTGGCACTGGCTGACAAGCCATATGATTAAGACAACAGTCAAGGAGACTGTCTCGAGGTTGACAGTATCCCACCAATGTCAGGGATTCTACTGGCATAAAGGCATTCCACTGTCAGTATGCCTTCCACTGCCCCACTAATGTCAGGGATTCCACTGATATACTGGAATTCCACAGTCCCACCAATGAATAACCAGTTCTATTATATTCTATCCTATATTCCACTGTTCCACCAATGAATTCAAAGTTCCACTATATTGTTTCAGCAGTGAATCTATATGAGGACCCTTGTTTTTCCGCTAAACCTTTAATGAAAGAAGGAAGAAGGTCTTTGCAAATGGAAATGTTTAACTGTAATAATTTCAAAGATGTTGTCTCATCTGCCTTTTGCCATTTTTTATATATTTCTTTGCTAAAGGCAGGATATTTGAGCTCAGTTCCCAGGTGGATCTGCATGTGAAAATTCTGTCTTGTTTTCTGTCTTTTCCTGTTTTCATTACATCTGTAAATTTATTCTGACAAGCAGTCTGTACAGAAATAAATTGCTTTTACATGGATTTTACATTGTTTTATTATATTTTTTTAAAGCATAGTTTTTGTGAAGTGCTCTGAGTGACATTCAGCAGCTGCCAAATAAGGAATATACTATACATAAATAAAATAGCATATATTTTATATATTATTATTATTATTAAACAGATGTTTGAACAAATGAATCCAATGTTCCACTTAAACAAATGCATAATAGAGGGATGGGCTTTGGAGAGAAATGGGAGTGGTGGTATTTGCACCAAAAACATGAGGTAGGGAGTCCTGTGCCAATGAACTTGCACCTATAATGTGCCCTTGTGCATGCCCATTCACAGAATGCCAATGGGGAAATGCACGGGAAGACTGCTTGGTGGTAAATAGCATGGGGCGGGGATGGGGGGAGGAGGAGGAAAAGTGTGCTGTCCTAGTCATGGGGGTGGCCAGCTGGGACACACACCAAATGTTCTGAGCAGCTTAAAGAGCTGGGATTAAACTAGCTAGAATTGGCTGCGCACAGCCCATACACCACAGATGCTCCCAGAAGTGCAGAGCATTTTGAGGAACAACCACTTCTAAGCATACCAAATTCCAAAAGATTGGATAAAGGAATCCAATTTTATAAGCAGTTAAATTAGATTTTCAAAAATCTTCATATACTCCTTCATATACGCTGCTCCTGCCTTGCTGCCTCGATCCCCCACTGAGTCTCCTGCGGGGAGAAGAGAGAACACCATGCAGTCAGTACTGAGGGTCGGGGGGACAAGGAAGTTGGTGCACCTGGGATGGGTGCCCTGGCACGACCCCGTGACCCGCTCCCGCAAGCTGCCCAGGGGGACCTAAAGGGGAGACGCCTGAGGATTTTCTGTAGGCTGCAGCCGCAGGCCATGAGCCGAAGGGCCACGGCCAAAGGGTGCGGCCCTTTGGGGCCCTTCGGGGACTGTAGGGGAGGTAGGGGCCAGTTATTTTTGTGATTTGTTCTGTGTTGGGTTTGGGGTGGGGTAGGGTTTGTGTTGGGTGAAGGGTATATTGATTGGGGGGGTTGTGTTGGGGGGGGAGAGCCCCAGAACCAACCCCTGGTGGCAGCATGGGAAGGTGTGGGGGGAGGCGGGGTTAGGATGGGGGGGTGATTTTTGGAATTAGGTTAAGGGGTAGAGGGGTTTGTTTTGTTGATTTAGAAATGTTTAATTAATATTTAAATTGTTGTTGTACTAGGGCATTGTTGTGGATGATAGGTCCCACCTCCTGGTGAGAGCAGGAGGGTAAGGGGGGAGGATGTGATGGGCTCCTTTCCTGGTGGCAGCAGAGATGGAGCATATGGAAGGACTGATATGGTTATATGTTGTAATATTATGGATTTTTTGTTATTATTTTGGATAGGGATGGGCGAACGCGGTTCGGAAATTCAGAGTTCGGATTGAACTCGGTCTGTTCGGTCGACCCAACCGAACTTCCGAACTGAACTCAAATTTCGAACCGAACTGAACCAAACTGAATTTCCTAACTCGCATTTCAAACCAAACTGAACTGAACCGAATTTCCGAACTCCGTTCTGTTCACCCATCCCTAATTTTGGATTGTGTGAGGGATGGATGGGGAGTGTATGGTTAAAAATGAGGGATTGTGTTATGAAATGGTATGTTATTATGTTAATTGAGGGGTCACTGAGGTTGTGCTGTTTGTGCTGAATTTACAATTATTACTGTTTTTTGGATGTCTTCTACTTTTGTTGTTAGCCGCTTCTAGTTGCCATAGGCGAGAGAGAGCGGGATATAAATAAAAGTTGACTTGACTTGACATTCTTAGCTGTAACTTCTTTGTCTCACATTTAATGTAGATGAAACTTGGCAAGTTTATACCCCTTCCCATATTTACTATCTCTGCCAACTTTCAGAAGGATTGGATAAAGGTTCTTGGTGGTATAAGCAATTAACTTAATAATAATTTATTGACAGGCACTAGCTTCTGCCTTGGCCCCATAGTAAAACCATACATCATACATACATATACACACACTATATTAATGACCACATGAACATTGATAACCTTGTCCCTTAGCGGAAAGCCACTGCAATATACAGGAGATTTGTTAAGTCTTTCCCAAATGACCTGGGGTTAATTGTTAATCCAATTACAACATTCCCTACTTACAGCAATATAACAGACAATTTAGGGCAATTTCCTATATAATCCCACGGCTTGCAGCCGAACCTACTTGGGACTTCAATGATGACCCCCATTGGGTCAATTTCACAGGAGGGGAGGGAAATATTAGGGTGATCTCAACCCAAACCCCCTATAACTCCTTTGCCCTAATCTTAGAGGCAAGTTGCACAAAGATAACAACCACTATAAGATCATCCACCCTGGTCAAATTCAATAAATATTTTATCTTAAAGGCCAGCTCCCAGTGCTGCTTCTCTCGCAAGAGCGGCTGGATCCATAATCGTCTTATGTTCTTGTATAAGGGGCATTTAGGGAGAATGTGCTCTATTGATTCGGAATCGCCACTGCTACAAATACACCTCCGACAATCATTTGGCAGGGCGTTATACCGGGCATGGATCACGGCGGTTTCAATGAGCTGAAATCGCAGCCTAGTGTAGTTCCTGCGCAATTCCCGTGAACCCAATGCATCAAGATAAGCCTCTGGCCCAAAGATTTCTTTAACCCTGCTATACCAAGGAGCTGCCCTCCATCCTGCTAGGGCAGCCATATTCTCCTGCCTACCCACATCCATCAACCGCTCTGTTAGCAGCCTTTTCTGTTGTGCCAAGGGTAAATGTCATATTGCCTGCATGGATAATCCGGCCTCAGCTAGAAATGCAAAAAAGGAGCTAAGCCATGGGTATACTACCCCACTGGTATTTTCCAGCATCTCCATAAGACAGAGGTAGGGAAACGCCCTATCCCCCTGTTGAAGGATGCGTACCCAGTATTTTAATAGTGCGAGCTTCTTCAAATAGCTAATTGAAGAGGAGCCGGTTTCCACCCTCACTACAGACCCTGGTATCGCTTGTGGGGCCCCCAATAACTGCCTAAGGAATTTGTTTTGGGATATCTCTAGTCCAAAAACTTTCTTATCGGGAATGAGTTCCTGTCCATACAATAAAACAGATCGGACCTTGATGTTATAAAACTGCAGAACCTTAGAGATGGTAACAGCTGTAGAGCACCTTGCCATGGCTAAAATTGCCCTAGTAGGGGCTTTTACCTTACCTATTATATGCCTGGCATGCTCATTCCATGTGCCATTCCTACTAAATACTGTCCCAAGATAACAAAAGGAGCTTACTTGTTCCAAGTAAGCAATTAACTTATAAATGTATGTCTGATTGTAACATCTTTGTAGGCCAAGCAGTTTACATGAAATTTGCCAGGGCTGTATATCACACTTCCACACTCATCTCTGTTAAATATCAGAAAGATGTGATAAAGGGTCACAATTTTATAAGCCTGCACAGCATATGCAGAGAAGGAGCCTATGCCAGGGATTCTCTATGTGTCACTGTAGTATAAGATCAGTTTGCGATTCCAATTGGCCAGCAGAAATGCCAACCAAATATCCTCATTCTGTGCCGTGACCATCCCAACATCTCTCCCCACTTGTTACTGGGAAATCAGAAGCATCTGTTTAGGAAAGAGCCAATAGAGATTCTCTTATGTCCTCTGTCACAGTGCTTCAGGATGTGATTGTGATGACAATTGGCCAGCCTGGATGTGTAAACTATGGCCATTTTTACACAGACACTCTAACACCGATAAAATGGGTGTTCTATTTTATTATACACAGTACAAGGCAACACTGCAGCCCTGCAACATGAGCCCTTGTCACACAAGATGCCTCCACCCAGTTTCACTGGGTGGAGATGGGTGGAGGCGTCTGTGTAAACCCCATTTGCAGTGGGTGGGGTGAATTTCTCTGGGTGGAGATGGGTGGAGGCATCTGTGTAAACACCACTTGTGGTGGGTGTAGGTGTGTGCATGCTCCCTCACAACACCCATCTCCACCCACCGCCCACCCATGGAGCAACGGACTCCACTGCTGATTGCTCCGTGGGTGGGTGGTGGGTGGAGATGGGTGTTGCACAGGAGCATGCACACACCTACACTCACTGCAAGTGGTGTTTACACAGACGCCTCCACCCATCTCCACCCAGAGAAATGCACCCCACCCACTGCAAGTGGGGTTTACACAGACACCTCCACCCATCTCCACCCAGTGAAACTGGGTGGAGGCATCACATGTGAAAAGGGCCCATGTTGCAGGGCTGCAGTGTTGCCCTGTACCATGTATAATTTATTTATTAATAATAATTATTATTATTTATTATTCTGGGAGAGTAGAGGGAGGAGCAAGGGAGAGGGAAGAAGAGGGGAGAGAGGGGGTGAGAAATAAGGACAGGCATCATGGTGGTTCGGTTACAGGGGGGGAGGTGGGATGGATCTTGCAGTTGTGGATGGAACTTGCAGGAGTGTGAAATATTCTTATGGCGCGCACCTTTTGGCTCGCTGATCGACGCAGCTGGGGGAGGCAGAGAGGCCAACCCCAGGAAGGTCGCGGCATCCTCAGGCGATGACAGCCGAGGCAGCTGGGAGAGTATGCAGATGAACTGCAACCTCACCAGGCCCTAGCTCGCTGGTCAATGTCACTGGGGAGGCAGAGAGACCAACCCCAGGAAGGTCGCGGCATCCTCAGGCAATGACAGCCATGTTCACATGAACACAGCACCAATCCAAAATTACTCAGGAGTAAGAAGAGAAGTATGCACTTCTTGGGGAAGTAAAGCATCCAGAGCTTGTAGAGCCGCTCCTTGGAAGCCACGCTGCTGCGCTGCCCTCGCCAGCTTGCTCCCCTATTGCCCTCCTCGGCGGCTCTCCATGGTGTTGCAATCCCCGGAGCCGCTGCCTGTGTCTGACTCCATGGCCCTCCCTCAGCGCATGCAGCAAGTGAACCCGCCGGCGGCTGGGAACTTTGTAACACACATTTTATCGGTGTTAGAGTGTCTGTGTAAAAAGGGCCTTAGTCTCCTGATTTCTGGGATGCTATCCCCAAAGTACCAGTAATGTCCCTTCTATGCCAGCCTGAGGGCTGCTCCCTATGCCCGCCTCGAAGCCACTACCTGGTCCTGTAAAGCTGGAAGCATGCAGTAATTGTCCAGTGAGTGTGTCTGTCAGTCTTTTGAGTTTATCCACATCCTCCCTCCTACAGCCTCCCTCTCCCTGCCATGCCAGGTGCCTGCCTTTGACTGGCGCTGCATGTGCTGCTATTTATCTGAATAATGGTCTTCAAGGGGACAAATTCAATTGCTTATGAAATTGGGTCCCTTTATCATATTGTCCTTTAGTTTGGCAGAGATGACAGGGAAGGTATATGGGACATTCCTGCCAACTGTCTTGTAAACAGAATGGAATATAAAAATGTTACAGCTGAAAATGTATTTTCAACTTAATGTCTTATACCATCAGAACCCTTTATCCAATCTTTCTGAAAAGTGGCAGTCCCGATATACAAAAAGGGCAACGTTTCTCAGCCGGGGAACTATCGCCCGATTTGCCTTTTAAGCATTGTAGGGAAACTCAAACTATACACCCGTTTTCTGTTGGATAAACTGACCAAGTGGATAAATGAGAATGACATCATAGTGTTGGAACAGGTGGGGTTCCAGAGTCTACCTTAGATCAGATTCTTGTCCTTGCCACTCTCTCTAACTACTATGTCACCCAGCAGGGGAAATTCTTTTTGTACTTCGCTGACCTTTCCATGGCATTCGATTCTATCAGCAGGGAAAGGCTGTGGGCCAAATTAGGTGCCACTTCTATTGATAGGAGGTTGCTCTTTTTATTGATCCAGATCCATGCTGGCAACTCAATTCAAATCCGTTCAGCACTTGCTGGTCAGCTTTCAAAGGAAGTGAGTTCTCTAGAGGGGTCAGACAAGGATGTTTGCTGGCCCCAAAACTATTTAACCTTTTTGTAAATGATATAATCTCCTTTCTGAATAACTATGAAACTCATCCCCCCAGGATTGGCACAAGGAAAGTGCCGGCCCTTCTATACGCAGACGACACAGTCTTGCTATCCCAGACGTTGGTGGGGCTGAGAAGGGTCTTACAAAGGTTTGGAGAATATTGTGATAGGGAGTGTTTAAAGATAAATTTCTCCAAATCTAAGGTTATGGTGATGAGAAGCCATGGAAATAGGGAAATCCATCGGTGGGAGATTGGGGGCAATTCCATCACCCAAGTGAGGGAGTTTAAGTATTTAGGTGTAATTTTTTCCACATCACTGAGTTGGAGACCTCATTTCAAGGCTGTGTTGCTCCAATCAAGGAACTCCTCAAGAGCGATTCTAGGGTTTTATTTTACCCAAGGGGGGAGATTGGTGCTGCCAGCCCTGCTGCTCTTTAGAACCAAGGTTGTTGCGCAGAGCCTTTATGCCTTTCCGGTTTGGGGTTTACCTTTTCTGTTAGAAATGGAGAGCATACAGAACCAGGTTCTCCGTACCATCTTGGGGGTCCTGCGGGGCACCCCGCAAGTGCTATTAAGACAAGAGACCGCAAGCCCTACTATTAGATCCAGTGCCCTGCAGATATTGATAGGGTTTTGGACCAAAGTTTTTCTCTTT
>QEPC01013498.1:1888742-1900361 GCA_003113815.1 Sphenodon punctatus | reverse complement strand
GGCTCCTGCGGTCTGCCGGGGGTGCCCTCCTGGAGGTCCCCCGTGTTAAGCGGGGGGCCACGATGGAGCGAGCATTCTCGGTGGTAGGGCCGCGGCTGTGGAACTCCCTTCCGGAGGAAGCTCGCCTGGCCCCAAGCCTTTTAACATTTCGGCGGAACTGTAAGACCTGGCTGTTTGCCCAGGCCTTTGGGAGGGAGGGTGGGGGTGGGTGATTTTTAATCCCCCGCCCGTTTATTTATTTATTACTGTCCTTTAGCCCTGTTTTATTGATGTATTTTATATTTATATTTTTAATTGATCTTAATTGTTTTTATGACTGCTGTTAGCCGCCCCGAGCTGCGTTGCAGGAGGGGGCGGGATACAAATCTATAAAATAAATAAAATAAATAAATGTACCATGACTAGAACTGCAACCGGGGACTTGAAGATGCAGGCACCCTCAACAAATCTGGGGTGCCTGAACTGACTTGGCCCTGTTTGGGCACCATTGATGGAACTTAATTGGCTGCTCAAACATGCTGTCTGATGTTTGAAAGTGACAGGCTACAACCAGGACTACTGCAAGCCCAGCTCCACAGTGGTTCTACCCGAGCCCTGTCACTTTCAAAGGCTGCTTCCCCCTCTACCAGCACATCTCACCTGAGAGGCACTGAAGAGGGGGAAGTGCCAGACAGTCTTTGAAACCAACAGGCCCCAGCTGGGACCACTAGGCTTGTCAGTTTCTCTGGGATAATACTCACATTTTTTAGCATTGAGCACCCGATTGGTCCTCGGGTAGCCCATTGGGTTCCTGATGGGGTGCCCTGAAAATATGGGCATTACCCATGGGTACTAATTTTAGTACCGATTGCAGCTCTAATCCATGACACCTTGCTGACACAAACACTCAGGGGCTGAGCCAGGGCTCAACCAAATACAAAGTGTGCGTGCACCATGCGTGCACTATGTGCATGGTTAGCTGCATGCATTGCGTGTGGCGCACACACGTTCTGGTAGTAGTGAGGTGAGTGTGCAATTTTTGCACAGTGTATTGTTAACTTTAATGATGGAGAACTGTCCTGTGACTCTTAAAAAAAGGTCTAGAAGAATTTCCTCAGTCGTGGGTAGTGGCGTCTTTTCTGCACTAATTCAATGATTTGGCTCAATGAAGATCCATGATTTACCTGATAGGTTCTTTACAATTGCTATGCTCCTCTTCTGGGGATTTGGGATTCTTCCACTACAAGGATCTCTAACTTTTGCAGACCTCTGAGTTCCTTGCAGAGTAGTTCAGACAATGCCTCTGGGATTTTCCAAGCAAACAGACTTAATCAGTGGATCTACTTGTAGATGACACAGCTATCCTTCCAATTAGCCGTAGCCTCTGAAAACATCTCTATACTGTTTTAAAGCTGTCTCTGGTTACTGTGGTATTTTGGTATTTGGTACTTCAGATGCTTGCTTAGGCAATATTATTTAGTGCTAAACAATGCCACCTACATGAACGAAGTACCAGCTACTGAAATCCTGAAATACTAGTACCATCTAAGTTAGGACAGACAGATTTGCCTAGGCAGGGGTCGACCCTACCCAGGCCTTAGTTCCAGTGACCATCTGGCCAGCCAGGGTGAAACAGCGAGGAGCTTTGTCCTGCCTTGCCCTCCCTCTGGTGTAGCAACACTCCATTTTTGAGAGCCGTGATGAAATGGCACTCAGGAAAATATCGTGGCTATATTAGAAAGTGTGGAATAATTCCTTAATCCCATCCCTTTTTGCAGTTACCTCTTTTCCGAGTGCCATGACATAATGGTGCTCGGAAAGGGGAAGTGGCTATGCCAAAAGGGGTGGGGAGCGGCTTCCTGCTGCTCCACCCCATACATTTTCCAGTGAGTGGGGATCCCCAGGATAGTCTTTCTGATTGGCCCATGAATTGGCATTGATGTTTTGGTCACCCCGGCCTAACTGAATAAATTAGCAAAGTGACCAAATACGAAATACCAAACACAAAAATAAGAAAATGAATATTCAGAACCACAAGTAAAGAGGAAAGTAAATAACATGTATATGTTTTGTTAAAATGGATGTGAATATATCAATTGGATTGAATTTATAATTCGCACCAAATATTCATTTCTACCCTGCCAGTAAGATAAAAAGTAGTTTGTGAGGATGCTGTAGCAGAGTCGGCAATGTGGCTGGGTAACTATGCTTTAGGTCTACCATGCCAGAATCTGGGTTCTGCTCCTTATGGGGGCTTTGTATAATCTCTCTGACCCTTTTTACACGGGTTGTGGCATTGGGGGGTGGGGGGTCCGTGTGCACCTTGGTCCATGTGTGCTCTGTGGGGGGAGGGTATAGACGAGTGCGTCCCCACCCCCCATGCATCCCCATGCTTACCCATGAACAGAGGCAACCTCTGTTTTCGCTGGTGCCTCCATGTGTGGGTATGCGTGTGTGCGAGAGTGCACCCCCCACCCCTACAGAATTGACACAGATGGCACACACATATGAACACCCTGGGTGTTCATGCGTGGGTGCCACCCGTGTAAAAAGGGCCTCTGTTAGCTTGTTTGAAAACAAGATAGTAGCAGCTCATAGTTGTTGACCTTGTAAAGTAAGATCTTGGTTGAAAGAAAAAAGTGAGATTCAAACACACAGCTACCTGAGCCCTAGGCCAGAGTACACTCACCAATGCTGTAGAGGTAAGTGGCTGGAGTTCTCGCTAAGGCTACGTTCAACAAACCCAAAGTGTCCCATTGAAGCCCTACAGTCTGTAGTTCATAGCCTAAAATTGGAATAATTGTGGTAGATAGCATATTTGGAAACTTGATTGGTATGAAGAAAATACTGTCCTGAGAATATTTTTTAGTGTGTTGCTCATCTCTTAAGAGAGATTTGCATAGATTTCACAAAACTGGCTTATTCGAACAAGCAAGTTGAAAGCAAGGACAAGATTTTCAAAGTTAGGCTCTAAATGGACATCTGTTTAGCCTCCTAAATAAGCTGCCTGCTTTTCAAGAATTAGGGGTGTGCACTAGACCCCCATGTCATTTTTATTTTTATTTTTCGATATTCAAAAATGTCATTTTTGTTATCGTTATTAACAATAATGTCATTTTTGTTATCATTGTTGGTAATGTTCTCGTTATCCTTATCGGTACCGTTTCAAACAAAGATTTTATTTTTGGTTTCGTTTTCAATTTCCGTGCACAGCTAATATCTATCTAAATCTAAGGGAGACAGGGAAAGGGAAAACTATCTATTATCGAATCAATTTTTTGTATAACTATTCTAATCTAATCTATATGTCTATAATATACATCTATATCTAATCTCTACTACCTATCTATATATAATGTACAGGGGGAGAAGGGCAGGGAAAGGGAGAAGGTAAAATGTAGGGTATGAGGAAGAAAAGGTATTGGTAATACAATGAGGGCTGGGGAGGATTTTTTGTGCGCAAGCACCAAAGGTCTGAAAACACAACCTGACAAGCAGAGCTCTCACAGAATGGAGAGAAAAAGCCTGGCCCTCCCCATTATAAAGGGTTGCAGTGCCCTCCCCCAGAGCCCCCTGATTGGTTGTGGGTAGGGATGGGTGAACAGATTGCGGTTCGGGTTCGCCGGTCCGGTTTGGTTCAGTTCACCCATTCAGTTCGGCTGTTCAATCTGTTTGCAGCATTCAGGTTCGGCCATTCAGTTCAGTCGTGTTCGGTTCTGTTCGGGCGTTCAGAAAAAGGCTCTCTGTGCAAGAAATGATGGCCCTAGACCCATGACGGTGGGTCCTGGGGCTAGAGTGACAGCTTCTGGATATTGGCCACAGCCCTCCCTGCCTGTAACTTGGCCCCAGAACCCTGATGGCAGGTCCTGGGGCTGGAGTGGCTGTTTCTTGATATGGTGGAATGACAGTGCCTATGTACGAGGAACCCTGATGGTGGGTCCTGGGGCTGGAGTGGCTGTTTCTTGATGTGGTGGAATGACATCGCCTCTGTGCGAGGAATGATGGCCCCAGACCCATGACGGTGGGTCCTTGGGCTAGAGTGGCAGCTTCTAGATACCTCAAATCTCAAATCAGTTTATTGCGTAACCCTAAGGTTATTACAAAGCGTATTAGGAACAAAACAGAAAAATAAAACAGATACAATGACCATAATCTTACTATAATATATATAATCTGTAAAACGTACATTAATAGTAACCAAAATACAGCATGATATATGCATCCATAAAGTTCAAAAATAAATTTAAAAGAAAAGGGAAAATAATCCCTATCCAAATCTGGCCAAAGATCAAGGCCAGATTTATAGCAGATACAAAAAGGATCACCCAATTTTGGATGCCAAAATAGAGTCAATAACAATGCTATTCCAGCAGCAGTAGTAAGCCCCCACACCTTAACTCATACTGACCTCTGCACCCTATCCAATTCGCCCAAGGATCACCAAGCGGCAATGTCATAAACTATCGTCGTGTTAATATCACCACATTAACTTCATCCTACTGATGTCATTAATGTGGTAATCATACCAGTAACAGCATATCAATGTCATCACATTCATATCATCCATACCATAAACTATCATCACATTTATTCTTGACACGTTTCTTAGAATATACAAGACCAAGATAAGAAACCACCTTCCTAGTTACTATAAGGGAAGAGTCCCTCAAAAGCAATGTCACATAAAATCTATGCGATCTACCTGGGACTGAACTTAAGAGGGGGAGGATAGTACTACGTTGGTCTTCCATGAAGAGAGGACAATCCAAGAGAATGTGGTCCAATGTCTCCACACAGTGAAATTCACATCGGCAGAGGTGGTCATAGGGAATACCTTTAAGCCTACCCTCAGCCAAGGCAGAGGGGAAATGGTTGAACCTAGCAAGGAGAAAAAGTCTCCTCTGCTGTAATTTCAGATCACCCACCAAATAGGGACAAAAAGAGGAACCTTCATTTGCCCAATTTAAATAAGGGGCTAATGACCCACTGTCACCAATAGATGCTCTCAATTCCTGCTTGTAAATATCCACCAGCCTTCTTAATATTAGAGCTTTGGCACTTTTATACCCCGAAACTGGCAGGGACAATAAATCGATTCCCAGTTGTTGCAACTTCCCTGATACCATACTCATCCAAATATTGAAAACACTATCTCTGGCTGCCAAAAGAGACAGAGGGACTGCAAATCCAAAAATCAGCCTTAACCAAAAGGTAATTGCATTTGACCAAATTTGTTCATGTACTGTGGACAGTCCACATTGTAAGGTCAGGGCAGAGTTACTTACCCCAGGAGGGGCAGCCAGTAAAGACCGCAGAAATCATGCCTGAAGCCGTTCCATAGCTTCCAATTTCTTTAGGGCCCAAAACTGGGTTCCATACAAAAATGACGGCAAGAACTTCTGAACAAAAGGTTTAATAGCTGGGGCCACCAATTGTCCCCCTCTTGATCTAAAAAAGTATAACAGGGACTTAATTGAGCTGTTAGCCCTACCCTGTACCGCCAAAAAATGGGTTGCCCAGCCACCGTTGGCCTGGAAAAGAAGGCCCAAATACTTATAGAACCTAACCTGTTCAATTATTCTATCACCCACCATCCACCAATGGATACTACATGAACGGGAGAAAATTATTACTTTAGATATCTCCTGGTTAAGTTCCAAGCAATTATCTCCACAATATCCACCGAATGCATTGAGTACACGGTGAAGCCCGACCTTGGTGGTAGATAACAACACTGTGTCATCAGCATACAATAAGCAAGTGACACTAGATCCACCCAGCTGGGGAGGATAACAATTAACTGAAAGAAGTGCCTTCACCAAATCGTTGAGGTAAACATTGAACAGGGTTGGGGCGGGGACACAGCCCTGTTTCACACCTCGCTCTGTAGGAATCCTCCCTGACAGAACTCCCCACTGATTTAATCTAACCCTAACAGAGGTATTCATATGTAGGCTGATAATTAAATGCAATATCCGCCTATCAATATTCATGGAAGCCATTTTCTGCCATAGGCGGTCCCTAGGGATCAGATCAAAAGTGGTCCTTAAATCAATAAAGGCCACGAACAAAGCTTTCTGGGATACCGAATATTTCTGGATCAAATGGGTCAAAACAAAAAGATGGTCACTGGTGGAACTCCCGTCTCCAAAGCCCATCTGCTCCTTGATCATAACAGCATGCACCTCAAGCCACTTCTTAAGTTTCAACAACAAAAACTTCTCATACAACTTGCTGATTGTACTAAGGAGACTAATGGGCCTATAGTTTGCTGGATTTTCCGGGTTCCCCCTTTTAAAGATTGGAACTACAATAGCCTCACACCAGGACTCTGGTAGGTAGCCAGAGGAATTTAACCCTGTGAAAAAGGAAGCCAGGACTGGGGCCCACCACTCAATCCCGGTCTTGAGCAATTCCACTGGGAGGCAGTCACTCCCGGGAGCTTTACCTCCCGTTAAGGAATTGATCAACCTCCTGATCTCCGTAACAGAGACCGGGTCCCATTCCGGGATATCGATGAGGAGCTCAGAAATAGAGGCTAAGGGAGTAGGAGATGCATAAAGAGATCTAAAATGGTTAATCCAAGACTCCTCAGAGGCCAGGCCTCCATCTGAGGGCCCACCACATCTACCTGGCTTCCATCCAATTCCCCTCATTAGTCTCCATAATTTATTAGAATTAAGATCCCTAGCAGCCCTATCCAATTCCATCCATAGACGACTATGATATTCCTCTCTTTTGGTTTTTAAAAGGGCTTTATACTTTTGCCGGGCATTTATCAATTCCACCAATAGGGACGCCCTATTAAATGTTTTAAACTGTCGATACAGCCATCTTATCTTTGTACGTAGGATCCGGCAGTCCCTATCAAACCAGTGGTTTCTCGAAGTACCGGGGCAGCCTCTACACAGCCCAACTGCCTTTTCAATTATTAGGAAAGGAGTAAGCCAGTGAATCAAATTTTGGCAACTATCCAGGGCTGCTGAAGGGACAAGTTGAATGTGTCAATTCCTGAGCATGATGCAACCCCTCAGGGGAGTCGAGAGCCAACAGCAGCACCATTATCCCACCTTTTCCTAATTGGACCTGATCCAGTAAGAGGACTAGATCCTAGCGGGTCCCTGCTCGGGACACACACACACACACACACACACACACACACACACACACACACACACGGGGAATAAATCCCCCAAGATATAAATACAGTGGGTTATGATCACTACCCACCCATGGGCCCACCCCAAAATCAATTACCAAAGAAATAATTCTGGCAGACACTGCAATATAATTTTTGGTACTACACCCACGGGTAGAGAAATACGTAAAATTACCAGGGTAATCCCTCCAACCCTACCGTTTAACAGATATAAATCCAGCTCATTCAAAAGCTTGGCTAAGGCAACACAGTTTTTATTGATGCCAGAATCCTTGCCCCATCATGGACTCAAAGTTGAGGTGTCCTCTTCTAGCCACACACCTCCAAAGTGGGCCAAATCTTTGGTACAAGGACCCATCCGGGCATTAAAATCCCCTGACAATATCAATGCTGCATCAGGATAAGTCCTTTGTATTCTTACCAGTGAGCTGGATAATTCATGCCAAACATTCTCATCATACCCTGGGGAACCTCATGGGAAAATATAAACTGTAACTATCAATAGCGTCCCACTCGGAAACGCAAGTAGCCAGCTACAAGCATATCTAGTACCTAATTGAAGAGCAGTTAAATTTGTCTACAAAGATCTTTTCACCAGACATACAATTCTCCCACTCGGTCTACCCATTGGGGCATACTTAAGTGCCTTTTGCTTCTAGATACATATTGACCACAGACCCTCCCTGCCTGTAACTTGGCCCCAGAACCCTGACGGTGGGTTCTGGGGCTGGAGTGGCTGTTTCTTGATGCGGTGGAATGACACACCTCTGTGCGAGGAATGATGGCCTCAGGACCCATGACGGTGGGTCCTGGGGCTAGAGTGGCAGCTTCTAGATACATATTGGCCACAGCCCTCCCTGCCTGTGACTTGGCCCCAGAACCCTGATGGTGGGTCCTGGGCCTGGAGTGACTGTTTCTTGATGCGGTGCCGGTGGAATGACATCACCTCTGTATGAGGAATGATGGCCCCAGACCCATGATGGTGGGCCCTGGGTCTAGAGCCCTCCCTGCCAGTAACATAGGCCCCAGAACCTTGACGGTGGGTCCTGGGACTGGAGTGGCTGTTCCTTTTTTTTAATATCTATCTCTACACTAAATCTAACTGCTATTAACTATTCTAAAACCTATTGAACTAAATAGAATATCCTAATAATGAACTACAAATGCCTTGTCGACGCACCCCAATGAGACACAGAGACAGTATTGGGTTTAAATCTGGCCGCACTCATTTATTGAAAATGATTCATTGACGGTCGGTGGGTAAATTGCCTCCAGCAATTTGGGTCCAGTATGTCAACTCACTAAATATAACTTTTTACATGGTCCTGTCAGGATGTGCCCTCCGTTGACAGTCCAAAAACACCAAACATCCCCTCCTTTGACATGAACCTGGCCAAAGGGGGGGGACAAGCCCTATCTGAGAGCTCGAGTAAGGAGGTAAGTATCGGCATGGCCCGAAGACAGCGCATGTCTTTTCAAAACCTGCTACTACCTCACTCCCAGGGAAATGACATCAGTGCATGCTGCGCCCCGCATTACCCTGCATGTCGTTTCCCCATCTCTTAAGGAGATGACTCTGTAATATTGTAATCCCTTACCTATTAAATCCTATGATGGCATACTGGACCCCTGCCAACAAAGGGGCGGTCGAAACCGAACCGCCCCGACCCCCACCACCTAGTCAATCAATAGACTCTCCAAATGACCTGCAAGTGCTGTTAAGTACATCTCCATCCCTAACTCCGATAGATGTACCCCATCATCTCTATACAGCTCTGGTCTAGTATGTACTATTCCGGAGTGCCTAATGACTGAACCTCCGATGCTCTTTACCCACTTGCACACTTCTCTGTTCACGTTCCTCCTCGCTTTGTCTACCCTTCCTGGCTGACGTGCCCTCTCCCATCTAATTCTGGGTACCCATTCAACCCAAACTACATGAACTTGCCCAAACAATTCCTTAACTGTTAATAAATCTTGCTTTATGTTTATCACTAAGTTAACCCCTTTTCGAGTCGTTAAATCATTCTCCCCCAAATGTATCATCAATACATCTGGGGGAGATATCTCGCTCAAACTTCGAAGCTTTGGTAGGAGTTGGCTCCAATGCATCCCACTCCTACCAATCCACCTCATACGTGCTTTATTGAGCAGGCCAAGGTTTTTCCCCACGATGACTTAGCGGCTGCCACACCTGCCCACCGGACAAAGCTGTGGCCGATGATCCACACCGCTCTCCGTGTAGTCAAAGGTATTCTCCGGCCTACTGGAAACAAATTAAGGGTAAGTTAGCAACGATACTGCCTAACGTACTTCTTGTACACCCTTGACCGCCACCTCCCCACTGCCATAACCGCCGGTTCTGGCAACCCTGCCGCCGCGGCCATAGTGGCAGCTCCTATCCGAAACGAGTGTGACCCAAAGTCTGATGGGGGGCAGGCCCGCTTTCTTCAAGGCTGCTCGAAGTACAGCTGTCAGCTGGTAACTCGTAACTACAGCACCATTGCGATGAATAAAGAACTCCCTTCCTTCCATTGGTCTCAAGTTTACATAACTCGTACCTTGCCTAACTGGGCATATGTCTGATGGGCCCGCCCTAAACAGTTCCACCATGTGCCCTCTGCCTTTCTGGTCTGTCTTCGATCGGCGGAGCCTTATTTTTAACCTGTCCTGCCCTATTTGCACGTCATGTAGCCCCAATGCCCGGTCTGTGAGGTCTCTAGAGGAGCTGCAAACCATTTCACTAGTCCTAAAACCTCCAAAATACATAATAACAAACAATGCCGTAAAAAGCCGAACTTCGTACTCGTCATAACATACTTCTTGCAATGCTCCCACTATTTGTAAGAGAAGCGGGGTAGTTATTGGGGATCTTATCCTACTCTGCCTTATCGAGGACCCGGACCAAGCCTCTAACATGTGTCTTATATAAAAACCATTGTCCGGGGGGGGAAACCGTTCATTCTGCTGATAAATGCGAGGGCCGCCATTTTTCCGGCTATTGTGCCACTCGCTAACCCCTTCCTACGTAAGGCCTGGGCAAACTGAATGGCTTCTGCCTCAGCTATGGGGAATCCACAAACCCAGCCCATACTTCCCCTAAATTCTTGGAACTCACGGAAAGCCTTGCCGTACGCGGCTTGCGTTCTAGGGGCCAGTGATCCCTGGATGGTGCTCTGCAGCTCTAACTGCCAAGGTTCCATGTTCCCAGTGGGAGAGGATTCGGGTCCGCCCTGGCCCCAGGTGCCAGCTGCCTGAAACGCCCCATCTGGAATCGAGACAATGCATCAGCTATGCTATTGTTGATTCCAGGGACGTGTCTCGCACGGAACATGATGTTATGATGTAAGCATTCCAAGACCAAACGGCGTACTAACCTCATGACCCTGGGTGACTGGGAGGACAGTGAATTCACTATGTGGACAACTGCCAAGTTGTCACACCAGAATAATACCGTCCGGTTTGCGAACTTCTGAGACCAAAGCAGTACCGCCACCACTATAGGGAAGAGCTCTAAAAACGTAAGATCCCTTGTTACTCCCTTAGTTTGCCAGTGCACTGGCCATGGTGCTGCACACCATTGGTTCCTAAAGAACACACCGAATCCTAAACCACGCGCGGCGTCAGATTGCACCTGGAGGTCACCACGCAAGAGCAATTGGTCCCTCCAGAAGCTAACCCCATTAAACTACTCCAAAAAAATTTGCCACACTTCCAAATCTTGACGCATCTCGCTAGAAACTCTTATCCAATGGTGAGGGGGCGGGTTCCCTCTGAGCTTTCCATAGAACCGAGACAAAAATGCCCTTCCCGGAGCCACTACTCTACAGGCGAAATTTAACGTCCCTATTAATGATTGTAAACTTCTAACCGTAACTTTTTTGGCCCCTTTACACTCCCTAATCTTGTCCTTCATCTTTGATAACTTGTCCTCTGGTAATCTCGATGTCATTACTTCCGTGTCGAGTTCAATACCCAGATATGTGATTCTTGTAGATGGCCCTTCTGTTTTTTCTGGGGCCAGTGGGACACCTAATTCAACAGTAATTTCTTTAAATAATTGTAATGCCGATGCACATTCCCATGTCCGGGGGCTACCGATTATCAAGAAATCATCCAAATATTTTGATACCGCCCCCCGCCCGTTTAATCGTTTAGTAAATATCCACGCTATCAGGGTACTGAAACGTTCGAACACGGAACAAGAAATCGAACAGCCAATTGGCATGGCTCTATCATAATAATATGATCCCTGGAACTGAAAACCAAGCAGGTGGAAGCTACTGGGATGCACCGGTAATATCCAGAATGCTGATTTTACGTCACATTTCGCTAAAAGGGATCCTTTACCCTTTGCTCTTATCTTTTCCACCGCTTCATCAAATGATGCATACTTGATTGTTGTCAGTTCATGAGGGATGGCATCATTCACTGAACCCCCCCGAGGATAGGACAAGTGATGGATAACCCTAAATTCACCC
>QEPC01013498.1:1868198-1880638 GCA_003113815.1 Sphenodon punctatus | reverse complement strand
ACTAGTATAGATAGATAGTTGTAGGAGTTAGCTTAGTTATAGAGATAGAAATAGTGTGTAGTGATTCAGTTTTAATATTTTATAGTGTGTTTGTAGGACTAGGCCTTTGTAGATATTAGATAATATTCCATTTAGTTTCATAGGTTTTAGAATAGTTAATAGCAGTTAGAGTTAGTGTAGATATATATAATATCAGATTACAAATTTGAATAATAAATAAATAAATAAATAAATACAAAATCTTCCTGTGCATTTTTTGGGTGGGAGAAATGGAGAAGGGAAGCAGGAGAGGCCGGTCTGCTGTCTGTAAGGCGGGCAATGGGGCATGTGGCAGAGGTGGCAGGGGCCATGCCAGCAGAGTGGCAGCAAGCATCAGCAGCAGCCCAAGACCATCACCATGTCCCAAACTGCACAGACCTGATTTTGGCAGTCAGGCTTTAGAGGTTCCCAGCTGTGGCACTAAGGGTGTGGTTTGGTGGCGCCTCCTGCCAGGGTCCTCCACTGCCACGCAGGGCAATGGCAGTAGGGAGAGGAGCAGCAGCAGCAGCAGCAGCAGGAAAAGCAGCTATAGGGGGCACAGGGAGAGTGGCAGCAGCATGGTGGACAGTGGATTAGTCTCAGGGTCCCAGTACTCCCCTTCACGGGATATCACTCAGATTGGGGACAGCGAGGCAAACACTAGTCCTGCGGAGGAGATGTCTGGTGCTGAGCCGATGGCTGTCCCTCCGAGAGCTGTGTTGCCACCATCTTCTTCCCCTCCCAGCAGCGCTGTCATCAGTGTGTCACCCGGTGTGGGCCAGAAGGCAGGAGGAGGCAAGAAATCCTCCATCTGGGCGAATTTTAAGTTAGTGCGGGCGGATGATCCCAGGGAGGTGCAGTGCACTTTGTGCCAGAAGGTGGTGAAGCATGGGCACGTGCTCACCAACCTTGGCACAACTGCCATGGCGAGGCACCTCAAGGCATGCCACAGCACTGTGCCGCTAAGTGGGCAGGCAGGTGCAGTGGATGCCAGCAGGTTCCCGACTGCAGTGGCCAGTCGTCCGCCTCCATCAGCGGGCAAGCGTCCTGCTCAAACAGCTGCCTCTAACAGAAGGAGCAGTATTGCTGCTGGGGGGGGGAGGATCATCATCATCATCATCATCAATATCATCATCAGCAGCAGCAGCAGCAGCAGCAGCAGCAGCAGCTTCAGTGCACCATGGAGGAGCTGGGGTGGGGGCAGCTGCCAAGTCCATCGGCAGCTGCAGGACGTGGAGGGCAGCGTGGACTTCAGGTGAAAGCCACGTGCATGCTGGGGGAAATGATAGCACTGGATGGGCAGCCCTTCTCAGTGGTTGGGGACATGGGGTTTAGGTGCCTGATTGGCTTCCTGGCCCCCTTGTTTAAGCTGCCCTCGTGCACCACCCTGAGTCGGCAGGTGCCAGCCCTGTACTGGGCTTTAAAGGAGCGGGTGAGGGAGCAGCTGGCAGGGGCTGGGGGTGCCACCATCCACTTCACCACAGACCTGTGGTTGAGCAGGAATGTGCAGCATGCGTACCTGGCAGTGACGGTGTACTGGTGGCAGGACCCGGAGGCAATGTTTGACAGTGGCAGGAGGGGTCCTGAAGCAGGGTATAGGTGGGCCCTGCTTCAAGCGGAAGTCATGGATGGCCCCCACACCACTCGGAACATTGAGTCAGCCCAGACCGCCATGGTGAGGGAGTGGGTCATGCCAGGCACACCCTTCACCAAAGGGTGTGTGGTGACAAAAAACACAGCCAACATACTGAGGGCAGTCCTTGAGGGGGGTTTCACCAGCGTCCCTTGCACCACACACACCTTTCACCTGGTGGTCAGGGACACTCTAGGCTTGGGGGAGAAGGGGATTGGGGGAGGCACCCTTACCTCTCTGATCAAGCGCGGGAGGAAACTGGTAGGTTTCTTTAATCAGAGTGTGAAGGGCAGAGACCTCCTCCGGGTGAAGCAGGTAGAGCAAGGCTCCCCAGTGCATCAGCTGGTCCAGGATGTGTCCAGCCGGTGGAATTTGATCTTCTGGATGCTTGAGCGGCTTCTCGAGCAGAAAGCTGCCTTGCATCAGGTTCAACTGGTGACAGACAGCAGGGCACCTCCAGGGTATGATGGGGCAGAATGGGAGATCCTGGCTCACACGGTCTTTGTGCTCAGACTGTTCCTGGCCGTGATGGAGACCATCAGCTCCTCCAGGGCCACCATCAGCCAGGTGACCCCTCTGGTCCAGAGTCTCCTGAGGAGGCTCGAGGAGATTATCCAGGGGTGGGATTATGGCCCTCAGGGCAGGAAACTGGCAGATGAGGTGGCTGCGCTTGTGCGGCAGCTGAAGGCAGGGCTGAAGGTGTGGTTCAATGAACTCCTGCAGTGGGAGGAATATATTTTGGCAACCATGCTGGACCCCAGGGTCAAGAGCAGCGTGGTACGCCAGACACAACTCTATGGACACTGGAAGGGTGTCCTGGTGGAGAGGGTCTGGCAGGCAGAGCAGGCTCATGAGTGCACGGCAGCAGTAGCAGGATGCCTCTGGGGATGGTGGGAGTGGTGAGCATGGGTTCGTGCTCAGCAGGGCAGGCAGCATGGCTGAGGGCAGTGGTGGAGGTGGTGCCCAGGCAGTGTTATGTGAGGGAGTATGACAGTGCCTCAGCAGCAGTGGAGAGCTACCTGGAGGAGGAACCGTGCATTGAACCCAGCAGTGAACCCTTGTCCTTAGTCTACTGGGCCGGCTAGATCAGCGTGTGACCAGCTCTGTCTGAAGTGGTCAAGGGTCTGTTGTCCTGCCCACCAACGAGTGTCCCCAGTGAGCGGGTGTTCTCCATGGTGGAGGACATTGCTCGTCGCACCGCCTGAGGCTGGGAGCCAAGTTGGTGGAGCATTTGCTTTTTATAAAAGGTGAACCTTCTGCTGCTAGGATTCCCCGAGCTGCCCCTGGACATGGATTGATGGTGCAGTGGCACACACCATCTCATGCCAGGGGCAGTCTTGGGACAGAGCTCCTCTTCAATCTGGGCTGCTGCTGCTGAGGTGCTGTCCCTCCCTCCCAATACCCAGCACCCGCCATGCCCCTCTCTCTCTCGCCATGTCCCTTGGCTGGCCTATCTGACTGACCTTGATGCAGGGTGGCATTGGGAAGCTATAAGCCTGCCAGCCAGCCTTCGGCTAGATGATCTCGGCCCACCTACCTGACTGGCTCTCTCTCTCTCACGCTACACAGTCTTCGCCAGCCTATCTGAGTGCCGTGCCAAGGGTCCAGCCTGCCTTCCCTACTGCCTCTCATGCCACGCTGCCTGTCTTTCCACCCTCCAAGGTTTCCAAGAGCAAAGCCTGCCTCAGTCTGCCTTCTGCTCATGCCATGCTGCCTGTCTGTCCGCCTGCCCAAGGTTGCCAAGATCAAAGCCTGCCTCAGTCTACCTTCTTCTCATGCCACACTGCCTGTCTGCCCACCTGCCCAGGTGGCCAAGATCAAACCCTGCCTCAGTCTGCTTTCTGCTCATGTCACGCTACCTGTCTGCCCACCTGACCAGGTGGCCAAGACCAAAGTCTGCCTCAGTCTGCCTTCCCATGCTCATGCCACACTGCCTGTCTGCCTTTCCTGTGGGCAAAGCTGAAGCCCTGCCCCAGCCTGCCTGCCTCTCATGCCAAGGTGCCTGTCTGCCTGCCCTGGTAACCCTGGGTGATGTACCCCACTGGCCTGGTAATCCCGCTGCTGCTGTCTGCTGGTCCATGGGTGCTCTGACTTGGAAAATCCAAATGTGCCCACGCAATCCTGATGCTGCCATCTGCTGGTGTATGGGAGCTCTTCCCTGGCAAATCCTACCATCCTGGCTCCATGGGTGCTGCGCAGAGGCAAATTCTGCTGCTGCTGCTGCTGCTGCTGCTGTTCCATGGGTTCCGTGTCTGGTCAATCTAATGTCTGCTGCTGCTGCCAATGCCACCTCTTCTGTCTGTGGCATGGGTTCTGCTACCAAGCAATCCAATGTCTGCTGCTGCTTCCAATGCTGCCTCTGCTGTCTGTGCCACAAGTTCCGTGCCCTGGGAATCCAATGTCCTCTGCTGCTGCCAAATTTGCCTCTGCTGTCTGTGGCATGGTTTCTGTGCCACAGCAATCCAATGTCCGCTTCTGATGCCTCTGTTGTGCCATGGGTACTGTGCCCTGGCAATCCAATGCCTGTTACTGGGTGGCCACGTGATTCACCGGGCAAGGCTTGACCTATTGGCAGAATAGCTTGTTCAGATATGGAGAGTAGGATGCAAGCCTGCAATGCCCAGCCAAGTAGGGGTGCCAGTCACCGAGCCCTGGCCGGACCTTTGCCCCTGCTCCACCAATGCCAGCCAGCATGCAATACCTGACTAAGCAGGGGTGCCAGCCGCAGTTACTGTGCCTGGGAAATCCAATGTCTGCTGCGGCAGCTAGTACTGCATGTCAGCCATTTGCTCCTCAATATTGTAGATGGCTATAGTTCGAATGAGTGTGCCGGCAGGCGGGGGCTGGGTGTCCATGAGATTCACAACTGGGCAAAGCATGCCCAATTTTCAATAGAGTTTCTTGATCTCCATCGAGTAGGATGCCAGCCTGCAATGCCTGGTCAAGTAGGGGTGCCAGACACCAAGCCCTGGCTGGGCCTCTGCTGCTGCTCTGCCGATGCCAGCTGGTCTGCAATGCCCGGCCAAGCAGGGGTCCCAGCCAACAAGTCCTGGGCCTCTGCCAAGCAGGGGTGCCAGTCAACAAGGCTGAGCCTCTGCCGCTGCTCCGCCGATGCCTGGCTGGCAGTCTGCAATGCCTGGCCAAGTATAGGTGCCATCCAAAGTCCCAGAACCCACCGTCAAGGTTCTGGGGCCATCATTCTGCTCACAGGGAGCCATCATTACACTTCATCAAGAAACAGACAGCCACTCCAGCTCCAGGACCCATCTTCAGGATTCTGGGGCCTACATTCCAGGCAGGGAGGGCTGTCATTCCACATCATCTAGAAGCTGCCACTCTAGTCCCAGGACCCACCATCATGGTTATGGGACCATCATTCCGATCATGGTGAGATGTCATTCCAGTTCATCTAGAAGCTGCCACTCTAGTCCCATGACCCATCATCAGGGTTCTGGGGCCGTTATTCCACTCACAGGAAGCTGTCATTCCACAGCATCAAGAAGCAGCCAGCCACTCCAGCCCTAGTAGTATATCCACCATCAGGGTTCTGGGGTCTATGTTACAGGCATGGGGGGCTGTCCATTCATGTCATCTAGAAGCTGCCACTCTAGTCCCAGGACTCACCATCAGGGTTCTGGGGCCATCATTCTGCTCACGGGGAGCTGTCATTCCATGGCATCAAGAAGCAGCCAGCCACTCCAGTCCTAGTATCCACGATCAGGATTCTGGGGCCTACATTCCAGGCAGGGAGGGCTGTCGTTCCATGTCATCCAGAAGCTGCCACTCTAGTCCCAGGACCCACCATCAGGGTTCTGGGGACGTCATTTTGTTCACAGGGAGCCATCATTCCACTTCATCTAGAAGCTGCCACTCTAAGTCCCAGGACCCACCATCAGGGTTCTGGGGCTATCATTCCACTCACAGGGAGCTGTCATTCCACCACATCAAGAAGTAGCCAGCCACTCCAGACCCAGGACCCATCATCAGGATTCTGGGGCCTACGTTACAGGCATGGGGGGCTGTTCATCCATGTCATCTAGAAGCTACCACTCTAGTCCCAGGATCCACCATCAGGGTTCTGGGGCCATCATTCCTCTCATGGGGAGCTGTCATTCCACCACATCAGGAAACAGCCAGTCACTCCAGCCCCAGGATCCACCATCAGGGTTCTGGGGCCTACGTTCTAGGCAGGGAGGACTGTTGTTCCACTTCATTGTCTTCAACTGCCCCACTGATGCCTGTCAGCCTGCAAAGCCAAGCCAAGCAGGGGTGCCAGCCACCAAGTCCTGGCCAGACCTCTGCCACTGCTCCACCGATGCCAACCTGCAATGCCCTGCCCCCTATGGGTGTCAGCCACCAAACCCCAAGCCTTCCTGGTGTCTGTTGCTGCTGCTGGGTCTCAGCCAGCCAGCCCTGGTGCCATCTGCCATGGGCACCCCCAGGGGCCAAGAGCTGAGCCTTCCTGCCCGTGCTACCTGACGTGCCAAGCACCAAGCCTTCCTGGTCTCTGCTGCCGCTGGGTCTCAAATGGCTTACCAACCCTGGAGCCACAGGCACCCTCAGAGGCCAAGCACTGAGCCTTCCAGGTCTCTGCTGCTGCTGCTGGGTCTCCAACAGCCAGCCCATGCGCCACGGGCAGCCCCGGGGGCTACGCGCCGAGCCTGCCTGCCCGGGCAACCCGGGGTGTCATGTGTCAAGCCTTCCTGGTCTCTGCTGTTGCTGTTTCTGGATCTCCAACAGCCTGCCATACCATCACAGGCACCCCTGGGGGTCCCTGGTGTACCCCAACCATCCTGGCAGGGCTGAACTCCGCCGAACGTTTGGGGGGTCTGAACTTTGCTGGACTGAACCCATGAACCTGAACTAAGTTTTTAGTCCAAACAGCTGAATGGCTGAACATCCAAAGTCTGTCCTGTTTGTACATCCCTACATTTTAGCTTAACTGGCCACAGCTTTGTTTAACAGCACACCTAAACCTCTGGCAGCTGACGTGGATGGAGAAAGACAGGAACTAGGGGCACAGTGTGAGGGTGTTACAGCTCAGGTGAGCTAAATCCAGCATACAGGGCCCAACAAGGAGAGCGAGGAAGCAGGTTAACATGGAGGCTGTTTTCACACGAATGCTAAATCCGAAATATCACCTCTCAACCCGGGTTTAAATGTCCGTGTGAAAACCTAATCCTAGTTTAAAATATCCAGGTTAAGGTTCAAGTTCAAGTTTAGTTTATTGAGCGTGGCCTTGGCCATTGCTAGATCATACCAACAGAGACATACACAAAGCAGGGTACATAACAAACATAAAACATAAACATCAAACTAACCATTTACCTTCCATACCCCAAAGGCCCTAACCAAGTGGCTGGGGTGATTTAAATTTTACAAACTGTGATCTCCTTACAGGTTAAGGTTGAGCCTGGGTTTATTTCATCCCCATTTAAAAGGATTTATGAAATAAGTTCGGGTTAACATCCATGTAAACTGTAGGATGAGGGTGCATGGGGAGGATGGTTTTTCAATTTTAATTTTTATTCTTATGTTTCCCTTTTATGTATATTTTATGTATATTTTAAAATGTTTTAACTTTTGTAAGCTGCCTTGAGCAGCCTAGGCAAGAGAGGTGGGGTATAAATAATGAAAATAAATAAATAAATAAATCCAAATTTAGCATAGAGCTTAGTATATAGAGCAAACATCCTCTCTCTCCAGGAACGTCTCTATGGTCATCAGCACTTTCTGGTGCTCTGGTCAGGAAATCAGCATTTTGATTTTTCTTCCCCCAAACCTAGTGTACAGATTAGCCATGGGATTGTTCAACAAGGGAAACAAAAATCATAACGGAAGAAGATGATGGAATTTGGCAGTGAAGCACCATGGGATTTTTCAATCATCCATTTTAGTCTAAACCATATTATTAACCATGATCCTGGACTTATGATTATTCTGAGTTGTAAATATTCATGTAAACAGGAACTCAGGATTAAGAATCCGGGATTTTAAAAACGGGTTACTGCCCATGTAAAAACAGCTGGAGCTAAGTTAGCACCTGAAAGCCAAGTCCAGAGCTCGCTTTGGAGTTAACTGAGCTATGGGAAGCCCAAGGCTAAAGCTAAGACTTCAGGACAGTGAGTGTCTGGTAGATCATGGCCTGATGGAGCAGGAGTCTGATGGACCTATGGGACTGGGGTAAAGGTAGCCTCTAATGCATTGCTATATATTGTTTGGTATTGAAGAGAGAACCTGTGGGCTTGTGGGTGTGAATTTAAGAAGACTTACAATTTGGGTGGGCTGTCCCATTACAATTGGTGTGGCTGGCACCATATAGCTCCTGTCATGTCAAGAAAGGCATGAAGGACAGACACTTCCTAATTACAGCATCAATCAGCTTTACTGCTATTACTGATAGCAAGGCAAACCCACAGTGTGTGGCTATCACACAAAATCATTAATCTGGTGTTGATGTCCCTATATTGAGTAATTTGTTAAATATATTGCTAAGTCTAAAATCAATCATCATCATCATCATCATCATCTTAATTTTGTACCCTGCAGACTACACCACAGGTGTCTCGTAGCGGCTTACATTCATAAATGAAATACAATATAAATAAAAAAACATAATAACCAGTACATAATATAAAAATACATAATCTAAACATATATCAGACATCAACCCAATAGCAGTCCACTTGAAAGCAAATATACAAACCCAACCCCCTTCCCGCCCCAAACCCCATCCCACCCCAGCCCATTCCCTGCTGCCTGCTCTCACCAGGCAGCCCCAACCCTCGTGCTGCACCCACCTCACAACTGGGGCTGCCCTCGGGACCTCCCCGCTCCCTATCCCAGTCCCACCTATTTTACCCCACAAAACACATCTCCAAGAGGCTCTGCTTCAAATGCACGGGCCTACAGCTCTGCCAACAATAATATTTTAAGCTGGCCCAATGAAGCCAGTTTCCAAAGAGTAGTAAAATGAAGCTATAACTAAAAGGAAGACAAAAATTCCATCTACTGCTGCTACTATTTGCTATTAAAGTACCCTGTATTTAGTTTTTCAGCTTGCCAACCCAATTAAATACATACAGGAAATGATTGTGTAAATCATATAAATGCTAAGCATCAGAAAAGTATAAAATTAATTATGTTTCACTTTAAATATGTTACTCTAGTTTGATTGCCTTTTCTGGAAAGTGCTATATACAAAATAGTTGATGAATGAGAAAAATAAAAAATAGAAAAATCAAAGTCTAGAGAATGGAATAATTTAGAAATTAAAGCAATAACTTAGTTCTGTGCAGCAAGCTCCTGAACTAATGAAACTTGGGCTACTTTCACACCTGCCTCCCCTCCCCCCACCGTGCATATCCTGGCTGTGGGAGGGAATGTGCAAGCCAGGATATGCGTGGGGTTCGGCCGGTCTGAAAGCTCCCCCGCGCGGGTTTGCCGGCAAATACACGGAGTGATACAGAACTGGATTTCCTGCTCTGTATTGCTGCGTGTGTTTGTGTCACGGGCGAGGGAAGGAGGGTGGTTTGGAGGGAAATAGGAGACGGGTAGGTTGGGGCTTTCTTCCCAAGTGGCGTGTGGCACGAGTAACCCGGACCCCCTGTTCTCGGCCCAAAGGATTGTTGTAGAATGCCCATCAGGATAGTGTGTGGGCTGTTCCCTGGGCTTGCGCACCTGGAACTTATGCCCCTATCATCTTAGGGCGCCGAGGGGTGAAGACCGGGGAACCCTGCCCACCGTTCAACCACGTGTATTTCTGACTTACTCTCACCAGAGGGGAGAGGGGTATTGTGAGGACTCGTGAGGTAAGGGGGAGCCGGGCCCAAGGGATACAGGTATGGGACAGACGCTCGTTCACTCAACGGGGTGACAATTCCCCCCCCCAGGGGGGAAAGGAAAGGCTCCAGGCACTCGCCTCACGCACACTCTCACGCACTCACTCACACACTCAAACTCTCCACAGGAACACAAGGAAACACTCACCACGACCACAGCCAGTCAAGCTCCGTCCAGGAACGCAGGGGAGGAATATTGCTCAGGGAAGGATTCAGACAGGAAACAGGAAACACTCCTCAAGATTCGCACCAGGGGCCAGTTTCAGATCACCGGTGCCGCCCAGCATGTGGCGCCGGTTTTTGTAGGACAGGCTCCGCCCTGTTTACGTGTCAGCAGGCGTTGGGAACACCGAACCGGCTCAGGCCCCGCCCCGTGCACCGGCAGCGGCGGCGGCGGCCCTAGGTTTGTTGCCGGAAGTGGAGTGTTCTGCGGGGAGTCCCCATGTGCTTCGCGGAGGCTGACCACGCCTCAGGGGTTTTGCAGGTCTGTTGGCCCGTTCTGGGGGGGTGCGGGCGGCGCTGCGGGGCGGCCACACGAGAGCCGGCTGTGGCAAAGGCGCGCCACGCTGACAGTTTGCTAGCAAAGCTGCGCCGAGGGGCTTTCAGACCAGCCGAACCCCAAGCGTACCCTGGCTTGTGCATTCCCTCCTGCAGCCAGGATATGTGTGCGTGCGGGGGGAGGGGGGAGGGAGGTGTGAATGTGGGCTTGGTTTCCTCAAAGGGAGTCAGTGCTCAGTGTAATGAAATATCTTTTTCATTCATCTGTAGAACTCATTCCCAGAGGATGTTTTAAAGTCCAATAGCATCACTCTGTTCAAAAAAGACTGGATAAATTCTTATATATCCATAAATGGCCATCAGTGAAGCTGGTCAGGGTTTGAGACCTATGACTGTCAAGCACTTAGAAGTGAATTGCTAGGAATGACTCATTCCATTACAACCTCTTCTGCATTTCTCTAAAGTAACTGAAGTTGGCCACTGTTGGCTGAAGAACACTGGATAGATGGACCAGTGTCTGACTCAGAATGGCTCTGTATCTGGGTGACCAACTCCAGACTGTAGGAGTGCTATAGGGAATCAACGGGATTCCCCGACTCATATTTACTCTAGTCCCAGTTCTGTTATTTGTTCTTGTTTATCAAGCAAGGGTCTGATCCTGCCGGTGGTAGGTAATTACCATAATTACTAGGTATATGTGTGCTAAATAGATCTCCCCTGTTGTGGTATAGGATCTGACCTCCAACCTGTCCTGTAAGCAGGTTGGAGGTCAGACCCTTTATAAAGTCTGACCCTTTATAAAGTCCTCAGGCCCCCCCCAATAACTACAATAATCCCACCTTGGAGTCCCATGCTGTCTGATTCCTACTGTGGGGTTGTGGCATCCTCCTAATGCTCCCTTCTTGAAAAAGACATATCTCCTACATCTGAGCCTGGAGTCCACTTTCTTTCGCGGTGAGAAATTAGGAGCTCTCCTTGGAGCTCCTTCCTCATAAAGTTCCCTTGCTAAACTGAGAGCTCTCCTTATAAACCTCCAAGAGTCCTAGGGGCTGAGCTAGTTGATTGGGTAATGTGAATGTCATTATCCTTTATTCAGGCTAGTGCGTGCACTGTAACACTGACCCTAGCATGATCCTTTATCTAGTAAGCGCGCCTACACCAAATTGGGCCAGGAGCTAGCCTTAAGCTCCCTGCTACAGACACTTTTGTTGTTAAGTGAATGGGATCTTTAAGAGGGCAGAAAGAGGGCATATTTTCCCTCACAGGCTGGGCTGAATTGAATGAGTGTGTTCCTCTTTGCAGATTTAATCCGCATTTTTGGAGCAGGTTGCAGAGATCTGGTGTGGATTTTTGGCCTCAACAGAGGCCAAGCAGGCAGGGAGGGACCTGTCTCTAGTAATAACAATTGTAAAGCACCAGCTACACTGCTGGTGCTATATAAATTCTAAATAAATAAATAAATAATATTTTCTATAGTCCATTCCAACTTCACCAGCCCAGTGCCATTTTATGCATCCCCACTAAGAAAATGCATTTTTGCATATGTTCAAAAGGTATTGTGTTTAGTGTGCATGTGCAAAATGACACAGTGCTGGTGGAGGGGCACAGGAGCTGGCAATCTGGATCTCTGTTGGAATGTGGACTGAATTGTAGCCAGTGTACATTCCAACAGGCCTGGATCAGATGAGGCAGAACCGTCTTTGACAGAATCTGTCTGGATTTCTCATTTCAGCCATGCCTCCAGGTGCTTCTATTGTTACAATTTTTTTGTACTTAATGTACTTAAACTTAGATATATAATAAGGTGCTTTGCTGATCAGCAGCTATTAAAGCAGGTGTGGTACACTGGTGGTTCATTACTGGGGCTATTGGTGCTCTGAAATTTGAAAATCCTGATCTTTAGATGAGCTACTGGTGCACTGCTGCTGCTACCTGAGAACACCTGCGGCCAGGGCTGGATCCAAGTTGGCCCCTGGAAGCTTAGGGCAACCGCAAGCAAGCTCTGTTCTACTCCTGCTCACAGCTCCCCTGAGAACAGTGCTGTGGGAAGAGTCCAGAAATAAAGATTGATCAGCACGCTCTGTACTCTTCCAATAGCCCAGCAGTCAGTGTTCAAGAACTGTGAGCAGATATTTATTTTATTTATTTATTTATTTTATTTTCCAAATTTGTACCCCGCCCCTCCTGCAATGCAGCTCGCGGCGGCTTCCAACAATAAAACAATCAAAACATTAAAATTCATTTTAAAACCATCAAATATTAAATATAAAATATAACATATAAAACAGGGCTAGACATATAAAATAATAAATAAATGGGTGGGGGACTAAAATCATCCCTCCCCACCCTCCCTCCCAAAGGCCTGGGCAAACAGCCAGGTCTTACAGTTCCGCCGAAATGTTAAAAGGCTTGGGGCCAGGCGAGCTTCCTCCGGAAGGGAGTTCCACAGC
>QEPC01013498.1:1832820-1852338 GCA_003113815.1 Sphenodon punctatus | reverse complement strand
TTCAGCGCTACTAGGCCTTCCAGGGAAACCTGGAAATTCACTGGAAGGCCTAGTAGCACTGAAGTTGGCAGCCACAGCCAGCGCTGAAGCCGCCGGAGTCAGACCACCACCGCTGCCCGGAGCGCAAGGTAGGCGATCCCTGGGTGGGGAGGTAGGTGATTCATGGGGTGGGGGGTATTAAACCACCCCCCACCCCAGGGATCACCCTAGTACAACCAAACCTATGCGTACCTACCTGTTGGTGCAAGCTCTGGGTCGCCGGTGGTGGCCCGGAGCCTGCACTAGCAGGGACTTTGGGGAATTATTATTTTTTTTTAAAGCAAGGCTGGGCAGGGTGGGTGGGTGGTGCCCCCCATCCACCCATGCAGCCTGCACTGGGGAGGGAACGTGGGGGGGGGTTGTTTTTTTACATTGCGGTCATTCATTTTAATGGCCACAATGAAAAAATCTGGTACGGGGGAATCCGGTAAATTACCCAGATTACCGGGTTTAATCCGATACTGCTGGTACACCAAATACTGGCAGTATCAGATACCGGAAGATCTGGTCGTCCCACCCCTAGTAAATAGAGAAGAGGAGAGGGCCAAGGACAGAGCCTTGAGGGACTCCAACCGAGAGGAGGAGGGAGGAGGAGTTTGACTCGGGGAGTGAGACTTTAAAGGAGCGGTCAGAGAGGTAAATACTAGGGAGGTAAATGTGTGGGATGGGTGAAATAGGAGGAGAATGGCAATGGATTAGGAACACAAACTGCTAGGAGAGGGAGACGCCTGCTGTCAGGAACAGTGGCTAGCTCAGAAGGTGTTGGAAGGGGGGAGGGCAATTACTTTTGTTACTTGCTGTGCCCACCTTACCACAAGCCCCATTGACTCTGTGCAGCCTAGCCCCCCCCCATCCCCCATGTCCAATCGCACACTGCAAAGCCAGTGGTCTGAGGAGAAAAGGGATGGTGATTGGGCAGGCTGGCTGCTACTCCAAGCCCCTCCACAACTGGTGCCAGGAAGTCTACTCCTCAGATGCCTCCCCCTCCCTGGGCCTTCCAGTCACATTTTTGCAGCCCAAACTCATCCGAACTCACCTGAACACGGCTGAACTGTTTGGTCATTTTTGAGTTCAGATCGAGTTTAGGTTAGGTCGTTTCGAGTTCGGGTTGGAAGTTTGGTTCAGTCGTCTGAACAGACCGAGTTCAGACCGAACTCCAAACATCCAAACCGCGTTTGCACATCCCTACTATTCATTACAACATTGGTGGTTCTCTAAGTCCCTACCAGTGGTTTTGCCTGGAAGCCCTGGTAGACTTCCTGAGGCCATTTGAGCATGTGACATGGGACCCAAGTGCAGAGCAGGACTCAATGAGACAGATCATCCTTCTAATCTATTTTCTGATTACTAAAATGGAAGCATCCAAAGATGTCCCAACAAAACTGCAGTCTATCGCTGAGTCCCTTCCTCAGTAACTGCACAGACTATTAACGTCTGTACTAGGAAAGAAGAGCTTTCTGTTTGCTACCCTTCTGGATCCTTGTCTAAAATCCACTCTTTTCCAAAAAGTCACATTATGGGCATTTAAAGATCAGCTGGTACCAGAAGAGTGAAGTTACACCCTCATCCCTCCCTCCCTCCGAATCTCTTCCCTGTAATGAAATTAAGCACATGCACCCACATTTTCTCAACCTCCTTGTCTCTCCTGGTGTTCACTTCCCCTCATCTCCCCCTTCCTTGTCTCTCTTAGATTGTAAGCCCTTTGGGGTAGGGACTTGTCTATAACTACTGATTGTATAGTTCTAAGTACATCACTGGCATAATAATAATAATAATAATAATAATAATAATAATAATAATAATAATAATAATAAATAGATAACAACAAATGAAGAAGAAGAAGAAGAAGAAGAAGAAGAAGAAGAAGACACGTGACAAGTCACCCTCTATCAGTCCAAGATGAAATCATGGCAATAGGCAATGTGCAGAGCAAGAACAGTAGAAAAGTATGGTGGTTGTTGATGGTGATGTATGCCCCTGTCCACACAATGCAAATAATGAAGTGGCTAGGGCTCCTGCCTATAGAGGTAGCTGATCTGGGTTAAAACCCACAGACGTTATTTGAGTTCTTTACACACAGGGCACAGGGATGCATCAGGACTGGGGCTAATTGTGGAGTAAAGTGGGGTTGGTGGAATCCAGGTGTTACCAGATGTAATAGCAGCTATGTGCAATTACCTTCTCCTCATCTTTCACTTGCAACTTTTACAACCAAGAATGAGGTGCAAGTACATAACAGACCAGTAGCAGGAAGCATGTCTGCACATACAGACATAATAAGATTGAGGTTTGTGACTAAAACGAAGAAGCTGTGTTATTTCCAATACACCCAGAGAGAGAGAGAGAGAGAGAGAGAGAGAGACCGTGATGTTTTTATATTTCCATCCCCACCCCTAAAAGTGGCTGTATGGAATGATAAGAAATAAATTACACAGAACTCCATTTTCATCACTTTCCTGTCTATGTAATGCAATAAAGCTATCAATAATGATGGTGAGATGGTAAGAAGCAAGGCTAATTTGTGTTTATTGGGCTTCTCGATTGCACCAACTACTAGGAGATACAGCTTAAAACTTTTCCAATTACTGTCCCCATTTCCTGCAGTAAAGCAGTAAAGCTGGAGGCTTGATTACTTCTGACTTACCACAAAAGTGTTCTCTTTCTCTTGTGCTGCATCTTTTCCAATGCCTTTTAAAAAATTCCTTTGGATTTCTGTCAGCTGCCTTGTAAAGATTAGAAATAACTCGGAATGGTCATGTTAGCTAGGGAAAGAATAATTACAAGAAAAGGGTCACGTGACAGATGCTTTCCTGTAAGAGGGCTTACCTCTTGTGGATATATTGAAGCACAAAGTGCCATCACGATAGATTCTACTGGTGGTCATCTCCTTCTACCCAATTTATACAGAACCATAGAATGTCAGAGCTGAAAGGGTCATCTAGTCCAACCGCCTGCTTAAAGGCAGGATGACTATAACTACAATAGCCTTTTTTTGAAAACCTCCAGTAACAGAAAGTCGGTGACTTCCATAGGCAACTTGTTCAGTTATAAAACAGCTCTTATGGTTAACTACTCCACCCAGTTTCATGTCATTTGCAAACTTGTCAAGTATTCCATCCACTCCTTCAGTCATTAATAAAGATACTGAATAGCACCAGTACCAGGATCTCACTTGATACCTCACTCCATGATGAACTATTGATGATGAGCTATTGATGATCACTCGAGTATGGTTCTTCATCCAGCCATCAATCCCCCTTCTTGTAGTATTTCTCAGTCCACACTCTGCACGCTTGCCAATGAGAGTTTTGTCTGAAAACTTTGCTGAAATCAAGATATAGTATGTCCAGAGTGTTCATCTCATCCACTAAGCTAGTTACTCTATCAAAGCTATTGGTAGAGCACACTATGTACATCTGCATCCATGTTGGTACACATTTTACTTGTCAAAAACTAACAGTTAAACTAAAACATTGTCAAAACTGATTTATTTTTATGAATTGAAAAACATTTCTTGATTAGGAAATGCTTTTTTAAATTGGCAAATATGCTCAATTGTATCTGATTTATTTTACAGTGAAAAGAATTGATCAGATGTAATTGGGACTTTAATAAGCACACTAAATACTGGGAGATTTCTTGTCATGCTACAGAACCTTGCTATGGAACTTTGCAGACTGTGTAGTCTCAAGTGGAAAAAAAGAGGTTGTAAAAACAAATGTGACATTACCTGCTTAGATGGGTGTTTTTGTTTTGTGTTTGTTTGTTGTTGTTTTTTTGCATATGTGCAAAAAAAGATAAAAGCTCTGGTTGGGTAACACTCAGATGTCACAGTTTGATGTTTGGCCAATTGGTACCACTCAGAGATGGGGCTGCAGGGAACTAGAGCTGAGACGAGAGCAAGTGTTCCTGTTCCACCATGAAATACTGACCTTTCGGAAGCACTTGCTAGTTTATTTCAGTGGTACTTTGTCAGTCTCCAGTGATTCTGTGATTCTGCCATTGCTAATATTGGTGCCTGTGATTTTTCATCATTTCTTGCCAATTTTGTCACTTTCTGGCACCTTTTGGGACTTTTATAACAGTTTTTATACCACTTCTATGGCACTTTTAAGGCCATTTCTGGCACTTCACCAGCACTTAGTCAGCACTTTTGCATCTCCACAGAAGAGAAGGTGTTAAGTGTGGCCCCTTAACCATGCTGAGCACAGAGAATGCATGTTTGAAAATGGTGCCTGGCTTTTAAGACATGTTATGTACACAGCACTGGCTGTGAAACACACAAGAATTTGTCACTCCATGGAACGCTGATACTACTTGTGCATGTCTCCATGGTTTTGGAGGGTCTGCAGAGTCACATGAAGGCACTACATGCAGCCTAATTGACAGCACTCCAACACATGGGCACACATTAGCCTGCATTAGCCTGCAACAAAAATGATCAAGGGCATGGAAGGGCTCCCGTATGAGGAGAGGCTTGGTAGGTTGGGACTCTTCAGTTTGAAGAAGAGATGACTGAGAGGAGATATGATAGAGGTCTATGAAAACATGAGTGATGTGAAACTAATAAAGAAGGAGTAGTTATTTACCATCTCAGCTAGTTCTAGAACTAGGGGACACTCCATGAAACTCATGAGTGGCAAGTTTAAAACAAATAAAAGAAAATATGTTTTCACTCAGTGTATAATTGGGTTGTGGAATCTACTGCCAGAGGCTGTGGTAAGGGCCAGTACTATAGCTGAGTTTAAAAGAGGTTTGGACAAGATTCTGGAAGATAGGTCCATAAGCAGCTATTAGCCAGACAGGATCAGGGAACATGATGGGAGCTCGGGGAAAACAACAGGGAATGGATCCTCCCCAACAGGTCCATTGTGACCTGTTGGGTGCTTCTCCCAAGCCACCATGATTGGCCGCTGTCAGAGACAGGATGCTGGGCTAGATGGACCATTGGTCTGACCCAGTATGGCACTTCTTATGTTCTTATGTTTAACCCACATGGTGGGCTCTGCATCCTCCAATCTCTCGTTGTGGATGGTGGGTCAGTAGTCACTGTGTGGTGGCCAAGTGTTGGGTGAGGTTGACTGCCTAATATAAGATCTAGGCCTGAAATGAAAAATTACAGTGAACACTGTTTCTGTCAGAAACTGGGAATTTGCCTTCATTTGTGTGATGCAGAAGCTTACTGTCTTTTCTGCTATTTTCACCATTTGTCATTATTTTTCACTAGCTGAAGAGAGCTGCTACAGGGTGGATTCCAACCCTGTGGAGATGCAAAAGTGCCAGCTAAGTGCAGTGAAGTACTGGAAATTGTCATAAAAGTGCTGTAAAACTGTTATAAAAGTGATGAAAAATGATGAAAAAATCTGGAAAGTGACAAAAAATGATGGAAAATGCTTCAAAGTGACAAAAGTGATGGGAAATTATGAAAAATAACAGGCGTCAATATCGACAATGGCAGAAGCATGGAATCATTCGAGCCTGATGAAGTACTGACGAACACTTGCAAGAGCTCACAAAAGGTTGATATTTCCCTGCGGAATGGGAATACTTGCTCTCATCACCATCCTAACCAGGAGAACATCCACTCATGGGGGTCTATTGTATTGTTCTGAAACAGTAGTGTTGAAACAGTAGTGTGAAATAGTAGAGTTGATGTGAACTGTATTGCTCATTATAGCAAGTACTGATACAGATGCCAGCGATAGTACTTTACATTGCAACATTGGGTATTTTCAGACATGACGGGGCCAACTGACTCCGTCACGGAACCAATCTGTTGATCCCCTGCTGGGGCCACCGCGTCATGGCCTAACAGATGTGCCGGGGGCTCCCGGCGGGGAATCGGGGAGGGGCCACACGACGCAACGTGCGGTCGCATGGCCCCGCCTCCCCCATGCTCCCCTGCCACCCGCCCTCCGGGGAGACGGGCAGGCGCCGTGGCCAATGCGGCCGCAACGCCCACCCGAATTGACCACGGGCCGGAATCCCTGCGGGGATTCCAAGCCGTGGCCGCCGTCTAGACGTGACGATTCGGTTCATCATGGCGGGGAATCGCCTTCACCACGTGATCACCGCCGGCCCCGCCGGTTCAGCCGATCGCGTGGTGAATGTGGTTCCCCACCGCGATTGACCATGGTGAACATCTGGGGGGGGAACATCCGTTCCCCCCATCAGACGTTACGTGGTCACAACCACCACAGGGAATTGACTGTGGTTGACTGTGATCTCATAACTTCTGAAAATACCCATTATTATGTCTCTCATTGCTCAAGCCAAAAAAGGTCCAGTCTATGATTTGTGTGTGTCTGCTGCATATGCTGTACTGCACATGGAAGGGTGTGCATATCGTGTGAACATTACACACACAATGTGCGCCATTCAGAAATGGTACACATCATGTGCACACAGTGCAAACATTGGTTGTGCACGTTTAGCATGAGCACCCAACGCATAGATGAATACTTGCCATCTGAGCTTTTTCACTGGCAGAGTGAACACAATACCACATCCATCTGGGCTTTTTCACCAGCAGGGAGCAGGGTCATGTCAGAAAGAGAGCATGGCAAAGGGAATGTCACATCCCTTTCTGATGTAACCCCACTCCTTAAAGAACATAAGGACATTATGATGCTCCACAGCGTCGGGGCCACATCAGAAAGGGGATGGGAAAGTCTAACTTTCTGACGTGGTCATCACCTGTCATCTCTAGAAACCCTGTTCTCCAGTTACCATGGATGCCCCTGATAGACCTGGAGAAATCAAGGTTTTCCCCAGATCCTGGAGACTGTCAAAAGTCTCCAGGCAAAACCCAGTGAGGGGGTGAACATCTCCATGCCCCAAGAGCTGGTTTCTCCTCCAGGGTTCTCTGCCATCCCACAACCTGCCCTGGGTGGCTAGCTGACCCAGGAAGCACCATCACCATCCAGCAACCTCCCTGCTGATCTTTTGCTGACTGGGATGCCTCTTTGTTATATCACAGCCCTGGTCATATGACTGGCCCACCTTTCATCCACCTGGCTCCACTGGACCCAATCAGAATGGTCCCATGTCCTGCAATTCTGATTTGGCCTGTGGCAAACAGATTTGTAGGATGCCTTGCCAAACAGAATTGCCCTCTCCAGATTATTGACCAAAAAAGAAAGAATGGAATGAAGTGCACCCAGGCTAATTGCTGACATGCAGCTGTCTTCCTTTCTGGGCCCCAGAACTTACTCGCAGGATGTTGGCGAGTCATGGGCTGCTCCCTCCAAATATTCGCTCACAGCAACCTGCCACACTTCAATATTTAGTATTCGGTATTTTGATAACTGAATTCATATCCTGTATTCTCTAACATCTCATCTGTTCTGTACAATCAGTGTATTTAAAAGGAAAATATTAAACCACCTCATAAATGAACTAAAGGGCCTGATGCCCCAATTATATTAATTTGAGCATCTAGTTAAGGCCAGCAAAGTTGATCTTTATTTTCTTTAAAATATTTCTGTTAACTTTCTAAAGGTCATAGTTAGTGCTGCACATTTCTTTTGTTGACCAGGTTTTTATTATTAGTAATAGTGTTAATTATTTATTTAATTTATTGGATCTTTTTCCTAATTGATAATTGATTGATAATTGGGCAGGTTCAAACCTGGATCAGCACTAATATTATAGAGATACCCGGAGAGATTGGGCGGTGTGTGTGTGTGTGTGTGTGTGTGTGTGTGTGCGTGGTGGCATCCATTTGAAAAGGGCCAGAATAAAACAGAATAGGTGTCTTATAGGTGTATTCCTATACACCTATAACAGTAGTTACCTTAGTTACTTTTAAGTTTAAGAATTAAAATCACTTACAAAGTATTATAGGTTACAGATATTTTAGAGTGGTAGTCTTAAAACAAACATAGTTACCTAAGTATACAAGATCAAGAAGGATAGGAGAAGAGGACCATATTAATCATGGTGACCAAGGAGAACCATGGGAGAAGTGATCAAATTTGCAGATGACACCAAGTTATTCAAGGTAGTCAAAACACAAGCAGACTGTGAAGAACTGCAACAGGATCTTACGAGTCTGGGTGCCTGGGCATCTAAATGGCAGATGAGATTTAATGTGGACAAGTGCAAATTGATGCACATAGGGAAAAATAACTCAAACTATGAGTACACAATGCTGGGTACTAAGCTAGGAGTTACCACTCAGGATAAGGAACTGAGAGTGATTGTGGATAATACACTGAAATCCTCAGCTCAGTGTGCAGCAGCAGTCAAAAAAGCAAACAGAATGTTAGGTGTTATTTGCAAAGGAATAGAGAATAAAACTGAGGATGTCATAATGCCTCTATACATATTAATGGTGCAACCGCACCTGGAATATTGTGTGCAGTTCTGGTCACCCCATCTCAAAAAAGACATAGCTGAACTAGAAAAGGTACAGAGAAGGGCAAGGAGAATGATAAAGGGTATGGAATGGCTTCCGTACAAAGAGAGCCTTGACAAACTGGGTCTCTTCAGCTTAGAGAAGAGAAGACTGAGAGGGAACATGATAGAGGTGTATAAAATCTTGAGTGGTATGGAATGAGTAGATAGGGAACGGTTATTTACCCTCTCAAATAGTACTAGAACTAGGGGGACACTCCATGAAACTAGCTGCCAGCAGATTTAAAACAAATAAAAGGAAATATTTTTTCACTCAACGCATAATTAACCTATGGAATTTGTTGCCAGAGGACATTGTCAGGGTCAGTAGTATAGCTGAGCTTAAAAAAGGACTGGACAAGTTCTTGGAGAGTAATGGGATTAATGGCTATTAACCAAGTAGCTTATGGGATGAACTTCTTACTGTCGGGAGTTGGGGGTGAACAACAGGGAATGAATTACCCATTGTGACTGTTGGTACTTCTCCCATGCGATCGAGATTGGCGACTGTCAGAGGACAGGATGCTGGACTTGGCAGACCATTGGTCTGACTCAGAATGGCACTACTTATGTTCTTAAGTTCATGGCAGTCCAGGGCACTATTCCCTTGGTTATATAGATTTTTTGTAGGAATAATGATGTCACACTCAAGATGAGATGGTAGCCAATCAATTCATGAATTCATATTTATTAAATATTAATAACTGCCAACAGGATGTCAAAAATGTGCCCTACACACTACTTAAGCACACATAAAATTATAAATGTTTTTACAACTTTTGTGGCTGAAATATTAGGAATTGAAACTTGCACACCCAAGAAATATCCTGTTATTGAGTTACTTTGAACCCAATTTTACAACCAGCTGGGATGTCTAATATTCTGTCTGCCTTTACTTCCCTTTCTATAAACCCAAAAACATGTTTACTGGAAATTTGCTGAGGAGTTCAGACGTTTACTAAGGGAAAGTTATCCTGTATATGCCAAAAGTGATAATTTTATTTATTTAATTGATTAATTAATATAAAATTTTATATCCTGCCTCTCCTGCTCAAGGTGGCTCAAAGCGGCTAACAATTAGAATATAAAAATATTCAGCACAAAATATAAAATACAATAATAAAAATAAAATATTAACAGTAAAAATGGGGAAAGTCAAAGAAAATACATTAAAAACCTCTACTACCCTATCCCTCATCACCCCCTCCCTTCATCCATCTCCCCCATCAAAAGCCTGGCAGAATAGTCAGGTCTTGCATAGTTGTCAAAAGGAGGAGAAGTCCAGAGCCATCTGAGCCTCTGCTGGAAGGGAATTCCACAGCCTAGGCGCAGCCACCAAGAACACCCTCTCCATAGTCACCCCACAAAGAACCTGGGGGACCTCAAGAAGGGCACTCCCGGATGACCACATGGACTGATCCAGAGCCTGGGGGGTGAGGTGGTCCCACAGGTAGACAGGGCCTAGGCCATATAGAGATTTATAGGTAAGCACCAGCACCTTGAATTGGGCCCGGAAGACTATAGGCAGCCAGTGCAACAAACAGAACACGGATGTAATGTGCTCACGGGGACCCGTCCCAGTCAAGAGACAGGCTGCCGCATTCTGCACTAGCTGCAGTCTCCGAACCGTCACCATTGACAGTCCCACGTAGAGTGCATTACAATTGTCAAGTCTAGAGGTAATGAAAGCATGGATGATGGTTGCCAGGTTGAAGTCTGAGATGTATGACTGAAGCTGCTGCACCAGATGAAACTGGTGAAATGCACTCCTTGCTACAGCCCCCACCTGGACATCCAGGTAGAACTGAGAATCAAAGAGCACTCCCAGACTACGAACCTGGGGGACCAGTGGGGGGCAAACTCATCAATGATGGGAAGGGCTAAGAATTTGTCATGGTCATGACAAAAGACACGTTTTTCGTGACTTTTGGCTCCCTCCATGACTTTGGAGATCTTCCCATGACTTCTATGATTTTCCCAAGTTTTTTGAGATTTCCCCCAAACTGAAGAGCAGAGCCGTCAAGAAGCTGGTGAGAAGAGCACGCTCAATAGTACTAAGAAGATCCATGGTGTCTCCCTGAGCTCCAAACCCCTCCCTGGCTGTGGAGATGTGGTGACATGGCAAGACACCTAAAAGAATAACATGCTGGGTGCCACCAGGTAATGCCATGGCCTCTCCCTGGAGCTCAAAACCCCTCCTCAGTGTTGTTTCTTGTGGAGGGCGGAGATTTGGGCATGGTCAAGTGGCGACATGGCATGGTGTGGTGGCGGGATCAGAGGCAGAGAACGTTACCATTGTCAGAGCTTTAAGAGGCGCCCAGGAGGAGATGGCAGCAACTCTGCCATTATCCCCTGATTGGGCTTACAATCTAAGCCTAGGGCTTTCAAAGGGCTTTACAAGCCCTGGGTTTACAATCTAAGGGGTGGGGGGTGTTTTCCTCCTTCTATTCTGTGCTGGGTGGGTTACAATCTGTGCTGGGTGGTGGTGGTACAATTTAATCCTTGGGTTTACAATCTGGGGGGGGGGGGGTGTTTCAAAATACAATACTGAATAAACGTTTTTTAAAAATTACCTATGAATTTTTCGCAACTTTTTCTCATTCCTGCCATGACCAACTCATGCCTTTTAAAGAAAATTTCCATGACAAATTCATAGCTCTAATGATGGGGGACACCACTCCCACCACCCTACCCACCAGATTCACCTCCGTCTTGTCAGGATTCAGCTTCAGCTGGCTCGCCCACATCCAGTCCCCCACAGCCGACAGACACTGAGTAAGCACCAAGACTGCCGGGTCTGGATCAGATGAAAAAGAGAGGTAGAGTTGGGGGTCATCAGCATATTGATGACACCAAATGCCAAAATCTCACAACCTCACCCAATGGCTGCATATGCACATTGAACAGGAGAGGGGGCAGAACAGAAGCTTGCGGGACTCCACATGAGAGGTCTCAGGGAGAGGATGGACAATCCCCGAGCACTACCTGCTGAGTTCTCCCAGCCAGAAAGAGCAGAACCATTCAAGAATGATCCCGCTCACTCCAGCTTGGTCCCACAAGCGGGTCACCAGCATCTCATGATCAACATATAAAATGCAGCCGACAGATCTAACAGAATCAGCAGGGTCGATCAACCCTGATCTAACTCACAGCAGAGGTCATCAACCAAAGCCACAAGTGCAGTCTCATAACCCAGATGAAAGCTGGACAGCAAAGGATCTAGAAAACTGATGCTGTTCAGATGCACCTGCAGCTGTCGAGCCACTACTCATTCAATAACCGTCCCTAAAAAGGGAAGGTTAGAGACTGGCCAATAACTGGCAAGGGAGTCAACATCAAGAGATGGTTTCTTGAGCGGAAGCTGCACCACCACCTCCTTGAGGCAGCTCAGCACTCTGCCCTCCCAAAGGGAGGCACTGACCACCTCCACCAGCAACCCCCCAGTCAAGACAGGTAAGGGTCTAGTTCACAAAAGGTGACTCTGACAGTCCCAAGAACATCTGCTGCATCAGTGGGTGATATGCACGCCGCCATAGCAACAGCAGGGCTCATCCCCTGCAGGTGAGCGAGGCTCCACCCCCTGGGAGGGCTCATTTAACCTCCCCCCAGTGCGCCTTAACCTCCACTCCACTGGCACCAATAAGAATTGTTCTACGTTATTCCCTTTGCTTTGACCAATCTGCAACTGGATTGCAGATTAGTAAGGAATCTATATACCAGACAATGAGTGACAAGGGAAAATGGAGTGCAAGAAATGTGGATATTGAGTTAGTATTACCTCTCAGGATTTGAAACAGATGGCAAAGTGGTAAATGGCAAAGCAGTAAACAGAATCCCAGTAAGCAGAAAATCAGTAAATTGAGAAATAAAATGTCAGTTGAGACTAGGGCTGAAACATGATGTGAATCTTGTTGAAAACTGGCTTCTCGGTGAGATTCCTGAGAATGAGAACTTACTGAGAATTGGCTGATTCTCAACCCATTCTTGCGAGATTCTCTGTAAGCTTAAAATACCCTAAAATGTTCTGACATGTGCAAAATGGCCACCTCAGCCATTCTGCTCATGCACAGCCCTTTTCCAAGATGGTGCGGGCCACGTCGGTGCCATTTTGGAAAAGGGAAGCTGGTTCTGAGCATGTGTAAACCAGATGGCCTTTTAAAAAATGGCACCGATGCAGCCTGCACCATCCTGGAAAAGGCCTGTTCATGTGCAGAATGGCCGCAGCAGTAATTTTGTGACTGCCCAGAGTGATTTTTAGGGTTTTTTAAGGTTATCGAGAATCTTGAAACCCTAGAGAACGTATGAGATTTCGCTAGGGTTTCTCGATTCCTGAGTGAAGCTATTGACTTCTCATTCCAACCCTAGTTGAGACATTGCCAAGTACCAAGACTTTTTTGATTCGACCAAGTTGGTATCAGGAACCAGGATTTCAATATTTCCCATTTGGGTGAAATCTCGTTTCATCCCTATTTGAACAGTTTCTGATAAATTGTGATCATCATGTTCTCTCAAGTGTTCTAATATACTTTGAATTGTCAAGGTTGGAAGAACGTCTCCTAGAGATTTTACCTATCAATTAATTGACCTCACTCTCTGTTCCCCAAACCACTTGCCATACTAGTTGCATGCATATGGTATTAAACATAATAGGTATTCATTCCCAGAGTTATGTACAACACAAACATTTCCTAATTGGAGCAAAGGAGCTGGTTTTAACTGTGTTGTCAGCCGGTCAGATCATTCAAACACGCTGCAAAATGCTCAAAAGTGGTTTCCATTAACTGCCATGCTATCCACTGTTGAAGGCAGAATTGATCATTATAGACACACCACTGCTGACTGCAGACAGCCACTGGCACATCATGACTCCTTTGAGAAGGTTTTATCTTAATATACTGGATATTAAAGGTAACTCCATGGAACAGTATTCCAGCCCTGTAGCCTTGAAGTGAATTCAAAAATACCTTGGCATTTATTTTTATGCTCAGGATGTACATTTTAACAGGGATAAGCAAAAATCCATTCAAAAACCTGCTTAACAAACTTTCTAAAAGACAAACTTGGGAAAACCTTCACTCCAATTAAGCTTTTGTCTTAAGAATACAAACCTAGATTTCCACCTACTTTGCCCTCTCATTGCTTTCTTTTGTACTTTCTCTGCTGCTTTAATACCTATTTTGTATTGTGAAGGGGGGAACTCTTGCATAATAAAACAGAATAAATTTCTTTAATACAATATGAAAATCCTACTATAAAAAATATCTTTAGTACAATCATCCAGGTGAAGCACTACCATAACTTTGCCATTTGATTTTTTTTCTGATTTGTCCTCTGCTACTGTCAAACTGATGGTTTTTAAGCTATTTTAAATATCACCCTTTGATTGGGACAAAGGGTAAAAACAGACATGATGGAGAGGACTTCAAATGCGTGCGTGCTAGAGGTCGTGAATCCCGGCGCTCTGCTCCCACCGCTTCGCAAAACCTCACAAATTAAAAAGGTCAGTGGACCAAACTTACAGCCCTATCTAGAGGAATATGGGCAGAATAAAGGGGGCACAAGAAAACCACCAGGCAGTAGCGGGAATGGAAAAATTTTGCCAAATGAAATTGACAGCACCCCCCTCCCCCACCAGGGAAGCGGAAACAAAATGGCGATGGTTACATGTCAAATGGAGGAAAGGCCTGGGTTGGAGCCTGACAGGGAGGATAAAATCCTCACAGCGTTGGCAGAGATTAAAGAGGGGCTAGTGGCTGCAGATCTTGCCAGAGAACAATTACTCACCGAAATTGGAAAGCTCCAACAAACGGACCAGCAAGGGAGGCAAAAAACAGAAGCCCTTACAAAAAGAGTAGGGGCAACAGAAAATAGAATTTCTGAACTGGAGGACAGATCCCTAAGCAGCCAAGATCAACAAGCAAGGATGTTGGAGACTATTAAAATACTTGAGGCTAAATGTGAAGATCAGGAAAATAGGGTGAGAAGGTCCAATTTACGATTTGTAGGGGTTCCAGAAGGCTTGGAGGGAAGGGACACGGTACAATTAATATGGAAAATATTGGAAACTGTTTTCCCAGAAGATCCAAGCACCCGTAAACCAAAAGATTGAAAGGGATCATAGGGCCACAAGACCCAAGCCCAAAGAAGGGGACCCCAGAGCCATTATAGTAAAATTCTTGAAATTTCAAAACAAAGAAAAGATACTAAGGATGGCCAGGGGAAAGAACACCTTAGACTTTCAGGAAAATAAAATCAGAATTTTCCCAGAGTATGCAGGAGAAACAATGTTTAAAAGGAGAAGATGGGTGAAATACTTTGCAGAATGAAACCAGATGGAACTGAATTCCCAATTATGGTTTCCTGCACGCATGACAATCCTTTGGAGGAGAAAAAGAAAAATCTTCACAGAAATCACTGAATTGAAGGAATTCATCCAAAAGCATAGAGACAAGAAGTTGAGCCCAATTAAAGAGAAGATTATGGTCCCGGTTTAGTTCATCAATGGAAAGCGAGGAAAACATTTGTTGTTAAAGGTTTATGCATATATCCCCATTTAACTCTATATTATGTTTATGGTACAGGGTGTAGTTACCTTGTTGTTACTGTTGGCAAATGGGGGCTAGTCAAACATCCCCCATGGGGGATCATAATGAGTAAAAAATGGTAAAGGCATAGTGGAAAGGGGGGAGGGAGGGGGAATACAGGAAAGTTATAATTAATGGGATTAAACATAGATGATTTATGCACCATGTATGAGAAAATAGTTAATAACCATGACTCAGTCCTCAGGAGAGAGAAAGGTGGAGCTAAATTTTGTGTATATAGTTTGCAGTTGGTAAAAGTGATTAATGGATTCAGGGATAAAAGGGATACAGGAGGCTCAATTCAAAGGTTGGAGAGATCATGGCACACATAATGAAAGTAGTGTCCCTAAATGTAAGGAGACTCAATAACCCTATTAAACATAAGCAAATCAAGCAGTTGATCAGGGCTGAAGGTGCTGACTTATGTTTCCTCCAAGAGACCCATTTCAGAGAAAATGACTGCTTTAGGTTTAAAGACAAATATCTTGGAGAAAAACAGCGGGTGTTTTAATTGGAATTAAAGTCACTAGGGCTTTCAAATTGAAAGGAGAATTTAAGGATAAAGAAGGAAGGCTCCTTCTGGTGGTGAGGAACCTAGAAGCAGAAAGGGTCACACTGGTCAATATCTATGCACCCAATGAAGGCACCTACGAATTTGTGAGACATGTGTTACCATAATAGAAAAATATATGGAAGGAATTTTAATCTTACAGGGAGATTTTAATGCTTGCTGGGAGGAGAAAGACCACTCAAATAATAAAACCCCAGGGACATGGCAAAAGAACTTAAGTACCCTGCTTAAAATTAGCAATCTAGAAGATATGTGGAGATACATGAACCCAAAAGGAAGGGACTATATCTTTTATTCTTCAGTTCATAATATTTATACACGTATTGATTATTCCTTCTTAAACAAAAGTGATGTGAAGAGTTGCAGAGCATGCTATATTAAGCACAATACAATATCAGACCAAGACATGGTCATCACCGAACTAAAGTGGAATGAGAGTATGCAAAATAAGCACAGATGTAGTTGGCAACTATCATGTGACTGGTTAAAAAATAAACTTTTCTTGGAGCAAACCCAGTTAGAATTTAAGGATTATTTTGAATTAAATGAAGGCACTGTAGATACGCAAGCAACACTATGGGAAGCGACTAAAGCTGTAATCAGAGGGGAAATGATAGTCCTTATGGCTTCACTATGCAAAAAAAAACAGAGAATATTTGAAAGAACTACATAAGGAGCTAAAAGCACTGTAGCTAATTAATAAAAGCAACCCCACTAAAAGGAGGGCGAGACAAATTACCAAAATCAAGGAGCAAATTAATATGAAAGAAATAGAAAAGAAAACAGTTCAGCTTAAACAAATAAAAGGTTTTTATTTTACACATAATAACAAAACGGGGGAAACGTTAGCCAAGCTTGCCAAAAAACAACATAAGAAATCCCATGTCTCTTCTCTACCATTGACAGAGGGCATCAAATTAACAGATGATGAGGGGATCCACCAAGAGTTTTTGAAGTACTATCAAGTTTTGTACTCCTTTTCTAATTCAGATCCTGAAAAGATAAAAGAATTCTTTAAAAAATACTACTCCCAAAATTCAATGAAGACCAGGTTAGTTATCTTAACAGGCCCCTAGAATTGGAAGAAATTAAAAAGGTCATTAAAAATCTCCCCAATAATAAGGCAGCCGGTCCAGATGGACTACCAGCTGAATTCTACCAAAAAACCCACTGAATTTGGTAGCCCCACATCTAGTAAGTACATACAATGAAATTATAAAGGTAAGTAAATTGCCAAATTCATTCTACGAGGCTAACATTACCTTGATTCCGAAACCAGGGAAATCAGCAGATAGATGTGAGAATTATAGACCAATCTCACTACTAAACGTAGACTTTAACATTTTTTTCAAAAGTCCTATCAATTAGATTAGCTGCAATTATCGGGGAATTATTCTGGTTAATAAACCCGGACCAGGTGGGCTTTATCTCTACACGTCTGGGATTTGATAATATACATAGAGTCCTTAATTTAATGCACCACTTGGATGGATCAAAGGAGCAGGCAGCAATTATTCTGCTTGATGCAGAGAAAGCCTTTGAACGCACTGAAATTAAGTGCTTCATTCAGATTTTGAACAAAATGGGCTTGGGGAGGGCTTTATTAGATGGATAAAGGCAATATATAAAGAACCAAAATCTAAACTAATTATTAACAGCTGCCAATCTGAAGCATTTGGGTTGAATAGAGGCACGAGACAGGGTTGTCCCTTGTCCCCTCTCTTGTTTGACCTGGTGCTTGAAGTTATGGCAATTGCAATAAGGCAGGAACAAAAAATAGCGGGCATCCAAATAGGCAGTAAGAAGCATAAGATAGCAATGTATGCAGATGATACCGTTTTATTTTTAAGCGACCCAGTAAATTCTACCCCCCCACATGAATTTTGGATTATTCAGGGTATAAAATAAACGCATCAAAATCACACGCGTTAATATATGGGGGAAATGATAGACTGAGAGAGAGAATAAAAAATGTGTTGTCCTTTCCAGAGGAAAAACACATGGTTACATACTTTGGGGTAAAGCTGCCAAAACAGCTAAACCAGCTATACAAAGAGAATTTCCTGAACCTACCTCAACAGCTTAGTATAGAAGCAGCGGAGTGGAAAAACTTGCCATCTACATGGATGGGCAGAGTGAATTTATTTAAAATGATAATTTTACCTGATTGTATAAAAATTACTAGCTCTGTCCATTCACCCGCCAGATTCCTTTTTCAAAGCTTGTGACAAGTTCAAAGCTTGGAGACATTATTTGGAAGGGACTTAAGCAATGGATTTATAGACAAACGCTAATGTGAACGAAAGAAAAGGGAGGGATAAACCTCCCAGATATATGCCTCTATCACAAGGCAGCAACTCTTGGCACCCTTAGTGTATGATATCACCAACCGGAATCAATTAAATGGGCAGGTATAGAACAAAACATGCTGGCTAAGGATAATTTGAAAAACATAACAGATGAAGGAACCCCAAACTACTAGGTGGCTTCGTGTGAGATCTTACTTAGAGATATAGACTACCAGGAGAATCGGAACAGTGTTGCCCAATCCCTGCATGTAAGCAGTTATTTGAATTGGGCACCCCCTATGGATGCTATGGCCTCATACTTTAGTTTACCTGCTTCGGTTAGTGCCAAATGACTTTTTATGTCTGCCCGGTTTAAAGCTCTCCCTTCCAAGGTTTTGGAAAGGAGATTTAATTCCACTCCCTTTTCTGATAGGCTATGTCCATACGATTTCTTGGAGACTGAAACGACTGCCCAGTGGCGATGTTCCTGTAGATTATATGATGACCTGAGGGGTAAATTTCTGGGGAATTTTTTTTCCAAATATCCAGGCTGAACTCAGAATGCCTTGGCTGAGTTGACATTGGCTAATGGGAAGGATGAGACTACTAGTCAAGTTATCTTATTTTTAACCCAGGCATTTGTTAGGAGGAAACTGCTTTGGGGGTTTAATTTGCTTTAGATGCTGGATGGATACACCAATTGTATTAACTGTTTATATTGCTTCAATTGCTGTTTTGGACCCCTATGGTTCCCTTTTAAGATGTCTACGGTATTATTACCCTCAGTTTTCTTGTTGTAATTGTGTGTGGTTCAAGTGTTTGTGTGTTATGGCTCTGGCTTTGGTCACATCAATAAAGTTTGAATTTGAATTTTGGAACCCCAAACAAAAAGATATGGAAAAATCATCCCTTCGCGTGGATTACATGGCTCAATTGGCAGAAAATAATTTTAAAATAGAAATAGACAAGAACATATTAGACATGGCAATAAAGGAGATAAAGGTTTATGCTGGAGAGGCTGTGGGAGGGAAGGAACGTATATTCATTGTTGGTGGGAATGTGATTGAATAAAACCACTTTAGAGATACGTGTGGGGGAAAATGGAAGAAATGACTGGGGTAACTATACCATTTCATCCAGAGATTGCACTTCTTGTGGGGGGATTTTCAGGAAGTGACACCAGCCGATGCGGTGGATGTCTATGAGGGCCACCTGTTGCGAACTTGATCCATGCCCGTCCTGGTTGGTGAAAGCCTCCAGGGAGACGTTGGGGACGGTGCTGGCGAGGGTAGTGAACGCGTCCTTGCAGCAGGGGAGGTTGTCGCTCAGCCTTAAGGAGGCTGTGGTGCACCCCCTGCTGAAGAAACCATCCTTGGACGTGGACGCGCTCACCAGTTATCGACCCGTATCTAACCTCACCTTTTTAGGGAAGGTTATTGAGCGGGCAGTGGCGATCCAGCTCCAAGCGCATCTAGATAGAATCAGTTTCCTGGACCCTTTTCAATCTGGGTTCTGCCCCGGCTGTGGCACTGAAACGGCATTGGTGGCCTTGGTTGACGATCTCCGCTGGGAGATGGACGCAGGATGTTCAACATTTCTCATCCTGCTAGATCTCTCGGCCACTTTTGACACCGTGGAC
>QEPC01013498.1:1808601-1832190 GCA_003113815.1 Sphenodon punctatus | reverse complement strand
CAATAGCGTGCCGAGCCAGGTTCAAGGTTTTGGTGTTGATCTATAAGGCCCTTCACGGTCTGGGCCCCTCATATCTCAGGGACCGCCTCGCCCTCTGTGCCCCAGAGCAGCTCCTTTGGTCTGCCGGGGGTGCCTTCTTGGAGGTCCCCCGCATTAAGCGGGGGGCCACAATGGAGAGGGCATTCTCGGTGGCCGGGCCACGCCTTTGGAACTCCCTCCCGGAGGAAGCTCGCCTGGCCCCAAGCCTTTTGACATTCCAGTGAAGTCGTAAAACCTGGCTGTTCGCCCAGGCCTTTGGGAAGGGGTTTTTTGTCTCCCTTACCCTACTTATTGTTTTATTATGATTCCCAGCCCTGTTTTAATACTTTTAATGTTGTATTTTGGAATATTGTAATCGTTTTTAGATTTATTTTATATATGTGATTTTTATTGTAAGCCGCTCTGAGCTGTTTTAGGAGGGACAGGGTAGAAATTTGATAAATTAAATAAATAAATAAATAAATAAATAAAACTTCTTGGCCTGTTTCCGGAGGTAAAGGTTTTGCAGACCCATGAGGATTCATGCTCAGCATTTATCCAAGCAGCCAAAAAACTCATTGCACTGCACTGGAAAGACACTAAAGAATTAACAAAGGGCAAATGGATGAACAGATTGTGGTATCATTTAACAATGGAAAAAATATCGGCAAACCTTCTGGATAACAAAGAAGCTTACACAGCTAAATGGTACCCTTGTGTATGTATCATGAACAACTCATACCTAGCTGAAGATGAACGTGCATTCCTGTTTCACTATTACATCTAAAACAGAAAAAAACAAAAACAACTCTTACCTGAATCCAACTGTTTGTGTTAAAGATGTTCCTTGTTGTTGGAACAGTTTGTTTATGCAATGTGTTTATTGTGGCATTGGCTTACGCCATAGCCCTTTTGGAGATAAAAATATACATGCATACATACATGCAGAACACTAGTAACAATACAAACATAATAGAGCAATAAAACATAACATAGACAGCAAAACCGTCATGCACATCAATTAATTACTTACATTTCCCATAAACTATGAGAAAGTTTTATCTAGGATACAATTGCTCCCCAAAGCATAAACCATGCCTGGTACTGTGCCTTGCCCTTCTAGGGGCTTACGGTGGCAACGCTTGACCCCTGCAGCTTTAGCAAAAGATCTAAGCAAATGGAAATCGTTATAATAGTATGTTTATTTGTGCTGGCCTTAGTGGAACATTTCAAGTTAAGACTCATCTAAACTAATATGTTACCAATTTGCAACCGCATTTTGCAGTTATATAAAAAGATAAATCCAACCACATCAATAGGAAATCAATATCTTGCTCCAATTGCCTCCGCTCTTACAGCAAATTTTGCCACCGCTGCCATGACCATTGCAGATTTATCGGAGAGGCAATAGAACAAGAAATATATCGAAGGTGTGCAGTTATCGTATCCCAACTGCTGCCAAAGTTCATCTCGGGGGGTTACGTATAAAGGACAAAACAAAAAGTAATGGGGGAGATCCTCAATCTGGCCCTTTCCACACGGGCAAAGCCTTAGAGCATAGGGCAGACCACTATATCTGCCCAGCGTCAATGCTGAGGTAAAAAATTGGAGCCGGATGGTAGAAAAAGCTCGTCTTTGATGATGATCCAATAACTCCCTCAGATAATTGCACCCCTCCTTCGGGGGAAGAATAAATTGATAGAGAGGAGCAGAGTGGGCACTACTTGCTCGGCTCCTCAAGTTTTGGAGATCTACATTCCCAATCCTTTCACCTAGTACTTTTTTCCCCACTTTCCATGTGAATAAGGATAGGAAGGAAAGAGGAAGGCCCAACTCACACATGCATCGTTTGGCGTATGTAGACCAAGGAAGGTCAGAGGTGTTTAATTCATTCTGAAAACACCGAAACAAGATTGTGTCTGGGGGGGAATGGGCTAATTTAAAAGCATAATTCAATACACATTTTTTCAGTACCACCTCGATTGAGGGTTGTCCAAATTCCAAGTTTATAAGAGCAGTAGGGATGCCCTGAGGGGCTCCCAGAATCTTCTTCATAAATTTACTTCTTACTGGCTCTAGTGTCGATGGAGCCGCGGCATAGCAGCCCCAAATCTGGGCCACATATTGCATCTTTGCTAATATTTTATTTTCATATATCAGGTAAGCAGGTGCTATCAACCAACCACCTTTTGAAGAGTAAAATTTCTGTATCACCCGGGTACTGGCTAGAGTCTCCACTCTGGCTGATCGAATATGAGGGGACCAGGATCCATTGGAGGCAAAAACTAGACCCAGATACTTAAATGTGTGAACCTGCATTCAGAAACCACGAATAAACCTTATGGTGCCTATTAAATACCAAGAACTTAGTTTTGCTGTAATTTATCTGTAAACCCTGGCGGGCACAATCTTTCCCAAAATTCGCAAGCAGCCTCACGAGCCCCAGTCTATCAGTAGACAGGAGGACCATATCATCTGCACACATTAGTATGGGTATACGATGGTTTCCAATCCTAGGTGCCAAGTATCCCTCGTTTCCCCTACAATTCAAGATCAGTTGATTGACATAGAGATTGAAGAGGAGGGGGGCAAGGAGACAGTCCTGTCGCACCTCTCTTGTTGTCTGCACTTCCTCAGATAAGGCTCCCTGCTGGTTCACCCGCACCCGCAAGCTAGTGTCTGTATATAAAGATTTAATAAGCAAGATTAATCTTGCCTCCATCCCCATATATTCCAATTTTAACCAAAGAGCATTCCTATCTATAAGATCGAAAGCAGCGGAGAAGTCAATAAAGGCGGCATATAAGCTGAGCACTTTATGCTTGCACTGGTGAATAAGGTGATTTAAGATAAAGCAGTAATCAATTGTACTTCTGCCTGGCTGAAAGTCTGTCTGCTCCTCTGCCAGCGGTCCTTGATCTATCACCCAATTTGTCAGACGTACCAGTAACAATTTTGAGTATAATTTGGAGATAATGGGTAGGAGACTAATTGGTCTATAGTTTTGCGGGTCTTTTCTGTCCCCTTTTTTATAAATTGGGACAACAATACTTACCTTCCATTGGACTCGTATGACTTCTGTGTCATTTACTAAGGAAAAGAGATTCGTCAGGGCACCGAGCCACCACTGGGGATTTTTCTTAAAGACTTCAATTGGTATAAAGTCATTCCCAGGTGCTTTCCCATTTTTTAAGCTAGCAATTGCTTCCTCCACTTCCAATTCAGTTACTCTGTCCCACGGTAACCCGAGGGACAAGGGTTCCTGGCGCTGAACAGTTAGGGCTACACCACTGCCATTGAAAATGGTCATGAAATGTTTAACCCATATTAATTCTGGGATCAAGGGAGCCTGCTCTATAGGATGACTCTCTTTCAGGGCATCATTCACGAGCTTCCAAAAGACCCCACTGTTATTCCTATCTAGGGCATCTAGTAATTTCCCCCAGTAGATTTCTGCATACCGGCGTTTTTTGTTGGCCATAAGAATCCTATAGTCCACCTGTAGCATCCTATAGGTGTCCATTTTTGTGCGTGTATAATTCACTTTTAGGGCTGTCTGCTTTTCCCTACATTCGGAGTCCCACCAGCCCTGAGGGGAGGAACCACCTTTGATCCAAGGGGTTGATGTCACAAGAAGGGGTCTTAACTTCTCAGCAATCAGATCCATTGCCTTTGCCGCCTGGAAAACATCCCTTGTCCTTTCCACTGCCAGCCTCAAATCATTCATCTCCAAGGATTCCAGGCAAGAAGCCACCTGGAGCCCAATCTCATCATTCCATTTAGTTCTACATAACCATACTTTATGGGAGCAGGGTGAAGCCTTTTCCAGAGAGCACGAGGAAAATCTATAGGAGAGCCTAGTTACAAAGTCACAGGAAAATGATCACTCTCAATCCTATGATGAACCCGAAACAGTTCGACATGCTCCAGCAACCCAGGAGACAAAAGGCACAAGTCTATAACACTAGCCCCTTGAGAGTTACAGAAGGTAAACACACCCGGGGAGTCACCCAATATGTTTCCATTTACAATGCAAAGAGATTGGTCAAGAATTAATTGATACAAGAGCTTGTCTGATTTATTTATTTTATTATCCTGCAAAATTCTGGCGCCATTTGGATCTTGTCCATCATCGAACATATGATGCAATTTTAGAGCACCTAATATTTGTTCTGCGTTACAGCCGATACGAGCATTAAAATCACCCAATAATAAACATGGAGTCTCTGGGTATTTCTCTAGATGTTTCAAATATTGAGCAACAAAGGCCTGCCAAACATAATTACCCTTACCACCAGGTGGGATATAGATATTATAAATCAGCAGACTTCTCGCATTTGCTGATGTTAATTTCCCCACCTGAATCCAGGCATCACCCATATCCAGGGTTTCAAAAGTTAGGCCCAGACCATTTCGCAAAAGGAGGCAAAGCCCCCCTCTCAGTCTGCCCCGTTGCCCCTGGGAATATGCGGCTGGATTTGCCCATGAAGTAAAACCCTCCAATTTGATAATATCCTTGTCAATCTCCCAAGATTCTTGCAGGCAAATTAAATCGAATTCACATAGAAATTTTGTAAAGTCTCTATCAGAGACTTTTGAGTGCCAGTCTGCGATATTCCAGGACAGAATTTGAATGGCTAACTTATTTAAAGTCAAAGTCGATAAGTGCATGCCCTGAGCCTGTCCAATTCCCCCCTGTAACTGCTAGTCCTCATCTATTATTTCTCCCCTTTCTCCCTGTCCTATAAAACCACCCTCTGGGATCACGGACTCCCAAATAGACCATTCTAAGAATGATCCATCATCAAGAGGGTCTTTTACATTTAATTTAACAGATTTTACTTTGGGTGTACTATTATTGTAGATCTGATCCGTTCTCAGTGGACCCTGTGTGCTTTCATAAGAAAGAGATAGAATTGTCTGCTCTCTTCTGACCATGGGCTGATGAAGATTTTCTCGAATCTGGTCCATAGAAGTACCAGGCACTATCAGGGTTTGACTTGCAATGCTTACCCCATTTTGAATTGTTATAATGGCCTCGTTTGCTGGGCTCAATGGGTTAACTAAGCAGCTGCCCTGAGTGCCCGATGAGTGAATCAAGGGGCTATCCCCCAGCCCCCTAGAATTTGGAGCTGACTCACTCTCAGTTTGCACTCCCCCCATTTTTGTAGTAGTTATAGCTACGTCCTGGGGAGTTTTGCGGGCTACATTTCCCCCCTTTCTTAACTGGGGAGCATCAGGAACAGTTAATTCTCCAAGAGAGTGGGGCTTCAAACTTGGTAAAGCCCAAGCTTTAAGTGATTCACTTAGGGAGGACATGTGTTCCAATATTAAACCCTGTTCATCTGCCACTACAACCATTGCATTTTTCGGGGAAACAGGACCCGTGTAGTTCTACTTTTGTTTGAGTCTTCATTGATTCCACAGATATTAATGTTTCTGCTGCTTGAGTGCAAATAGGGGGATCCCTTTTAGTAAGTTGCTGTATAGAATGGCAATCTACTCTAGTTGGTACCTCTGTTTCTGATATAGGAACCCTTTCCTCTTAACCCACCTGCGGTATATGTAGAACATTTTCCCCAGCCACCTCGTAAACCACCGTCACATATACCTTACTATGTTCTAGCAATGAAACCCCTGCCAGAACCTTGGTAGCTAGGGCTGATGACCTAAATTCTACCAGAACTGAAGCATGACCCTGTCTTCTAGGGAGAGGGGCCACTGTGCCTATATCCTTACTAGTAATTGGCCTATGGAGGAGGAACCTCAAGTGCTCTGCCACATCTGAAGCTGTATCTCAAGCAGGAAAATAACCTCCCCGGATTGGAAATACTGTAAAAGCTAACTTCTTACAAGTCAGAACATAGTTAGCAGAATTAGAATTGCCCACAGGTATAATCGACACAGCTTTATCCAATCCTTCTATTGATGACCATTTTGAGGGGATCGAAAAGAGGCCCAGATTTGAGGATCTAAACCCTCCATCATGTGCCATCAGAGCCTTATTTGAAATCACCGTATGCCCCATATGCCCCCCCTTTACAGTGTCGGCCAAGGAGTCCACCTTTAAAGTCAGAGCATGAAACTGTGTAAACAGCGATTTTACTGTTAGGGTGGTAAGCTGAACATGCTGCGCTAGAATTGCAGAAATAGGAGCATCCTCCATAGAATTGGTATATGTCCGTGCCAAGCCTTTTTCCTTAGAAGGATGTACGTTTGTCCGAAAACATTGATCCCCCCCATTTACTACTATCCTATGTTCCTGTGTTAAAGAGTTCTCTGGTGGATCAACCTGGGGACAAAGGTTAACAGGACCAGCAATTTGCTGGCTACCCGCAGACTGTTGTCCTTGAAGAGGGAAGGCATCAATCTTCCTCTGCTTTATTTGTGGCTACAAACAGACTTCCGGAGGGCGTCCCCTTTTGGGGTGGGCTCCCCCACATGCCATGTAGATGAGGGTCCCCTCAGCTGTGATACAGTGCCGTATTCCACGGTACTCCAAGTGCGGTCCCAGAAACTCCTCCTTTCACAGAACAAACAAATCCGGAGCACTAAGTTACTCAGCAAACTAATACCACTCTCCCAGAACTTAATACACCTGCAACTTCGCAAACCAAGCAGTCGAGCTCCTGCTCCTGGGAGCGCCGAAGGGAGCGCAAAAGGGTGCATCCTTGTGCGCACAGCCCTTCGGCATGCTGCCCCAGCGCGCGCCTCCGCCGCTGCCGTAGACTGCCTTGGCTTTTTATCTTTTGCCTGTCCTCGGCTCCTCCCCAGGACTCATCCCACACAGCTGTCAGGTAAGTGGCTGATGGGGGGGCAGCGCTCCAAAAAAAAACCACACTCCACTACAACTCTGGCGCTGCCATAGACTTCCTTGGCTTTTTATTTTTTGCAGGTCCTCGGCTCCTCCCCAGGACTCATCCCGCACAACTGTCAGGTAAAGTGGCTGATGGGGGGGGAGCAGTGCTCCCAAAAAAAAAAACACCGCACTACAACTCCGGCCAAAGTTTGTTTATAATTATGTTATGTAAAGGTTATATTTGCTAATAATAATAATAATAATAATAATAATAATTAATTAATTAATAACACCAAATTATTAATTTTTTTAAAAAAAACCAGACATGATTTGGGCCCACTTTGGCCCAGGACCTGGTGGCATGTGTAAACACACACCGCCAGATGTTGGCCTGGGATTGCCCCAGACGGTGTTGGCAGCTATCCTGGGATGTGACCTCCAGACAATCTCCAAGGTCACAGCCCAGGCTAAGGCCTGCCCAACCAGTCCCAAAGCAGGTCAGCATATATGTGGCATACTGGCAGCCATGACTATGCCTCATTGGCCACCTGTCATGGCGGGGTGTGTGGTGCTGGGAGCACAGCACAGGTGGGGCCAGCCACCTGCACATTTGTTGTGCTCCCAGCCATAGGGCCAGTAGGCCGGTTCTCTGGCTGCGGTCACGTCAGGTCAGTACCCTGACCTGAACCAGGCCATGTCACCCAGGATTTTCTGCCCCAAGGCTTCACCAGGGATTTGTCCCCTTGGACACATGTCCATTTATGCCACAAAGTCATCTGATAGAATGTTCTTATTTATCATTTAAATAACACTTTCAGCATACTTTACAGTAGGGATGTGCAAACAGGATGGAGTTCGGATGTTCGGTGCAGACGTCTGGACTAAAAACTTAGTTCGGGTTCGTGGGTTCGATCCCACGGAGTTCAGACCCCCCCGACTGTTCAGCAGAGTTCGGTCATGCTAAGAGGCTTGGGGCACTTCAGGCACCCCCAGGGGTGCCCGTGGCGGCATGGCAGGCCATCAGAAACCCAGCAGCAGCAAAGACTGTGGGAAGGCTTGGCGTTTGGCAACCTGGGTTGCCCAGGCAGGCAGAATCAGTGCTTGGCCCCTGGGGGTGACTGTGGCACCAGGGCTGGCCATCTAAGACCAAGCAGCAGCAGCAAAGATTGGGAAGGCTTGGCACTTGGCACCCTGGGTTGCCCGGGCAGGCAGGCTTGGTGCTTGGCCCCTGGGGGTGCCTGTGATGCCAGGGATAGCCATCTGAGACACAGCAGCAGCAGCAGCAGCAACAGAAGCAGCAGAGACAAGGAAGGCTTGGGGCTTGGAGGCTGGCACCCATAGGGGGCAGGACATTGCAGGATGGCATCGGTAGAGCAGTGGCAGAAGCCTGGCCAGGACTTGGTGGCTGGCACCCCTACTTGGCCAGGCATTGCAGGCTGGCATCAGTGGAGCAGCGGCAGAGGCCGAGCCAGGGCTTGGTGACTTGCACCCCTGCTTGGCTGGGCATTTCAGGCTGGCTGGCATCAGTGGAGCATTATCAGAGACCTGGCCAGGGCTTGGTGGCTGACATCCCTACTCATCCAGGCATTGCAGGCTGGCAGGCCTCCAGTTCTGCTTGCTCTATGCTGGGTTCTCCAGTTCTAGTCACCATCATGGTCGGGCATTGCAGGCTTCCAGGCATAGATGGAGCAGTGGTAGAGGACTGGCCAGAGCTTGGTGGCTGGCACCCCTACTTGGCCGGGTGTTGCAGGCTGGCTGACTTTGGTGGAGCAGCTTCAGAGGCCTGGCCAGGGCTTGGTGGCTGGCACCCTTAATCGACTGGGCACTGGAGACTGGCAATGCTGAGTAGCAATGCTGAGTGGCACTGCTGCAGAGCGCCCACTCAGATGAAGTGTTTGGGGAGGGATTCAATCGAGTGGCTCCCAGCATGGCTACCCCAGCAGCAAGCCACCATGTACTCATGGACCATGGGGGAGGGGGAAGCACACTGGGCTGACTTTGCAAGTGACATGTCCCCGCCCGGTGTGACCCCTGGGGAATCCATGATCCCCAGTGCTCCAGGCTAGTTCTTCTGAGGCAATGTCCCCTGCCCACTGAGTGCCAGGAGCAGTGGCAGAGGCCCGGCCAGGGCTTGGTGGCTGGCACCCCTACTTGGCCGGGCATTGCAGGTTGACTGGCGTCGGTGGAACAGCGGCTGAGGCCCGATCATGGCTCAGTGTCTGGCACCCCTGCTTGGCCAGGCGTTGCAGGCTGCCAAGAACCAGGACGGTGGGTGATGGAGCTGGAGTGGCTGCTGTTTCTTGATGCANGCAGTGGCAGAGGCCCGGCCAGGGCTTGGTGGCTGGCACCCCTACTTGGCCGGGCATTGCAGGTTGACTGGCATCGGTGGAGCAGCGGTAGAGGCCTGGTCATGGCTCAGTGTCTGGCACCCCTACTTGGCCAGGCGTTGCAGGCTGCCACGCATCAGTGGCAGCCTGACTCAAGGTGGTGTGTGAGGGCAGCTTAAACAGGGGGGCCAGGAATCTAATCATGCACCTAAATCCCATGTTCCCGACCACCAAGAAGGGCTGCCCATCGAGTGCAATCAGTTCCCCCAACATGTGCGTGGCTTTCAGTTGAAAGCCATACCGCACTCCACGTACTGCAGCTGCCGATGGACTTGACAGTGGTCCCCACTCCAGCTCTCAATGACATGGATGGAAAGCCTTCTCTGCCTGTAATGTAAGCCCCAGAACCAGGACGGTGGGTGATGGAGCTGGAGTGGCTGCTGTTTCTTGATGCAGTGGAATGACAGCTCCCTCTGAGCGGAATGACGGCCCCAGAAACCAGGGGGGGGAGGGGCTGGGACAGGAGGGGCAGGTTCTCGATGAAGTGGAACTACAGCCCTCCCTGCCTGGAATGTAGGCCCCATAACCCTGATAGTGGGTTATAGGACTGGAGTGGGTACTTCTTGATGCAGTGGAATGAGAGCTACCTGTGAGTGGAATGACAGCCCCAGAACCCTAACAGTGGGTCCTGGGACTAGAGTGGCAGCTTCTAGATGACGTGGATGACAGCCCCCTGTGCCTTTAACATAGGTCCCAGAACCCTTATGGTGGGTCCTGGGGCTGGAGTGGTTGCTTCTTGAGGCGATGGAATGACAGCTCGCAGTGAGCAGAATGATGGTCTCAGACCCCTTATGGTGGGTCCTGGAAATAGAGTGGCAGCTTCTAGATGAAGTGGAATTATGGCTCCCTGTGATCGGAATGATGGCCCCAAAACCCTGACATGGGTCCTGGGACTACAGTGGCAGCTTCTAGCTGATGTGGATGGACAGCCACCCATGCCTGTAACATAGACCCCAGAACTGTGATGGTGGGTCCTGGGACTGGAGTGGTTGCTTCTTGATGCAGTGGAATGATGGCTCCCCATTGCGGAATGACGGACCCAGAACCCTGATGGTGGGTCCTGGGGCTGGAGTGACTGCTTCTTGAGGCAGTGGAATGACAGCTCCCTGTGAGTAGAATGACAGCCCCAGAACCCTGATGGTGGTTCCTGGGACTACAGTGGCAACTTCTAGTTGACATAGTTGGACAGCCGCCCATGCCTGAAATGTATGTCCCAGAACCCTGATGGTGGGTCCTGGGGCTGGAGTTGCTGCTTCTAGATGATATGGAATGATGACTCCCCATGATTGGAATGATGGCCCCAGAAACCTGATGGTGGGTCCTGGGACTAAAGTGGTAGCTTCTAGATGAAGTGGAATTATGACTCCCCATGATTGGAATGACGGCCCCAGAATCCTGACATTGGGTTCTGGGACTAGAGTGGCAGCTTCTGGATGATGTGGACAGCCTCCCATGCCTGTAATGTAGGCCCTAGGACTCTAATGGTGGGTTCTGGGGCTGGAGTGGCTGCTTCTTGATGCGGTGGAATGATGGCGCCCCGTGAGTGGAATGCTAGACCCAGAATCCTGATGGTGGGTCCTGGGACTAGAGTGGCAGGTTCTAGATGATGTGGATGGATGTTCCCCCTCCCCCCATGCCTGTAGTAGTAGTAGTAATAGTAGTAGTAGTAATTTATTTTGCATGACCAATGACAGTCATTGCAATAAGTTTAAAAGCAAATATATAAGATAATTATACAAACAGATAAGAAGAATAAACTTGACAAACAACATAGGATAAACTAAAAAGCTGCAATTCGTGCTTAGGGGAATCTAGAAGTAAACCTGCTTTGCAATAGAAGTCGCAATGCAAAACAGCCAACCTGCAATGCCCGGCCAAGCAGGGTTGCCAGCCACCAAGTCCTAGCTGGGCCTCTACCACTGCTCCGCTGATGCCAGTCTGGCAGCCTGAAACACCCGGTCAAGTAGGGGTGCCAGCCACTCCAGTCCCAGGATCCACCATCAGGGTTCTGGGGCCACCGTTCTGATCATGGGGAGCTGTCATACCACTGCAAAACAGCAAATTTTAACTTCAGCTGTATCCACGCAGAGAGAGCTTAAAGGCCAATATGGCCACCCTGTGCATTAACTCGCTAGGATTTGACCCCAGCCATGCCTGTAATGTAGGCCCCAGAACCCTGATGGTGCGTCCTGGGGCTGGAGTCTCTGGCGGCTTCTTGATGCTATGGAATGACAGCTCCCTGTGAGTGGAATGATGGCCCCAGTACCCTGATGGTGGGTCCTGGGACTAGAGTGGAAGCTTCTAGATGACATGGATGGACAGCCCCCTGTGCCTACAACATTGGCCCCAGACCCCTGATGGTGGGTCCTGGGGCTGGAGTGGCTGCTTCTTGATGTGGTGGAATGACGGTTCCCCATGATTGGAACGACGGCCCCAGAACCCTGATGGTGGGTCCTGGGACTAGAGTGGCAGCTTCTAGATGAAGTGGAATGATGGCTCCCCGTGATGGGAACAACGGCACCAGAACCATGATTGTGGGTCCTGAAGCTGGAGTGGCTGTTTCTTGATGTGGTGGAATGATGGCTCCCTGTGAGCGGAATGAAGGCCCCAGAACCCTGTCGGTGGGTCCTGGGACTAGAGTAGCAGCTTGTAGATTATGTGGATTGACAGCCCCTGACAGTGGGTCCTGGGGCTGGAGTGGCTGCTTCTGGATGAAGTGGAATAATGGCTCCCTGTGATCTAAATTATGGCCCCAGAACCCTGACGGTGGGTTCTGGGACTGGAGTGGCAGCTTCTGGATGATGTGGAGTTATGACTCTCCATGAATGGAATGATGGCCACAGAACTGTGATGGTGGGTCCTGATACTAGAGTGGCAGATTCTAGATGAAGTGGAATGACGGCTCCCCATGATTGGAATGACAGCCCCAGAATGCTGACGGTGGGTCCTGGGACTGCAGTGGCAGCTTCAAGATGACATAGATGGACAGCCCCACATGCCTGTAACATAGGGCCCAGAACTCTGATGTTGGGTCCTGGGGATGGAGTGACTGCTTCTTCATGAGTTGGAATAACAGCTGCCTGTGATCGGAATGATGCCCCCAGAACCCTGATGGTGGGTCCTGGGACTGCAGTGGCAGCTTCTTGATGCAGTAGTATGACAGCTCCCCATGATCAGAACGGTGGCCCCAGAACCCTGATGGTGGATCCTGGGACTGGAGTGGTTGGCACCGCTACTTGACCGGGTGTTTCAGGCTCCCAGACTGGCATCAGCGGAGCAGTGGTAGAGGCCCGGCTAGGACGTAGTGGCTGGCAACCCTGCTTGGCCGGGCATTGCAGGCTGGCTGGCATCAGTGGAGCAGTGGCAGAGGACTAGCCAGGGCTTGGTGGCTGGAACCCCTACTTGGCTGGGCATTGCTTGCTGGCATCCTACTTGACTGAGCTCAAGAAGCTCTATAGCAAATTAGGGAACCCTTGCCCAGTGGTGAATCTTGTGGACACCAAGCCCCCAGCTGCCGGTGAACTCATCTGAGCTATGCCCATTTACAAGAGGGAGGAGCAAATGGCTGATGTGAAGTAGCAGCAGCAGTAGCAGACATTGGATTACCCGGGCACAGTAACTGCGGCTGGCACCCCTGCTCAGCCAGGCATTGCAGGCTGGCTGGCATCGGTGGAGCAGTGGCAGAGGCCCATCCAGGGCTCTCTGGGTGTGTTGGAATGTGCAGCAGTCACAAGTAAAAGCCCATTGCAAGTCCTGCATGCTCATTATGGGGCTTGTCCAGTAGGGGAAGTATCAGGGGATGAAACAGGGTTTTTCCCCCTCCTTGCCTCCTCTCTTCTTCTCTCTCTGTCCTCCATCTTGTCCCATGAATTCTGTTCAGTATGGAAGCATGTCTTCTTAGTTCTTAGTAAAGTTCTGTTTTGAAGAAACTTCTGCTGTGTGTTGTTCAACAGAAAGCTAACTCTACAATAGGCTGGCACCCCTGCTCGGCCAGGCATTGCAGGTTGGCTGGCTTCAGTGGAGCAGTAGCAGAGGCCCGGCCAGGGTTTGGTGGCTGGCACCCTTGCTCGGCCAAGTGTTGCAGGTTGGCTGGCATTGGCGTAGCAGCGGCAGAGTCCCGGCCAGGGCTTGGTGGCTGGCACCCCGACTTGGCCGGGCAGTGCAGGCTGGCTGGCCTCTGTGTGGGAAACTTGAAGACAAGTGGAATGACAGCCCTCCCTTCCAGGAATGTAGGCCCCAGAACACTAATGGTGGGTCCTGGGGCCGGAGTGGCTGGCACTCCTCCTCGGCCGTGTATTGCAGGCTGGCTGGCATCGGTGGAGCAGTTGCAGAGGTCTGGCCAGAGCTCGCTGGCTGGCACCCCTACTTGACCAGGTGTTGCAGGCTTGCATCCTACTTTCCGTATCTGAACAAACTATTTTGCCAATTGGTCAAGCCTTGCCTGGTGGTGAATCACATGGCCACCCAGTAGCAGACATTGTCCGGGCACAGCAGAGGCAGCAGAAGCAGATATTGGATTGCTGGGGTGCAGATCCCATGGTACAGACAGCAGAGGCAGCATTGACAGCAGCAGCAGCAGCAGACACTGGATTTCCCGGTAGCAGAACCTATGGCATGGACAGCAGAGGCAGCATTTACAGCAGCAGCAGAAATTGGATTTCTGGGGCACAGAACCCATAGCACGGACAGCAGAGGCATCTTGGCAGCAGCAGCAAACACTGGATTGCTGGGGCACAGAATCCATGGCACAGACAGCAGAGGCAGCATTGGCAGCAGCGGCAGACATTGGATTGCCCAGTAGCAGAACCCATGGCACAGCTGAGGCAGCATTGGCACCAGCAGACATTGGATAGCTGGGCACAGTACCTGTGGCACAGACAGCAGAGGCAGCATTGGCAACAGCAGCAGACATTGGATTGCCCGGTAGCAGAACTCATGGCACAGACAGCAGAGGCAGCATTGGGAGAAGCAGCAGACATTGGATTGACCGGGCACAGAACCCATGGAACAGCAGAGATGGCAGCAGAAGGATTTGCCTGTGCACAGTACCTATGGAGTCAGGATGGTAGGATTTGCCAGGGAACAGCTCTCATGCAGCAGCAGACAGCAGCAGCAGGATTATGTGGGCACATTTGGATTTGCCAGGGCAGAGCACCCATGGACCAGCAGATAGCAGCAGCGGAATTACCTGGCCAGTGGGGCACATCATCCAGGGTTTCCCGGGCTGGCAGACAGGCACCTTGACATGAGAGGCAGGCTGGGGAAGGGCTTAATCTTTGCCAACAGGGTGGCAGACAGGCACTTTGGCAGGAGCATGGGAAGGTAGACTGAGGCAGGCTTTGATCTTGGCCACCTGGGCAGGTGGGCAGACAAGCAGCGTGGCATGAGCATGGGAAGGCAGATTGAGGCAGGGTTTGATCTTGGCAACCTCGACAGGCAGGCAGATAGGCAGTGTGGCATGAGAGACAGTAGGGAAGGCAGGCTGGGACCTTGACAGTTCACTCAGATAGGCTGGCGAAGACTGTGCAGCAAGAAAGAGAGAGAGCCAGTCAAATAGGTGGTCCGAGATCATCTAGCCAGAGGCTGGCTGGCAGGCTTATAGTTTCCCAATGTCACCCTGCATCATGAGGTCAGTCAGATAGGCCAGCCGAGACTGTCTAGTCAGAGAGAGAGAGAGATAGGGTAGGCATCGGGCATTGGGAGGGAGGGACAGCACCTCAGCAGAAGCAGTTCATATTAGGGCTGAAGCGGTAACTCCTTTTTCTGTTCTGCTATTTCATTCCACCATTTCAGAAATGCCCATGACGTTCTGCAGCTTTTCCACTGGCATTCCAATAATTCTGCCGGCATTCCGCTAATTCGGAAACTGTCGGAACAATCGCGGAAGCTGTCGGAACAATCGCGGAAACTGTCGGAACAAGCATTTTTCGCTACTTCGCAGTGCTGGTGGAAATTGCGGAAGATAGAAACTGTCAGAAAAACCATTATTCCACTATTTTCGCAGTCTTTGGAAGTAGCAGAATGAAAGTAGCAGAATGGCGGAATTAGCAGAATGAAAGTAGCGGAATGAACGTCTCTATCGCATCATGCCGCTCATTGCAGAAGAGCTTTTTCCATCGGAAAAAGTTACCGCAGCGGCTTGCCGCTTCAGCCCTAGCCCAGATTGAGTAGGAGCCCCATCCCAAGACTGCCCCTAGCATGGAATGGCATGCACCACTGCACCATCAATCCATGTCCAGGGGCAGTTCGGAGAATCCCAGCAGTGGAAGGTTCACCTTTATAAAAAACAACTGCTCCACCAACTAGGCCCCCAGTCTCAGGTGGTGTGGTGAGCATATGTCCCCTGCCATGGAGAACACCCACTTACTGGGGACACTTGTTTGTGGGCAGGACAACAGACCCTTAGCCAGTTTGGACATGGACAGCCACACATTGGTCTTGCCAGCCCAGTAGGCCAAGGGATCACTGCTGAATCTGATGCATGAATCCTCCTCCAGGTAGCTCTCCACTGCTGCTGAGGTACTGTCATACTCCCTTGCATATCTCTGCCTGGACACCACCTCCACCACTGCCCTCAGCCATGCTGCCTGCCCTACCATGCACGAGCCCATGCTCACCAGAGTGCCCAGCACATACGAGCTGCTGCTGGCAATAGGGGTGCTGTTGCTGCTTAGCCTGCTGCTGGTGCTGTTACTGCTAGGGCTGGGGGCAGGGATAGACCCGGCCGGCTGAAAGGTGTGGCTGCTCCCACTCCCACCATCCCCAGGGGTGTCCTGCTGCTGCTGCCGTGCACTCAAGAGCCCACTCTGCCTGCCAGACCCTCTCCACCAGGTCACCCTTCCAGTGCCCTAGACCCTGGGGTGCAGCATGGTTGCCAAAACGTATTCCTTCTGTTGCTGGAACTCATCAAACCACGCCTTCAGCCCTGCCTTCAGCTGCCGCACCAGGGCAACCACCTCATCCACGAGCTTCCTGCCCTGAAGGCCACAATCCCACCCCTGGAGAATCTCCTCCAGCCTCCTCAGGAGACTCTAGACCAGAGGGGTCATCTGGCTGATGGTGGCCGTGGAGGAGCTGATGGTCTCTGTCACGGCCCGGAACGGTCTGACCATGAAGACCGTGTGAGCCAGGGTTTCCCATTCCATCCCATCGTACCCTGGAGGTGCCCCGCTGTCCGTCACCAGTTGAACCTGATGCAAGGTGGCTTTCTGCTCGAAAAGCCGCTCAAGCATCAAGAAGGTCAAATTCCACTGGGTGAACACATCCTGCATCGGCTGATGCACTGGAGAGTCTTGCTCAGCCTGCTTCGCCTGAAGGAGGTTGCTGCCCTTCACGCTCCGGTTAAAGAAACCGACCAACTTCCTCCCCCACTCGATCAGGGAGCTATGGGTGCCTGCCCCAATCTCCTCCCCCAAGCCCAGAGCATCCCTGACCACAAGGTGAAGGATGTGTGAGGAGCAAGGGATGCTAGTAAAGCCCCCCTCACAGACTGCTCTCAATATGTTGGCCGCGTTGTCCGTCACCACGCACCCCTTGGTGAAGGGCGTGCCTGGTGTGACCCACTCCATCACCATGGCAGTCAGGGCTGCCTCAATGTTCCGAGTGGTGTGGGGGACTTTCATTTCTTCTGCCTGAAGCAGGGCCCACCTATACCCTGCTTCGGGACCCCTCCTGCCACTGCCAAACACTGCCTCTGTATCTTTCCACCAGTGCACCGCCACTGCCTGGTAGCGTGCTGCGCATTTCTGCTTGACCACAGGTCTGTGGTGAAGTGGACGGTGGCATTCCCAGCCCTTGCCAACTGCTCCATCACCCACTCCTTTAAAGCCCAGTACAGGGCTGGCACCACTTGCGGACTCAGGGTGGTGCGTGAGGGCAGCTTAAACTGGGAGGCCAGGAAGCCAATCAGGTGCCTAAACCTCATGTCCCCAACCAACGAGAAGGGCTGCCCATCCAGAGCGATCATTTCCCCCAAAATGTGTGTGGCTTTCAGTTGAAAGCCATGCCACCCTCCACGTCCTGCAGCTGCCGATGGACTTGGCAGCTGCCCCCACCCCAGCTCCTCCATGGTGTACTGATGCTGCTGATGCTGCTGCTCCTGCTGCTGCTGCTCCCCCCTCCCCCCAGCAGCGATACTGCTCCTGCTGCTAGAGGCAGCTGTTCGAGCAGAATGCTTGTCCGCTGATGGAGGCAGATGACTGGCCACTGCAATCGGGAACCCGCTGGCATCCACTGCTCCTGTCTGCCCGCTTAGCAGCACAGTGCTGTGGCATGCCTTCAGGTGCCTCGTCATGGCAGTTGTGCCAAGGTTGGTGAGCACCTGCTCACGCTTTATAACCTTCTGGCACAAAGTGCACTGCACATCCCTTAGATCATCCACCCACACCAACTTAAAATGCTTCCAAATGGAGGATTTTTTGCCCCCTCCTGACTTCTTGCCCACACCGGGTGACACACCACTGACAACACTGATGGGAAAGGAAGAACATGGTGGTGACACAGCTTTCGGCGGGACAGCCATCGACTCAGCACCAGACATTTCCTCTGCAGGACTAGTGTCTGCCTCATTGTCCCCAATCAGAGTGTTGTCCTGTGAAGGGGAATAATGGGACCCTGAGGCTGATTGACTGCCCACCATGCTGCTGCCCCTCTGGGTGTGCCCCCTATAGCTGCTGTTGCTGCTGCTACTGCTGCTACTCTCCCTGCTGCCATTGCCCGGGGACCAGGCCATGCCTCTATCAGCCAGGGTGAGATCCAATAGTCGTGGACTGCTGGGGATCACCTCAATAATGGGGGTCGGAGACATTGGTGGCCCTGGAGGAACATCCGACCCCGAAGCACCTGCACCTGCTCCTGTAGTCACAGCAGAGACAGCTGCAGCCTCCTGGAGTGCAGGCCTTCCAGTGCCCTGCGTGGCAGTGGAGGACACTGGCAGGAGGCGGCGGCGCCAAACCACACCCCTAGTGTCACTGCTGGGAGCCTCTGAAGCCTGACTGCCAAAATCAGGTGTGTGCAGTTTTGGGTGTGGTGATGGGCTCGGGCTGCTGCTGATGCATGCCACTCCACTGGCACGGCCCCTACCACCTCTGCCACATACCCCATTGCCCATCTTATGGGCAGCAGACAGGCCTTTTCTGCTTCCCTTCTCCATTTCTCCCACCCAAAGAATGCACAGGAAGATTTTATATTTATTTATTTATTTATTTATTCAAATTTGTAATCTAATATTATATATATCTACACTAACTCTAACTGCTATTATCTGTTCTAAAACCTATGGAACTAAATGGAATATTATCTAATATCTACAAAGACCTAGTCCTACAAACACACTATAAAATATTAAAACTGAATCACTACACATTATCTCTATCTATCTCTATAACTAAGTTAACTCCTACAACTATCTATCTATAGTAACTATATACACACACACACACACACACACACACAGGGATCGGGGGGGAGGAACACAGACAGCTCACAACAAACAACACAGGGAGGGGTACAAAACTGAAATGAAACCTAAATCAATCTAATCCTACTCTAAATAAATCCAAAAACAGGGGAAGGGAATCAGGGATGGAATATATACAGGGAGGAGGGACGGATTCAATGGTGGGTAGGGAGAAAGAACACAGGGAGGGGTACAAAATAAATATAACACCTAAATCTATCTAATCTAATCTAAATAAATGAAACTATGGAGGTAGATGGGTAGAAATGGGTGAAATAGGAGGAGGATGGCAATGGATTGGGAGGAACATTAACTGCTGGGAGAGGGAGACTTCTGAAAAAGCCTGCTGACAGGATCAGATCCTAGCTCAGAAGGAATTGGAAGGGGGGAGGGCAATGACTTTTGTAACTTGCTGCGCCCGCCTTACCACAAGCCCCATTGGCTCAATGCAGCCTAGCCCATGGCCAATCGCAGACTGCAAAGTCTGAGGAAAAGAGGGATGGTAAGTGGGCAAGCTGGCTGCTAGCCCAAGCCTCTCCACCCCTGGCACCAGGAAGTCTGCTCCTCAGCTGCCCCCCTGGGCCTACCAGCCCTGTTTTTCCCACCCGAACGCCACTGAACTCACCCAAACATGGCCAAGCTGTTCGGGGCTTTGGGCGTTCGGTTCGGCCATCCAAACAGGCCAAGTTTGGGCCGAACACCTAACGTCCGAACTGCGTTCTTACATCCCTACTTTACAGTCTTCATCTTGTTCACCCTTACAACAACCCTGTAAGACTGTTTAGTATTATTCCCCTTTTATAGATGTGGAACTGAGGTTGTCAGAGCATAACTTGTCCAAGTCTGTTAAGTTCTTGGCTATGATGGGATTTGAAACCTCATCTTCCAGGTCCAAGACCAACACCTTATCCACTAGGCTACATGCACTTCTATGTATGAAGAATATTGATTGAGAGATGACAGAAAATGCCCCATATCTCTGAGGCTGGTGGACTAAAAGTGGGAAATAGCACAATTATTAAACTTTGGTTTGCACCCTGACATTTGAGAGTTATTTGCTGAGGAATCTTGTGCTCTAATTCTTTCAGACAATTTTTAAAAGGTCAGGGGTGGGGCAGGTTTTTGTGGTTTTTTCATCTTCTGAAAATGTGCCCTTTGGCCAGGGTTGACTGTCTCAGCAGGAAAGTTGAAACCATCTCCCAAGGAGAAGTGGGTTGAGGGGAATTCTGGGGGCATTAGTCATATGTAACTATGCACATACTCACTCCCCCACCCCCTGCCACACTCTGCCAATGCTCCTCAGCACTGATTTGCAATAGATATATATGGTGCATGTCAGAAAATCACAAAGTTTGGAGGGGGAAAAAAGACAAAGACAAAACTTAAACTCGGATGTCTGGAGTGAAAGAAAAATTTGCTTTTACTAACTTATTGTTCCATTTTTAAAATAATGAATGATCTCATTAAACTGTCCTCAATCATGGTAGGTTTATGAGACCAGTATTTGCTGAGTGGCTCATTTAGTTCTCCCTGACCTTGGCCAGCAGGACTTCTTGGGTCACATTTTCACAAGAATAAGCTGTTTTTGAACACTGTCTCCAATTTGTTAGACATAAATAGGCTTTCCTTTAATAGTAGGCAGGTGCTGCTGCATCTGTTCTTGTACCACCTTGTTAGTCCTCAAACAATATCTTTATTGTGACGATTGGAAGAAAATGTCACCTTCCATTACTGCGACAGTTCCTACATATCTGATGGTGTCTCAAGGTTGCAGTGGAACATATGATCTTGTTTTCCTTCAGTAATGTAGTAAATAGAAATACAGTGTTTACTCCAGTCCATTTTACTTGTTTTTGACTGGGACACTGAAAGTGATTATCCACTAGACCTTAAGAGATGGAGTATTATTTTCTTTTGCTTTACAGGGGTGAGGGGACAAAAAACAAAAACAAAAAACCTTTAATATTTATTTATATTTTTATATTCTGCCCTTTCCTGTAGGCTAAGGGGGGCTTACAATAAATAAATAAATAAATAAATGCCAGTAAAACCAAATAAAATCCCATTAAAATCATCCCCACCCCTACCCTTCAAAACCTATCCCTGCTGACTAAAAGCCTGGCCAAATAAAAAGGTCTTACATTGTCTTCTGGAGATGCTCAGACTTTGGTGAACCTCCAGGGGAAGGGAGTTCCAAAGCTGTGGGACAGACACCAAGAGTGCCTCTCTACATGCCTGAGTTGTCTGGACCTGCTGCAATGAACGTATTTTTCAATGGGGCTCTCCCAGCTATCTTGAGGGAACACAATGGTACATAGTGGGTAAGGTGGTCTCTTAGATATGTTAGGCCAAACCGTTAAGGACTTTATAAGTCAAAACCATCACCTTGAATTGGTAATGAGTGCAGACTTTGGAACACCGGTGTAATGTGATCCCCAGAGTCCACCCCCATCAGAAAGGGGACCACTGTATTCTGCACCAGTGGCAGTCTCCAAACAGTCTTCAAGGGCAGCTCCCACTAGAATGCATTGCAGTAGTCTAGATTTGAGGTTACAAAAGTATGGATTAGTAAACTTAAAATGAAAAATCTTGGTGAGTGCTGCTTCTTTCGGAAGCAGGGCATTTGCCAAGATTTGCCTAACATGGAAACCCAGCTTTCCCGCTGTTTTGCCATTTCCCCATATTTTTTGCATGTTGAACAGGACTGTGGTGATGAAAACATGCTCGCTAAGCACTGGGGAAGTGTCAGAAATTGCCAAAAGTGCTCTAAAACTGCCGTAGAAGTCCCAGATATGACAAAAGTGACAAAAAGTCCTGGAAAGTGATGAAACTGATGGAAAAAATGGCAGAAGCGCAAGATGATGGACACTTGCAAGCACTCACAAAAGGTAACGTATTTCTCTTAGGAATAGGAACACTTGTTGTTCATCTCAGACCTAGATGATAGTGGTCAGGTCCAAATCAGATAGAAAAGGTCGCAGTCTCCTCATCAGATGGAGTTGGTGGAATGCGCTCCTGGCCACTGCCACAACCTGATGTTCCAGGTGTAGCAAAGGATCCAGAAGCATTCCAAAGCTGTGAACCTGAATGACCAAAGGAGGCTAGACCACCCCCAATAATGGGTGTTCCTATCTCCCCCAGGTCATGAGGCCAGTCAACCATCATGACTTCAGTCTTGTCTGGATTCAACTTTGATTGGCTCACCTGCATCCAGTCCCCAATGGCAGCCAAGCACTGTGTAAGCACCAACACTGCAGGACCTGGGTCAGATGAAAAAAAGAGATAGCACTTGGTACCGGTCGCACCACACCCAAATCTATGTACGATCTTGAGTAGTAAAACAAGAAGGTGCAAAAACACAAGGCCAGCAAGTTGGATGGCAAAACAAAATTATGTATATGTATAAATACATACAAAACTACATAAATATACAGGGAAGGAACAATAATATATGAATATAAAATCAAATCATTTATTGTACATATAAATAAAAAATCAAAACCACCAAACAACGGTGGCTGTTGTAAACAATCGCTACCACCAAACCAATCATTGTCCATACATATCGAATTCCCACAGTAAGGAAAAAAAGATGTACATGTCAGATTCGATCGATGAGATCCCAGGTTATATTCTCGTTTCAAACAAGTCTTTATCAAGAACCTTGGTGCAGATATTATGTTGGTCTTCTGCACACTGATGGTATAAAACATGTACAAACAATGAATATCACATACAACATCAACTTATGTATAATAAATTATACTCCTTCCCTGATAACATATCACATTATAAATTATGAAAAAAATCAGTATATACACAAAATAATGCACAGGGGAGGACCCATGGGGACGATGTGCAGTCGACCATCACCATCTGCGGGGACCTCCCCAAAAGGAAAGAGGGGAACCACTCAAGGGCAATGAGGTTTAAAGTCACTATTCATAGAATCATAGACTTGTAGGGTTGGAAGGGAACTCAAGGGTCATCTAGTCCAACCCCCTACTCCAAAGCAGAATACCCTCTACCAACAGCATCACAGGCAAGTGTTTATCCAGATGATTTTTAGAAACAATCAAAGAGGGAGATTCCACAACCTCCCTGGGCAACTTATTTCATTGCTCAACAGTTCTTACAGGTAGGAAGTTTTTCCTAATAATTAACTGAAATCTACCTTGCTGCAATGTAAGTACATTCCCTCTTATTTTACCTCCTGTAATAATAGTGAACAAATATTCGTCTTTCCTGTGGAATCTTTTTCGATGTTTGAAAACTATCATATTCCCGTTCACGTTTTTCTTTTTTCCTATAGGCTATACATGTCCAATTCTTTCAGCCTTTCCTCATATGGTTTGTCCTTCAGTTCCTTTATCATCTTTAATTTTGTCAACATCTTTCTTGAAGTGTGCTTCCCAAAACTGAAGATAATATTCTGAGTGAAGTCTCACTACTGCAGAGTAAAGTGGCGCAATCATTTATCATTTCTCATACATTTATCTAGAAGTTTTAAAAGTAAATCTCTCCTTGATTTCTTTCAAAGAGACACACTCTAAACAAATTAAATACAAATACAGCTGAAATTTCTGATAAAGTGCTGGCATATAACAAGGGCCATACCAGTTTCCAGAAATGCTGCTTCCATACCCCGATGGAAGTGCCCCTATGGGTGATTTCAGACGTTACGTTAACACGGTGAACCACGGTGAATACCCACCTGTGGTCACCGTGTCCCGTACGTCTGGTCGCGGCAAGCCAGATGTTGGCCACGGTCAATCCCCACATGGGGTTCGTTTGAACCACACTTCCCGGGCTAGCCGGGGGAAGGTCCCGGGAAGCGTGGTCAGACGGACCCCGGACCGTGGCCAAGGAAAAGTAACGTCTGGCCGCGTGCCACGGCCCGGGATCCCCGGCGGGATCCCGGGCCGTGG
>QEPC01013498.1:1764075-1797776 GCA_003113815.1 Sphenodon punctatus | reverse complement strand
CAAGCCCCTGATTGGCTTGTGACCTGAATAAAGCAGGTCCTGGATTGACTCACCACCAAGGAAGGGAAATTCCGCGGGGATTTTCCCAGTTTCTGCGATAATCCTGCCTAGGGCAGGATTCTGCTAAAATTCCGCGAATCGCAGAAGCGCAGAAGACTCGGGGCCCTGGTTGTGGGGAAAGCCGAGGGAGTGATGGCCCCCATCATTGATGGGGTCCGTCCTCCCCTGATTTCTCAGGTTCATAGTCTGGGGGTGCTCCTGGACCTGCAGCTCCTCCTGGATGTCCAGGTGGCAGCTGTGGGGAAGGGGGAATTTCGCCAGTCACATCTGGTTCGTCGGCTTAGGCCATATGTCTCGGACTCAGATCTGGCCACAATCGTCCATGCTTTTATTACCTCGAGACTACTGTAACACACTCTATGTAGGGCTACCTTTGGTGTTGGTTCAGAGACAGCAGCTTGTGAAGAATGCGGTGGCCCATCTCCCGGGTCTCCCAAGTGTCCACCATGAGGAGGGTGTTTTCTGTGGGTGTGCCGCGGTTGTGGAACTCCCTCCCATTGGAGGTCCGCTTGACGACTGACCTCCCCTCTTTCCACAGACAGTGTAAGACCTGGCTGTTCCGCCAGGCCTTTACTGAGGGAGATGGGGTGGTTGGGTTGGGTTAGGGTGTTATGGGTTGTTTGTTTGGGGATTTTAGGTTGTTTTTAATTGTAGCTTTATTGCTATGTTTTAATATGTTTTAAAATGTTGTTAGCCACCCTGAAATGCCTGAGGCAGAATGGGGCAGCATATAAATGTTAATATAAATAAATAAATTAAATTAAAATAAAATGATGGACAGTCATGATGGCCCCCTGCCCCGAGATGGGGATGGCATGGATGAACAAACACGCTGATTTGTGTGGGCCTGTGTGGGCATCCCTTGACCTGGGCTGAGTCCTCGGATATTTTTTGAGGCTGTAGCCCAGGCTAACTATTAGCCTAAATGTTGGAAATAAATAAATAAATAAATAAATTGGTTCCAGTCATTCCTCTTGGGGAGGACCCAGCAGGTTGTCTTGGGAGCAGAAACATCTAGCCCCCGGCTCCTGGACTGTGGCGTTCCGCAAGGTTCAATCTTGTCTCCTTTATTATTTAATGTATATATGCAGCCCTTGGGGGAGATCGTGAGAGGGTTTGGTGTGCGTTGCCACCAATATGCTGATGATACCCAGCTTTACCTCTCTTTTTCAACTGACCCAGGCCCTGCCATCTCCATGCTATCTCAGTGTTTGGAGGTCGTGGCGAGCTGTTTATGGCAGAGCAGACTGAAACTCAATCCCGATAAGATGGAGGTGATAGTGGTGGACCGGGCAGGGGAGGTGGTGCCCCCTCTTGTGGAGGGGGTGCGCCCCTCTGTGGCTCAGCAGGTTCGGAGTCTGGGGGTATTATTGGATATGGGTCTCCGTCTAGATTGGCAGGTGGATGTGGTGGCGAAGGCGGCTTTCCGCCAACTGTATCTGGTGTGGAGGCTGTGCCCGTATATCTCCAGACCGGACCTGTCCACTTTGATCCATGCCTTCATCACCTCGAGACTGGACTACTGTAACGCGCTCTATGTGGGGCTTTCCTTGATGCTGGCCCGGAGATTGCAGCTAGTGCAGAATGCGGCGGCCCGTCTCCTAACAGGGACAGGCCGACGAGAGCACATAACACCGGTGCTCCGTGCACTGCACTGGCTGCCTGTAATGTGCCGAGCCAGGTTCAAGGTGTTGACATTGATCTATAAGGCCCTGTACGGTCTTGGACCTGGATATCTCAGGGACCCCCTCACCCTCCGGGATGCAGGACAGACTCTCCGGTCCACCGGGGGTGCCTGCTTGGAGGCCCCCCGTGTAAAGCGAGGGGCTACAATGGAGAGGGCATTCTCGGTGGCTGGGCCCCGACTGTGGAACTCCCTCCCAGAGGAAGCATGACTGGCCCCGAGTCTGCTGGCCTGCAAGACATGGCTGTTCTCCCAGGCCTTCGGAGGCAGGGAGGGGAGGGTGGGCTAAATTTTTGTATGGGGGTATTTTAAATTGTTTTAAATATGTGTGGATTTTTATGTTGTTTATTTTATGTTGGAAGCCGCCCCGAGATGCCGTAGGCATAGGGGGCGGCATATAAATGGAATTAAATAAATAAATAATAACTAAATAAATATAGCCACCTACCCAACCCAGGACAGTCCCAGGCAAACATCTGGTGGTGTGAGACCACGTGTACATATGAGTCCTGGGTAATAGACCAACACGGACCATGCCACATTTGTTTTTACCCTATGGCTATATTTGGTCCATAGGTGCTAACCACACAGGACTCCAGAATTTGAGAACCCGCTGTAAACCATCAGGCAGAAGTTTTGGCATTTGTCTAGTAGTGGGCATACAGAACCACCACCCACCCCACCTGGCATGCAACTCCTAGACCCTGCTGGGTATATGTTCCCAGCTGGGTGACTTGCCTACATACATGTCCACTGTTCTCCCACTTCTACACCAGGAGGGGGACACTGCCCAAGCCTTAGGTTTTATCAAGGAAAGGGTTCTGAGTCTTGCTTACTTCCAGGACTGGTGTCACTGCTGAAATAAGCCTAGAAGTGGGGCTGGCTCCCCTCCCTTAACATTGGTGTTCCTTCTCCAAGGGTGTTCCTTCATTCCTGATAGGAAATGTGGGCAGACATCTGGTGGATGTTGTTCAGACAGATGATGAGTCTGGGGCAACGAGGGGCAACAGGGTGGTGAAAGTAGGGCACCACCTTGTGTGATAACCCCCCTAGAATCATAGAATGTCAGTGTTGGAAGGAACTTTGAGGGTTAACTTGTCCCATCCCCTGCTTGGATGCAGGATGATTACAGCTACAACATCCCCAACAGATGCCTGCCCAGTCTCTTTTTGAAAACCTCAGGTGATGGAGAACCTATGACCTCCGTAGGCATCTTGTTCAATTGCTGAATAGCTCTTCCTGTTAGGATTTTTTTCCTGATATTTAACTGAAATTTACCTCCTTTTAACTTGAACCCATTATTTCTGATCCTGCCCCCTGTAGCAATGAAGAACAGTTCCCTGCCATCTTCTTGGTGGCAGTCCTTTAGATATTTTAAATACCAGCATGTCTCCTCTTAATCTCCTCTTTGCTAGACTAAACATACGCAGTTCCTCCAACCTTTCCTCATAACACTTGTTTTCCAGACCCTTTATCATCAGTGTTGCCCACCTTTAAGCCCACTTCAATTTGTCAATGCTCTTCTTAAAATAAGGTCCCCAAAATTGGGCCCAATACTTCAGCTGAAGTCTGAACCGTGTTGAACAGTGCTTCTGTTAATGCAGCCTAGAATCACATTAGCCTTTTTTGTAGGTTTATCACATTGCTGACTCAACTTCAGTTGGTGATCAGCCACAGTCCTTAGATCCTTTATACTTGTGCTTCTGCTAAGTCACATATCCCTCATCTTATGGTTTTGTATTTGGTTTTTCTTTCCAAAATGCAGAACTTCACATTTGTCTTGGCTGAATTTTATTTTATTAACTTCACCTGGAAGAACTGCAACATCTTTAAGACAGCAGCTATAACCAGCCCCTGGACTGAGCTAGCAACCCTGCAGGTGCTGCAAGTGGCCAGGAACAGCATCTTAACTGGAGCAGATGTGCAAGGCATAGTTGAGCCAGCCCTGAAGGACTGAAAAGCTGACTTGAGAGTGCAGTCTATGAGGAACTGCTGGGGAGGCAAGAGCTTGAGAGGACTTGGCTTAGATGAGCCAGCAGCCCAGAGGGCTGTGAGGGAGGCTGAGGCAGGAAGGGAGCTCTGCCTCCAAACCAAGTCTGACCCAAGGGGATTGTTTGGATTGAAGAGGCTTGGGCCAGCAGGGCAGTGGGGTAGAGAGGAGTCCTGCTGGATGTAAGTACAAAGACTTAGATAAAGGTTTGCTGAGCTACAGAGAACCATGCCTGACCCAGAAACCTAGAGAGCCAGAGGCAAGGTGCCTGGCTAAAGGGACTGAACTAAGCCAGCCAGAGGCAGGGGCCTGGCTAGGCTGGAGTGGGTGCCAGAGGGCTACTTCCTTGCATTAGTGAGGATGCTGAGAGTCTGCATAGAGACTATATGGTGGAGAACTGTCTGTTTGTATACTGAAGGGTGAAACTGTGTGTAAAAGTGACTGAGAGCAAATTCCCCAAGGAACCAGACACTTTGTGGGCCTAATCCTGAGGAGACTTGCCCCAGGGGAACCATGTCCTGTTACAGCTGCCCTTTCTAGTTTTGTGTCATCTGCAGACTTGATAAGTATTCCCTCCACTCCTTCATCCAAGTAATTAATAAAGATTCCAAACTTTCAAAACCAAAGGTTTTAAATACATAGTTAAGGCATTTCCACCTTGACACAAACCTCAAAATGTAAGGAAATTCTTTAGTAAGGCAAATTTCTTTTTTCGAAACACACTTAACATCCATCCAAAAACTTTCTCTCATCTGCTCACAACATTTCACAATCCCTCATCCCCTACATCTGTAATCAACAATCAATATTCTTCTTTCACTAAACCAACACATTAACAAAAGCAGAATTAATCAATGCATTTTACATTTTCTCATCCTACTCAAATTTGTGAAATTACAAATGCCTTAATGAGTTAAAAATAATCATAATTCAGATATATAAATTGGAAAACGAAAGTATTAGATTAACATTATTTAACTCATTCACCTCTTTCTCTCTCTCTCACACACACACACACACCCCTCTCCCTCCCTCTCACACAATCACATTCACTTAGACACACACAAAAACTCACTTTCTCTCTGTCTCTCTCTCACACAGTCATGTATCTGACACACAAGCACGAAATAACACAAACACACACACACCTCATACACATACACAGACACACACAAACACCTTTTTCACACACAGAGACACTCTACACACACACACACACAATCTTACTCACACACAGACTCACTTCTTTCTCTTTCATGCACTGACACATTCTCTCACTCAGACATAGAGGTTCACACACTCAGACACTCTCACTCACGTACCTCTTTCTCTTACACTCAACTGGGGCGGGGGGGGGGGAGGGACTATCTGGTCCAGTTGTCTGCTCCCCACGCAATTGTGGTTCAAAGGCCCCATGCTGCTGCTGCGCATGCTGGGACCCGGTGGCCGTTTTCCTAGTCTAGCATGCTGGGAAATGGAGTCCCAGCATCTTAGACTACGAAGAGAGAGGCAGAGGCAGAGGCAGAGGCAGCAGCAGCAGCAGGAGGAGTGGCAGTCCCGAGCCCAGCTCCCAGCTGAGCTGGAGAGGAGATCAGTGCAGCCCCCTCAGGGTCCCATGGATGTTGGAACAGAAAGCTCAGAAATGCAGCGCCAGCCCAGCCAGGTGGTGGGGAGAGGAGCTGCACCTCCTTCTTGTTCCTGTTGCTGCACACAGGGAGCTGAGCAGAGCATGGAGCCTGGGCAGCCCAAGGTAAAAGGTGCAGTGGTGGCCTGGGCTGCACAGATCCCTCTCTGCAAAGTATAAGTGGGCGGGTAGGTGGGCAGACAGGAGGAGGGGGGAGTGGTATTGGTTCCTGATACCCCCCTTCTGCTGCTGTGGCACCAACCGAGTGGGCTATTGTTAGTAAAAAGCAGGTGGGCAGGCAGGAGGGGGGCCATATCAGTTCCTCCCCCTCCTTCCCCTTTTGCTACCGTGGTGCCAGGCAGGCTAGCCAGCGAGCAGGCGGAAGGAGGACAGTGGCATGGCTCGGCTTTTATGTGCTCAGCTTTTGTTAAGCACGCATGCATGACATAACAGTTTTCCCCATTGACAGCAACGATATCCATAACTTTGATTTAAAAGTTAGGATGCTTGTGAAATCACACCAGCAATTAGTATGAAGTGTGCTTGAATCGTCAAACATTCTAGAGCCACGCAAGAGTGCTTAACAAATACACAACTGCCTCATGAAGTTTGATTCGCAGCCAGGAAGTGCAGTGGCTAAAAACTGCCACGTAAAGTATAGGGGGAGAAACAACAAGATCTCTGTCTCGCCTTAACTAATAGAGGCGCTTCCATGCCCATAATGTTAGCACTGGACCCAGGACAGAGCCCAGCAGGACCCCACTCAGTACCTACCTCCACTTTGATGATGAACCATTGCAATGATCATTCTTTGAGTACGATTCTTCAACCATCAATTAAACCACCCTTTTATAGGGTCTCCCAGACCACACTTTGAAAGCTTGTCAATAAAGAACTCATGCGAAACTTTTTCAAATGCTTTGCAGAAATCAAGATACATTATGTCCACAGCATTCCTCTCATCTGCTAAACTAGTTACTCTATCAACGAAGGAGACAAAATCAGTCTGGTACAACTTGTTCCTGACAAATCCATGTTGACTCTAAGCAGTCACTGCATTGTCATCAAGGTGCTAAGAGACTGACTGTTTTATAATCTGTACTAATAATGTCCCAGATATTTAAGTCAGGCTGTTCAGTCTGTAATTTTCCTGATCCTCCTTTTTACTTTTTTTTAAAAATAGGGACAATGTTTGCCCAGCTCCAGTCTTCTGGCACTTTACTTGTTTGGTCCCTGGCTTTGAATCTCTGGTCCTGACTCTTCACCCTTTTTGCACCATTGGTTGGTCAGTCTATTGTGGTACAAATCTTGCATTGATTCTGCTGTGGTATAAATCCTGTACTAATTCTGCTGTGGTACTGTTCCTGCACTGATTCTGCCATGGTACAGCGTGTGCCCTCGCCATTTGGCAAGATCGCTAATCATTTGGTTGTTAATACAATGGGTACTTTTAGATAGACATGAGGTAGCCAACCCCTGGAGCTTCTCCAGAGGTGCACCTCTGCCCACTCCCAGTCCTGCCTGGGTCCGCTTCAGGCAGACATGGAGGTTGCCCAAGCATTCAGTCCAACCTCCCACCCCCACACCATAGACTTGCGGACAATCGCCTGACTGTCTAGGCTAGTGCCCGCAACTCTATGGTGTTTCCCAGGGCAACAGCCAGCTGGAAGTAGACCTGCAGTGTGGGTCCGCCCATTAGATGGACAGCAGCTCCACCTTGTGTCGGTGCTCTTGGTTGGCTGGCCCGCTCTGCCGGAGGCATTCCAGGATGTTCTGGAGTGCTGGTGGTGGGGTTGCCCCAGGAATGCCTGTACATTTGGCAAGGATGCCTTTAGATGGATGGCCCATCCAGGAGTGAAGTGAGCTGGCGCAGACAGCACCAGGGGGAGCCATCCATCTAAAAGCACCCAATGTGTCACCTCACCAAGTGCGAGATAGATTCAGTCATTTTAAATGTTGGCATGAGTTGGCATAAGTATAGTGGCATTTGGTTCATTTGTGTCACTGAATTTTTCTACTGCAGGTTTGTCATCTGAAAGAAAAGCTGACTCACTAGAAGTGTGCACTTCATTTTCGTTATTACGATAATGAAAATGAACGTTTTCATTTTCATTTTTGTTATTACAATGATGAAACCAAAACCAATAATAATGAAATCAATAACAAATTTTGTTTTCATTTGTTTTCGTTATTCATTTCATTATTACCTGGTAGTTATTTTTGGAGGGAAAATGTGAAGAGGGAAGGAGGGAGCAGACATCTTGGAGCAATTTGGGAGGGAAAGTGTTGAACTCTTGAACTGGGCCTATGATGGGAGGGGTGAGCAGACAGCAAGGATCTGATGGATGTAATCGTTGGCTAATGAGCAGTGCTAGCAGGTCTCAGGCAGTCGCGTAGCACCTTGTGATTGCTCACTGCCTTCTGTCTCCCAGAACCAATCAGGGGGGCTCTGGGGAGGGCACTGCAACCCTTTATATTGTCAGGGCCAGGCTGTTTGACTCTTGTTCTGTATTAGCTCTTGTTGTGTCAAGTTGCATTTCATCATCATCATCATCATCATCATCATCATCTTTAATTTATATCCCGCACTCTCCCAGCGCAAAGGCAGTTCAAGGTGGCTCACAATCATAAATAAATATCCCATACAGGGGCACCCAAACAATCAAATCAATACAAAATAACAGCAGCACTGGGGTCCATATCTCATGCAGGGGATCCAGTACTGCAAAAAACAACACATCCCTCCCCACCGTACCAATAATACAAATTTATCCTAATCCCCTCCTATCCCCCTCAGCTGTTATCAAATCTAACTTTCCTAGCCCAACACATATCCAAAAAAACTCTCTACACCTACTTCACTCTCAACCTGTCCCCTGCTGCCACCAGGGGACATCCTCCCTCTCAACCCCACTCTCACTGGAGAGAGAGGGAGGCCTTCTTACAGTTCACATCAGCCAAGGTTCACATTACATAATCCCATCAACAGCCCCTCCTCCCAAACCTCCCAGCTCAACCGAAGGGCACGACCAAAGGGCAGGCCCCTTTGATCGTGCCCCTTTGAGCCATGCCCCCAACACATGCCTCCAGCATGGCCACCGGCCGCCCCTGGTATTATGGTGAGCAGCCCAGAAGAGAGGTTCCCATGGCCCTGCCCCCGCAAGGGGGGGGAGAGAATGAACTGTTCCCTGGCCTCTCACAGGCCAAATCACGACGCCCCGCCCCCTGTACCAACCAGTCCCCACAGTCATCAGGGGTGGGGGGGAGATCTTCCTGCTGGGATTAGCCGCCTCCATGCTGCTTCTGGAGCCCCAAGCTGGTCACTGTTGCTCCTCCTTGCGGCCGCCCCTGGTATTATAGGGAGCAACCCGGAAAAGAGGCTCCCTCTCTTCCCCGTTTGCAGAATTCTGGGGATTACACTAAAAATCTTCCCCATCTGTCAGTGTACATTACCACCTATATCTATCATATACCTTACCTTTCCTTATACCCTTTACATTTTACCTTTCCCATGTCTGTCTCCCCCTGTACATATATATAGATATAGGTATATATTAGATATATTATAGATATAAATTAGATATATACCTCATAGTTTTTTCCTTTTCCCTCCCCCTGTCTGTCTTCCCCTGTACAAACAGAAAGAGAGATAGGTATAGATTGTGTTGTTTTTGTTGTCTGTAGGGCCCTATGTGCATTTATATTATTATTATTATTATTATATTATTATTATAAACATTTGTATAGCACCAGCCATGAGCCTGGTGCTTTACAGAACAAAGATAAAGATGCGGTCCTTGCCTACGGCTTACAATCTAAAAAGACAAGGAGGGGGGCAACAAGGAGAGGGGACAAGGGGAAGTCAAGGGAGACGCAAACAAACATGCAAGCGACTGCGAAGTCTCAGGTACGTATGCTTGGCTTGGTTCCATAGGCATTGGGAAAGGCGGTAAGGAAAAGGTGGGTCTTGAGGAGGGGTTTGAAGGAGCGGAGGGAGGAGGCAAGGTGGATGTGGGCAGGGAGGGGGTTCCAGGCATAGGGGCAGCGAGGGAGAAGGGTCAAAGGCGGTCAGGTGAGCAGGAGAAACGAGGGAGAGTGAGGGAGAGTATACATGTTTTATTCTTGTAAGCCGCCCCAGGCTGCCTCTGGCAGGAGGGACAGGGTAATAGGTTTGATAAAATAAACAAATAAATAAAAAATAAATAAAATTAGATATATTATAGATATAGATATAGGGTGTCTTTAGACATAATGTTAATGGGTGTCTGAATGTGTGTTTTGACCTTGATATGAACACTGGTTTGGCCCTCTGTTCACCATGTGGCGCTGCTTAGACACACAGTCCATCTTGGGGCAAATCTGTGTTTTGCTCAACACCTGATGTCAGCACACAAGTGCTGCCACCTTGTTCTCCAGAAGAAATTTATTATAAGCGTGGTCTTTGGCCATTGCTGGATACAACATAACATATACAATATCGAACACAACAAACATAGGTACACAAAATATTTGCATTGCTTTGGACCGCAAGGATTATCAGGGCCTAACGGCTACCCCCAGCCTACAGGGGTGCCGATTGGAAATTTATAAAATGATGTCTCCTAAGAAAAACTGCAGTCAGGAATTTCACCACCTGACAAGTAATGTCCGGGTTATGATCCCCAAGCAAAAAATGTGTTAGTCTATCGTCAGACCACCTACGCTGCCATAATGGCAAGGACCCCAAAAAGTCAACCCGCAGGTGATCATACAGATGGCACCTGGGCAAAACATGGTCAACCATCTCGACCTCAAGCTGATCAAAGGGGCAAAGTCTCTGGATAAGCAGAACCCCTGCTAATCTGCCGACCCAAAGCTGCGTTGGAAGCGCATTAAATCTTTCGGCTGACATCAGCCACTTCTCTCTCGCCGAGTACCTTGATACCAGATACTGGGCTAAAGAGTCAATTGGAGGAGCCAGCCATGGATAGCGGGACATATGCTTGGGGGCTACTACCCCTGCCCTTTCCTCCTGAAGGTTCACATCCTCCCACCTAGATTTTAATTCACTCGCCACCCCCACCCCCCCAACTCTCTAGAGGCAATGTAAGGCCAGGAGAAACCTAGCCTGGCCAGATGGGCCTCTATTCTTCGAGCCCATGTTATACCTGCTAACACGCCATGCAATATCATTAGACGCAAAGTTGGCCGCATGTTCAGCCAAAACATGCAAATTGTCCTTGTGATCCAATGGTGTTCAACGGGTGGCTAAATTGGTGTTGAAATTGTTACGGTGCTTACACACAACATCCAAACACATGATTGGGAGTTTTGACACCCGATCTTTGTTATGTCTAAAGCTGCCGATTGATTATATATATACCTCATAGTTTTTTCCTTTTCCCTTCCCCTGTCCTTCTCCCACTGTCTGTATTATATATAGATATAGATAATAGTTGTGGGGAGGGAGAGAGAGAGATTAGATATTATATAGATATTACTAGATACTAGGCTGTTTTATTATATCTATTAAGAACACACCACACCACCACACAGTCAATTGAAGTTCTGTTTCCACTGACAAAAATGGAAACAAAACTGGAAGCAGAAATTTCTATATTGAAACTGAGAATTTCGATATTGGAAATGACACCAATAACAAAAAACTATTGTTTTTAATAATGAAAATGTCCATTTTTAATAACAAAAATGAAAAATGAAAACAAAAAATTGCATAGGTCCCTGGTACACTGCACACCCCTATGACTCACTGGAGCCCAGGAGAAAAAGTGATGAAATAAATGCCTCCTCCATTCCGTTCATGGATGGCAGGATAGACACTTCACACCAGGGAAGAGGTATCCTGGATATGGCCAGAAATTAAGGCAATAAGTTAAAAATAAACCTGTAGTTTTTTGCATAGGTCTCCTTCTATAGCTGAAAAAGTTTCAAGAATCTAAGAATCTTGTTTTCAGGGTGTCCTCTGAATCAATTTGAACTGATTCAATAAAATTAAAATCCGTAGTCTATTTCACAAATTAAATGGTCATTGCTATTAAGCTATCCAAACATAAGAAAATGAAACAACAAAAATTGTATGCCTTCCCCCAGACCTCCACATCCCTTCAGTGTTCCACCAAGCAGCCTGTAGCCAAATGATGATGCCACCTTGAAAAGATCAAAACAGGAGTGAACAGAAGCCAGCCTCTCCATTCTGGTATTGGGCAACCCATGTTATTTTTTTTACTCTGGCAGTCAATCTCTGAGACTGGAGCTCATTCTTTTAAAAAATCGAAATATTTGCCCTTTCTACCTTCCAAATTGAGATGAATTATAATAAATTAGCAAACTTGCCAGATCTCCTTCAAATCTGAATTTAGGTCGAGAGGTGAGTCTGATTATGTATGGGATCCTGCATTTCTCAGTTACATATGAAAAGATATGCCCATTCCTAATTTACTGTTCCTACCAGGCTGTGTAGTGGTCTCCCTCCAAAATAACAGGCAGTTTATTAGGATGGCATTACAGTAATGCATTGCATTAGTATGCAGCACTAAGTAATCCGTACAATCCACACAGATATTTCTATTCTGTGCCTTCACACTTTCACTTCACTTACTCCTCTAAATAACATCTTGGTTGACATTGTGGTTCAATCATTCTTAAAGCAGGATGTGAAATCCAATGCACGATGAGTCACTGTGATCAGCACTGGGAATAATTTTTTGTAAAAGAGTGGGCATTCTTTTTTTTTGTCTTTTGGAAATATTCTGTTTATTAATCAGTTTTGAAATACACTATAATAAAATATCTATAAAGAAACAAATAATGAAGGTATTTCCTGATATTTCAGCATAACTAAGGGAACAGGATTTGTAATGATCTCAAATGTATTTCTAAGCTATTTGTAGAATCATTAAAATGATATTCTGTTTGGTTCTTTGTGGAAATTGTTCAGTGGTCCAAGACTATCAAGGTCAATGAAAATTGTACCCAAATCTATTATTAGAAACTTGAAAGCAATGAGAAGAGGAAAGAAAATACCTGAGTTTACTGAAAAGGCACCTATATGACAGTTGATGGTGGATATGGGGGGAATAGGAGAAACAAGTGGTATGTTAGCTGGGATGAAGGTTTGGAAGGCATTAATGATAATTAGGGCTAAGATTCTGTCATCGTGGTATTTTTTATTTTTTTTAAATGGTATTTTTCTTCCATGACTTAGGTCATGGTAGAAATGATAAAAAGACATGGAGGAAAATAATAGTTGCCATTTTACTTTTATTCAAAGTTTCATAACATATATTATTAGATTGTAAGCCCAGGGCAGAAGGAATGGGAAACCCCCACCCCCCACACCCCCCTTTCTCTTTCGCTAATTTATAACCACTGCAGTCAGCTAACAATTAAAACATCCTGGTCTAGCCAAAAGGTTGAATACTTTCACCTGGGGAACGCTGCTTTCCAAACTGGTCAGAAAAGCCCTGCAGGCACTCAGCAAAGTCACACCTACTCTCTCTGCTATTTTTGTGCCATAGATTCCATTTCAAATAGCTATCAAACAAAAACATCATGCACAAGGACAGCAAAGTCAAGGTCCCATTCCCAGATGAGCTTAAATGTTCAATGCCAGTTCCTGCACCCACAGGCTCAAAGAAGGGCAAACTGGGTTGGTCTCTGACCCCCAGTTACAAGGGCCCCAGACTGCCATTCTATCCCCTCCACTCCAGGTGTCAATTCCGCAGCTGGGTCTCTCCCCAGGGAAGTTGGGTTTGAAGCAAAGCCAGGGAGTGGGCGAGGCTGAGGGAAAAGTGAAGTTGGATCATTGAAGTGACCTCTACCTGCCTGCCCAACATGGGAAGAAACAGCTGCTGCCTGCCTGCCTGACAGCAGAGGCTCAAGACTTTCTGCCCCCATGAGCCAGCAGGACAGGGGGGCGTCCCATCCCTGCAAGAGCAGGTGGGAGATCCATGAGAGGGATTGCGCAAGGGAGTGTGCACTGACCTCAGACAGCAGCCTCTCCTCAGCAGCCTTGTGCACCCTGCCTGCTGGGAGTTTGGCTGGGCAGCTGTCCTCCCGTCCCAGGCAGTGGTGTGGGAAGATAGGGGCGGGGCTCTTCTTCAGCTCTAGCTGGCAGGGGAATGGGAACGTAGGGGTTTGAGACAGCAGGGAGACGCGGCGGCTTGGCCTGGCGGCACCAAGCACACTGTTCTCACTGTCTTCTGGCCAAGGAGGGGGATTTGGGGCTCACTGGAGATGCCACGGCTTTTCTCTGCACCACTGAGCATGCTCCTCTTGGCAGCTTCCAGACAACTCTTCTTCTCATCAACATATGCTGCCAAGAAATCATGAATATGTATTTATTCATTTTTATTTATTCACATTTATACCCCACCCTTCCCCAAAGGCTCAAAGGTCCTGTTATTTTTTGCTGGGTAGATATAATGTAATGCTGAAATTCAGTCCTCGGGTTTCCTTGAAATTGGAAAATCCTTTGCCAAGTATAGGGAAAGGAGATGGAAGCCAGCACTAAGCCTCTACTCCCACTTCCCTGGCCCCCACTGGCCAGGGAGATAATAGGCCAGTGGGGGCCAGGAAAAGGGGGTGGCCTAGCAGGAGCTCAGATGGGGTGTGCTATGGGGGTGGGGATTGAGGGGTAGAGTACTCATCCTCCAGAGGGACTCCAGTAACAAGTAGCTTCCTTCAGACTGGGTACGTTAAAAGAGAAAAAAGCTGGGCATGTTCAGAAGGGCCGAATGCATGCTGCATTCTCAGACCTTTCCAAGATGGCAGTTAGCATCAGCATGCTGTAGACATCATCTTGGAAAGATCTGAGCATGCTCAAAAGGGGCCATTCGGCCCTTCTGAGCATGTCCAGCTTTTTTCTTCTTCTTTTTGTAAACTTAGCCAATCTGGAGGAAGCCACACATCACCAGAGCCTGTCTGGAGGGTGAGTACTCTACACCTGAGCCCCTGAAAATCCCCCTTCCTTTTTCCCTGACCCATTCCCTCCCCCTCGACTCCCTCTGGCTAGGGCTGAAACAGCAAGCCACTGCGGTAGCTTTTTCTGACAGAAAAAGCTCTTCTGCAATGAGTGGCATGGTGCAATAGAGACATTCATTCTACTACTTTCATTCCGCTACTTCTGCCGTTCCACTACTTTCATTCCGCTACTTCCACCGGTTGCAAAAATAGCAGAACAATGTTTGTTCCTACAGTTTCTATCTTTCGCAATTTCCACTGGCACTGTGAAGTAGCGGAACAATGTTTGTTCCAACAGTTTCCAAGATTGTTCCAAGAGTTTCTGAATTAGAGGAATGCTGGCGGAATTAGCAGATTGCAGTGGAAGTGCTGGGGAAAGTCATGGGCAATTCCAAAATGGCAGAATGGAATAGCTGAGTGGAAGAAGGAGTTGCCGCTTCAGCCCTACCTCTGGCCTCCTCCTCGTCCCCCGCCCTCAGAATTCCGGTTCCCAAGTATTCGCCGAGAGTCCTTGGACTGACCCGAGTACTCAGGACCAGTCCTTGGTACTCGGAGAATACTCATGATTTTTTTTTACTATTCATTTCAGCCCTAATATAATCTAAACACTTTAAAATTCCACTTATCATGGTTCAACATTCTTCTTATTCAGATCAAGAAGCAATACATCCCCCTAGACCTGGAGCTGGGGAAAACAACTTACTTTGACTTATCCAGAAATTCAAATTATGTACGTTCTACTTAAGTGTATTCTATAGTATAGTATAGTATAGTATAGTACTGTCCATAAAATATGATGCTCTTTTTCCCTTTTTTAGAAATTCAAATTATGCACATTCTACTTAAGTGTACTCCATCGTATAGTATAGTATAGTATAGTATAGTATAGTATAGTATAGTATAGTCCATAAAATATTATGCTCTTTCCCCCAGCCCTACCCCACTCCACCCATCATGTCACAGTTTGTCACTGTATTAGAGACCCCGCTCCAAAGAGTGTGTCATACAAATCAGATATTTCAAAACATTTTTAATACCAGTAATGTAGAACCCCTTTTATTATATATATGGAATATCTTTTTAATTTTCAAACATAGAAATGTAATGAACAAGGAGTGTTCATTGAAATGAATGTGATGTCGCATTATGATCAATATCCCATTGCCCCCTTGTCACAAATTGACACAACTTTGTTATCGTCCCTCTTCCCCTTCTTGTGTGACATAGGGTGTTAACAAATGTGACACTGGCCAGCTTAGGCCTGCTGTGGCCTGCTTTGACCTGTGGGCCACCATCATATTTGTTGGTACCCTGCCAGATGTTTGTCTGGGATTTCTCCCAGGCATAGTAGTGGCTAACCCAGTCATGATCCTAGAGACCTCTAGGGTCGCAGTCTGGGATACTGTTTGCCCAACTGGGCAAGAGTGGGCTACAGTGCCCATAACACTTGTTATAGCCTTCCGTGGCCCGGTCCAGCTCGAGTCGACCATGGCGGCTGTCATCCTAGACTGCCATGTCTGCCCATCATGGTGGGTGTGTGTGTGTTGGGTGCAGCACGGGGGTGGGGGCATCCGGTGGCACATCCTAACAGCTCCCCACACTTCTGCCAGCATATTTGTTGTCTGGCTGGACCCGATCCTGACCATGGTACCAGTGGCTTCCTGGTCCAGACAGTGTTGTGACAGCAGCACTCCACCATCACTTCTGTTAGCACCCATACTTAATGGACTGTCCCTATAGTTCATGTGACAGACAGCACAGTTCTATCTCTATCTTTTATTGACTTGATCCTACCAATAGTGTCTTTCTTATGGCAATTATTCTGAGCAACTGGGTCTGTCTTTCAAAGACAAGCAATCCTATCCCCATTGTTTGCACCATAATTGTCATAAGTACTTGAGATGAGTTGTGATCTAAACCTTACAGAGTATGGTGAGAAAGGCAGAGCTGACAAATGAAGGGAGAGTTTAGACTTTATTTTCCTGACAAATGAAGAACACAGACTGACAGTCGAATGAGAAATCCATTCTAGCCTCTCCTTAAAATGGATGAACCTGTCAGTAATCTCCTTGGACAGATAAGAATTACCAATAAGTCTGAATCTGAGCAGATAGCATCTCAAAGTTTAATAAATAAACTAATGGGGGGGGGGAGGGACTAGTGCCTATCTGATATATTGGCAAGTGCTCCAAGAGGTCAGTATGTGATGCTTGCAGTGCATAGCATCACAAAAACGAGTTTACACCTTTAAAAAAATTATTTTTAATTGTAAAAATACTTAAATCTCAACTGGAAAATTTGTTAACTGCCTTCAGTCATAATAAAATGTTATGGTGGAAAATAAGTCTTTTTACATAGCCCTTGTAATACAAGAGCCTGCTGCGGGGATCCTCCTCCTTCCCATCTCCCCCCCCACTGGGACTTACCTGCTTGCGGGTAGTGCTGGGGGGGGCTGGTCTCCTTGCCACCGCTGCCGGCGTTATCACCGCCGCCGCTGCCGCCTTCATCCCTGCCGCTGCTGGGTCTGCCGCCGCTGCTGCTTCGTCCCCGCAGGATACCTGCGGGGACAAGAAGAACAAAAAAACTGTGAGTTGGGGGCAGGGGGGGGAACGCAGAGGGCAGCCACGTGGGCTGTCCTGTCCCCTCCCCCCCCACCCGGAAGTAGCAGGGGCTAAAAGCCCACAGGCAGCGGCTGGAGCCGCAGGCTGCAGCCGCAGGCTCGCGGCCGAAGGGCCGCGGCCAAAGGGCGCGGCACTTCGGGGGCACTTCTGGGGGACTGCAGGGGGGGCAGGGGGGTTTTTGTGTTTTTTATTGGGCAGGCTTTTTATTTGTTAGGGCTAGGGTGGTAGGGTGGGGGTATTGACACGGGGGGTAATGTGGGGGGTGGACCCAGGGACTCCCCCTGGTGAGAGCAGGGGGAGGACCGGGAGGGTTGGGGGGGAGGGGGTGGCTCGGTCTCCCCGTGAGAGGGGGAGACCGAGGGAGAATGGGGAGGGTATGGTGGGGGGGGGAGGGTTATGGGGGGGAGGGGGGGAGGGAGGGCCGGGGGGCAAGCAGCCGGGTCTGAAGGGCCGGGATTGGGTGGACGGAGGGGAGGGCATGGCCATTGGGGTCGTGATGGGGCGCGGACGGTATGGTCCATGGGGTGGGAAGGCACGGGCCCCTAGGGGTCCACGGTGCCTGAGGGAGGTGGAGGTCATCACCCCCCCACTAAGGGGGAGGGAGGTGCCGGGTCCAGGGTCCGCGCGTGGGGGGCTGGTGCTGATGAATGCGAGGTCCGTGGTCAACAAGGCCCCGATTATCCACGATTTGATCGTGGATGGGGCCGTGGACCTCGCATGCATCACGGAGACCTGGCTGGATGATCTGGCCGGTCCAACTTTGGCGGATCTGGTTCCAGCTGGGTATGCCGTGCAGCATCAGCCCCGCATGAGCGGCCGGGGAGGAGGCGTAGCTATTGTTTTTAGGGAAGACTGGCCTGTTAGGAGGTATCCAGTGCCGGAGATTGTGGGTGTAGAGGCTCTGCACGTGGTGATCGATTTGGCTGGGGGCAAGCTAGGGGTGCTGCTGGTGTACCGGGCCCCTTCATGCCCGGCGGCATCCCTTACCGCTCTAGCGGAGCTGGCCTCGGAGGTGGTGTTGGGCTCCCCCAGGACTTTGGTTCTGGGGGACTTCAACGTCCACGCCGATGCCGGCCTTGTTGGGGCGGAGCGGGAGTTCATGGCCGCCATGGCAACTATGAACTTGTCCCAGGAGGTGATCTGCCCGACCCACGTGGGGGGACATACCCTCGACCTGATCTTCGGCTCTGGCCTTGAGGCGGGGGGTCCGGTTGTGGGGGAGGTGACAGCGGTGCCCTTGTCGTGGACGGACCATTACCTCCTTCAGGCCGGTCTTTTAGCGCGCCCCCTCCAGAAGGGGAAGGGACCAGTTAGGATGGTCCGCCCTCGGAGGCTGATGGAACCCCAGCGGTTCCAGGAGGTCCTGAGGGAGCTTACCCTGGATGTGGACGGTCACTCTGTGGATGAGCTGGTCCGGCATTGGAACATCTTGCTGGAGGAGGCCATTGACAGGGTGGCTCCGAGGCGCCTTCTGCCTCGGTCTCGTCACCGCAGGACCCCTTGGTTTACTGAGGGGCTGCGGTGTATGAAGCGTGTGGGCAGGAGGCTAGAGCGACGCTGGCGTCGGACTCGGTCTGTCTCCGATCGTCTTCTCCATAGGGCCCATTTGCGGTCCTATGTGGAGGCTGTGAGGACGGCGAGGAAGGAATTCCTCGCCGTCCTCATAGCGTCTGCGAAGTCGCGTCCAGCGGAGCTGTTTCGGGTGGTGCGGGGGCTGGTGAGTCCGGCCTCCCTCCGCCTGGATGGGGACTTGTCCCGGGCCCGCTGTGAGGAGTTTGTCATCTACTTCGCAGACAAGATCGCTCGGATTCAGGCCGATTTCGACGCTGGGTTGATAGCAGTAGGGGAAGAGCGCGGGGGGGCGGAGGGTCCGTCTGGTCCATCTTTATGGGGTGAGTTTCAGGAAGTGACGCCAGCCGATGTGGTGGATGTCCTGGGGTCTGTGAGGGCCACGTGTTGTCAACTAGATCCATGCCCGTCCTGGTTAATAAAAGCTTCCGGGGAGACATTGGGGACGGTGCTGGCGAGGGTGGTGAATGCGTCCCTTCGGCAGGGGAGGTTGTCGCCTTGCTTAAAAGAGGCTGTGGTGCGCCCCCTGCTGAAAAAACCATCGTTGGACGTAGACGCGCTCGCCAGCTACCGACCTGTCTCTAACCTTCCCTTTTTAGGGAAGGTTATTGAGCGGGCAGTGGCGCTCCAGCTCCAGGGTCATCTAGATAATATCGGGCTCCTTGACCCGTTTCAATCTGGGTTCCGCCCCGGCTATGGCACCGAGACGGCGTTGGTGGCCTTGGTGGACGACCTCCGCCGGGAGATGGATGCGGGATGTTCGACATTTCTCATCCTGCTCGATCTCTCGGCCGCTTTTGACACCGTGGACCATGGGCTGCTGTTGAGACGACTGCGTGACCGGGGGGGTCTGGACGGAACTGTTCTTGAATGGTTCCGTTCATTCCTCTCGGGGAGGAGCCAACGGGTGGTGTTGGGGGAAGAAACATCGAGCCCCCGCGCCTTACCGTGTGGCGTTCCGCAGGGATCGATCTTGTCTCCATTATTATTTAACATCTATATGCAGCCCTTGGGGGAGGTCGTGAGAGGGTTCGGGGTGCGGTGTCACCAGTATGCTGATGATACTCAGCTGTACCTCTCGTTTTCTACCGACCCAGACCCTGCTGTCTCGGTGCTATCCCAATGTTTGGAGGCCGTGGCGGATTGGATGCGACAGAGCAGACTGAAACTCAACCCAGATAAGACGGAGGTAATGGTGGTGGGGAGGGCGAAGGGGGTGGTGGCCCCCCTGATTGGGGGGGTTTGCCCCCCTGTAGCTCAGCAGGTCCGGAGTCTGGGGGTCATTTTGGACGCAGGCCTGCGGCTGGAGCAGCAGGTGGAGGCAGCCGCGAAGGCTGCCTTCCGCCAGCTTTATCTGGTACGTAGGCTGCGTCCGTATGTCTCTGGCCCGGACCTGGCCTCCCTCATCCATGCCTTCGTCACCTCGCGACTCGACTACTGTAACGCGCTCTACGTGGGGCTTCCCTTGTTCCTGGCCCGGAGGCTGCAGCTGGTGCAGAATGCGGCGGCCCGTCTTCTTACGGGGACGGGTCGCCGGGAGCACATTACACCGGTGCTCCGAGCGCTGCACTGGCTGCCGATAGTGTGCCGGGCCAGGTTCAAGGTCCTAGTAATGATCTATAAAGCCCTATACGGCCTTGGCCCCTCTTACCTTAGGGACCGCCTCGCCCTTCGCGCCCCGGAACGACTCCTGCGGTCTGCCGGGGGTGCCCTCCTGGAGGTCCCCCGTGTTAAGCGGGGGGCCACGATGGAGCGGGCATTCTCGGTGGTAGGGCCGCGGCTGTGGAACTCCCTTCCGGAGGAAGCTCGCCTGGCCCCAAGCCTTTTGACTTTTCGGCGGAACTGTAAGACCTGGCTGTTTGCCCAGGCCTTTGGGAGGGAGGGGGGGGGTGATTTTTAATCCCCCACCTGTATATTTATTTTTATACCACCAGCTTTATATATGTTTTATGATTGTATTTTAAATGTTTTTAAATGTTTTTTTTATTGTTGTTAACCGCCCCGAGCTGCTGTGCAGGATGGGGCGGTATAGAAATCTAATAAATGAAATGAATGAAATGACAATTGCAAAAATGCAAGAAGTGCTCAAAATGGAAGCAGTGTTAATCCTTGTGTGATGGCATATCCAATGGAACATACCTAGAAGGATATAGTGGGAGTGTGCATAATGTTGTAAAATAAGATGTCCTGAAATTCAGTGGAAGCACACAGGTTTCAGCTAGTAAAATAAATATATTCTTAGGGTAATTTCAGACGTTACAAGAACACGGTCAACCACAGTGAATTCCCTGTGGTGGCCGTTTGTCTCGTAGCGTCTGATGTGCATTCCGCCAGATGTTCACCCCAGTGAACCTCCAGCAGGAATCACAATGACCATGAATCTGAACCTCCAGCCACCCGGAGGTCCAGAATTGTGCTGGGATCAGGCCCAAACCGTGGTTGGATTGGCCATAATCCGGAAAGGGCCGAAGGTAATGTCTGTTACCTTCAGCCCTGCCAGATCGTGGTCCTGACCATGGGATGGGATAAGGCGCAGTGGCCGAATTGGCCGCTGTGCCCGTCCCTCTCCCAGAAGGCAGGTGGCCGGGGGAGCGCAGGAGGGGGACTGTGTGGCCGCACATCGCGCCATGCAGCCCAGCCCACTCCCCGATCTTCCTCCAGAATCAGGCCTGCATGTCTAAAGGATGGACGGCCTGATTCCTGACCAGGATCCGAAACAGATCCAGATCCATGGTTCAGCATGGCAGGCCTCCGGGCCCGTCATATCTGAAATTACCCTTAGATAAAACAAAAACAAACAAACAAACAAAACTCTTCAGTTGAGAGAGGAGTTAAGGCTCTTACAGATTCAGTCATGCTCCAAAGAGCCTGGGAATTGTAAATCAAGCTCCTGCTTTAACCTGCACACCATGTAGGCCCTTTGTAACCTCCCCTCTGCCCTTTGTTGCGTGGCATAGGGTGTTAACAGACATGATGGTGGCTCGCTTAGTCCTGCTGCGGCTTGCTTTGGGCTATGGGCCACCATCACATTGATTGGAGCCCTGCCAGATGTTTGCCTGGGATTTCTCGCGAATGTGGTAGCAGCTAGCCCAGCTTTGATCCCGGAGACCTCTGGGGTCACAGCCTGGGCTACTGAGTGTCTGCCCAATTGGGCCAGAGCCGGCTACAGCAGCTATAACATTTGTTATAGCCTGCCATGACCCAGTCTGGATCAGATCCACCGTGGCAACTGCCTTCATACCATAGGCTTTGTGTCCTTTTAAATTATTAATGCAGTCCATTACTTCAGCATACGTATTCATTTATTTACACATTTACATATTTACATTTCAACCAAGCCCTTTCCCTGGGGCTTAGGGCAGCTTGCAGTACTGTTACTTACAACATAAGTAACATCTGTTAGAAAGAAAGAAAAAAAAGAAGAACCTACCCTCACCCCCAAACCCACCCATATCTGCCTGCCTAAAGCTTAGCCAATGCCCATGAGTCTATTTCTTCATCCTCCTTCCCCTCTTGTCCATAGTTGGGTGGCCTCACTTGGGTGGGGGTACAGCCAGGGGGCATTTACATCAGCCCGCCCCCTCCACCTGGAGATCCATGGGTGCAGATTGCGGGGGTGTGGGAGCAGGCAGTGTTCTCAATCTGATGGTGGGGGGAGGGGAGCAGGGACCAGGGTAGGTGGACCTGTGGGGGTGCAGGGGGGATATGGCTTGGTTGCTGGGCTTCTGGGACTGTCTGCTGTGGAAGCTAGGCTGGGCAGTCAAGATCTGGGGGGTGGAGGGTTGTGCTGTGAACTGTTGATAGGGGAGGGTAAATGAGGCCCACCCCTAAGCAACAACCATTGTGCTTGCAGCAGCTACATACTGCAGATGGGAACGCTGGCTGTCCAGGGACTGGACTATGAAATGTCCCATCTCCTTGCTCACACTCTCCAGCATTCTGTCAGAGCGCTGCAACTGCTGCCAGAGGTGGGCCCATTGCCTGTCCTCCCACTGGTGGTCCAGGCAGGTCTTGGCAGCAAGGGCCCTGTGTTCTGCTGCAAGAACCACCTATGCTCCTGGGCCATCCCCTGAATGGCATCCCAGATCTCATCTGCCCATCACATATCCTCCATACACCACCAGTTGCTTTCCCAGAGGTCCCAGTTCCTCTGGGCACTCATTGATGGTGGTGCCTCAGGCAGCATCTGTTGTCATGGTAGCAGAGCTGTAGCAAGGCAACACAGACAGTCATTAGTTCAGACCACCTCACTCCCACCTTCTTGATCCAGTATGTTGCCCCCACCTCCCACCTGTATGTTGTGCTTAATGCCTCGGCACCTGATGTCACTTCTACCCTCCACACACACACACACACACACACACACCAGTTTGGCTGCTAACCCCACATATCCCCTCATGGTGCATTCCACCCACCTGCCATGTACACTTGTCCTGCCTGGTGCCACTGCATCCTGGGGCTGCTCCCATTGCTCACTGGAAACTGACAAAGTACCGACAGATACTCGTAAGAACTCCTGAAAGGTCAGTATTTCCTTTTGGTTGGGAACACTTGCTCTCATCTTAGCCCTATTCCTCTGCAGGTTGGGGGCAACACTGAAACTGGGGACAACAAGCTCCTTCCTGCCCAAATATTATGTGCTTGATCGCTGTCTCCACTGTGGCCACAATTTCTTCTTCACTTAGTTCCTTTCTCAGGCAGCAGTTAAAGTGCATCTGTTTACTGCACAGGTGATAATTTATTTATTTATTTATTTATTTATTTATTTGTTGCATTTATACCTCGCCCCTCCTGAACACAGCTCGGGGTGGCTTCCAATCATAAAATCACAATATAAATAATCTAAAACACATAAAATCATTCCCAAAACATTAAAACTAAACAGAACCTGGGATATAAAACCAGTTAGGATGGGGGAGAAAAAAATTCAACTACCCACCCTCCTCCCCAAAGGCCCGGGCGAACAGCCAGGTCTTGCATCTTCGCCGAAATACCAACAGGCTTGGGGCCAGGTGGGCCTCCTCCAGTAGGGAGTTCCAGAGATGCGGCCCGGCCACCAAGAATGCCCTCTCCATAACGCGGGGGACCTCCAAGAAGGCACCCCTGGCAGACCGAAGGAGCCACTCCAGGGCGCGGAGGGTGAGGCGGTCCCTGGGGTATGAGGGGCCAAGACCGTGAAGGGCTTTATAAACCAATACCAGCACCTTGAACCTGGCTCGGCACGCTATCAGCAACCAGTGCAGAGCTCGGAGCACTGGTGTTATGTGCTCCCGGCGACCCGTCCCCGAAAGAAGACGGGCCGCTGCATTCTGCACTAGCTGCAGCCTCCGAACCAGGCACAAGGGAAGCCCCACGTAGAGCACGTTGCAGTAGTCCAGCCTCGAGGTGATGAAGGCATGGACGAGGGAGGCCAGGTCCAGGCCGGAGACAAACGGACGCAGCCTCCGCACCAGATACAACTGGGGGAAGGCAGCCTTAGTGACTGCCTCCACCTGCCGCTCTAGATGGAGGTCCACATCCAGCACCACCCCAAGACTCCGGACCTGTTGAGCTATAGGAGGGCGAACCCCCCCCAATAAGGGTGACCGACACCTCCCTCGCTCTCCCCACCACCATCACCTCCGTCTTATCGGGGTTGAGCTTCAGTCTGCTCTGCCACATCCATTCCGCCACGGCCTCCAAACACTGGGATAGCAATGAGATAGCAGGGTCTGGGTCCGTTGAAAAAGAGGTACAGCTGAGTATCGTTAGCAGATTGGTGACAACGCACCCCGAACCCCCTCACAACCTCCCCCAGGGGCTGCATATAAACATTAAATAATAATGGAGACAGAATAGAACCCTGCGGAACGCCGCATGATAAAGCGCGCGGGCAAGATGTCTCATCTCCCAGCACCACCCCCTGGCTTCTCCCCGAGAGGAATGAACAGAACCATTCAAGAACCGTCCCATCCAGACTCCCCAGGTCACGCAGCCGTCTCAACAGCAGCCCATGGTCCAGGTGTCAAAAAGCGGCCAAGAGATCTAGCAAGATGAGAAATGTTGAACATCCTGCATCTATCTCCTGGCGGAATATTAAAGGCGGGGGAATATTTGCCCTCTTCTGACATTGTATTGTGGGTGTGGTAGAACTGCTTCTGTACTGACCCTGCTTCATTCCATGCTTCCCCTTGCTCAGTACTCACAAAAGTCATTCCCTGGACTCAGTACAGCTGCATATTTTGGAATGTCCTTTCTTGACACACATTTTTAATGTTCCATTGTACAACTTAACAAACTCGCACCTCAGAAGATCTGATTTTCAAGTAAGACTAAAAGTAAGCGAGTGATCGCTCTTGAGAAATAATTGTGGACACAGCATATTTCAGGCACTCCCACACCACTTTTCCTTTGCCCTCTTGTTCCAATACTCTTTAACATGTTAAAATCAGTGTTGTTCGTACTACCTCAACAAATCTTTGTGGAGGAGTGCTACTCAAATATTACCCAACCACAGCACACCCTCAACCTTACTGACTAGGGACATCACCAAGGCAGGAAACAGCAAGGTAAGGTTAGCTCTGCCTGCCTAATGTTTGTAATCCCAGTGTTTAACTGAATCTGACCCCAATCGTTATAATCTGGATGCAAACTACTAGTTGCCTCTGCTGTCCACATTCTTCGTGTTCTCCTCAACCCAAATGAAAACACAACCCTGTCAGGAGGAATTCTGCTGGTGAAACTGATGTTCTTGTCAATTTCACCAGCAGGGGGAAGAGGGACTGGAATTGTTTTGCAGAGCCTTCCTCACCGGAATTTTTCTCTTGCAGCTCCAAGCTCTCTCAGTTATGTGACTGAAGATTTTCTATGCAACTCACATACAGTTCTTCAATTCACGAAACCACATACACTCTCTCTCCTGACTCCATCCCTTTTCCCAGTGAGTATCCCTTTCAGCCTCAGCTTTAATAGTTTTACCGGGGAGGAAGGGGGAGTGGTGAAGAGGGAGATTGCTTTGAAGACTCCTTTTGGAGAGTTTCTCTTGAAGCCCGGAGCTTTTGTCACCTTCACCAGAGGGTTTGGCTCAAAACTGAGACAGTAGCCTTGTCAGTTTCACCTGCTGGGGAATTCGCTTGGCAAAGGGAGCAGCCAGCTAGTGAGTTTCCCTTTCAGCCCCAACTTTGTCACTTTCACCAGCAGAGCTTTTTTTCACCTGAAGCAACTGCCTCAATTTCATGGAAAGATGGGGAGATTGTTTTGCAGACCCCTCCTCATCAGAGCGTTTCCTCTGCAGCCCTGATCTTTGTCAGTTACATGCCTAAAATAGTTCTGTCCAACTCATGTAATAATTCCTCAATGCACCTAACTTCATATAGTCTCTCTCTTGACTCTGTTTCCTTCACCAGGAGCGGAGTGTGGGTGATGAAGCCAAAGAGTAAATGGAAAGACAGTGGTGGAGGCTGGATTCTCACATCCATTATTCCATCCAGCCCCACATCATTCCAGCTGCTCCCAGTGATTTCATACCCATTATTCCACCCAAACCCCCATCATTCCCATCACTCCTGGTTGCCTCTTGTGTGTCATTCCACCCAGATCCCTGTTATTTCGGCCACTCCCAGTGTCATTGTATTGTCATTCCACACAGCCTACCATCATTCCAGTTGCTTTCAATATCCTTGTACCTATCATTCCACACAGCCCCTCATCCTTCCAGCCGCTCCCCCTGGCCTCTTACATGTCATTTCACCCAGCTTCCCATTGTTTCAGCCACTCCTAGAGACCTCCTACTAAGGATGTGTGAACGTGGTTCGGACATTCGAAGTTTGGCCCAAACTCTGCCAGTTCAGATGGATGAACCAAACGTCCGAACTGAACGCCAGAACCCCCTAACAGTTAGGCCGCATTCGGATGAGTTTGGGCGGAAAAAATAGGGCTGGCAGGTGCAGAGAGGGAGGGGGGAAGCTGAGAAGCAGACTTCCTGGTGGGGTGGAGAGACTTGGACTAGCAGCCAGCTTGCCCAATCACCATCCCTCTTTTCCTCAGACCACTGGCTTCACAGTCTGTGACTGGCATGGGACTAGGCTGCACAGAGCCAATGGGGCTTGTGGTAAGGAGGGTGCAGCAAGTAACAAAAGTCATTGCCCTCCCCCCTTCCAATTCCTTCTGAGCTAGTAACTGATTCTGTCAGCAGGCATTTTCAGAAGTCTCCCTCTCCCAGCAGTTTGTGTTCCTAATCCATTGCCATCCTCCTCCTATTTCACCCATTTACACACATTTACCTCCATAGTTTCATTTATTTAGATTAGATTAGATAGATTTAGGTGTTATTTTTATTTTTTACCCCTCCCTGTGTTCTTTCCCCCTACCCTCCATTGAATCCTTCCCTCCTCCCTGTATATATTCCTTTCCTGATTCCCTTCCCCTGTTTTTGGATTTATTTAGAGTAGCATTAGATTGATTTAAGTTTCATTTCAGTTTTGTACCCCTCCCTGCATTGTTTGTAGGGATGGGCAAACAGAACTGAGTTCGGAAATTCGGTTCGGTTCGAAAATCGAGTTCGGTTCGGAAGTTCGGGTCGGTTGACCGAACTGATTGAGTTTGGTCCGAATTCCAAACTTCCAAACCGCGTTCGCCCATTCCTAGCTGTTTGTTATGAACTGTCTGTGTCCCCCACCCCACCCCCATGCCCCATGTAGATAGATAGATAGATAGATAGATAGATAGATAGATAGATAGATAGATAGATAGGAGTTAGCTTAGTTATAGAGATAGATAGAGATACTGTGTAGTGATTCAAGTTTTAATATTTTATACTATGTTTGTAGGACTAGGCCTTTGTAGATATTAGATAATATTCCATTTATTTCCATAGGTTTTAGAATAGTTAATAGCAGTTATAGTTAGTGTAGTAGATATATATAATATTCAAATGTTTATTAAACAAATAAAATATATATATATAAAATCTTCCTCTGCATAATTTGTAAAGGAAAAATGGAGAAGGGAAGCAGGAGAGACCAGTCTGCTGCCCGTAAGGTGGGCAATGGGGCACGTGGTAGAGGTGGCAGGGGCCGTGCCAGCAGAGTGGCAAGCATCAGCAGCAGCCCGAGCCCATCACCACAACCCAAACTGCACAGGCCTGATTTTGGCAGTCAGGCTTCAGAGGCTGCCAGCAGTGGTACTAGCTGGGGTGTGGATCGGCGACGCCTCCTGCCAGCATCCTCCACTGCCACACAGGGCACTGGAAGGACTGCATTCCAAGAGGCTGCGGCTATCTCTGCTGCGGCTGCAGGAGTAGATGCAGGTGCTTCGGGGTCGGATGTTCCTCCAGGGCCACCAATGTCCCTGACTCCCATTATTGATGTAATCCCCAGCAGTCCAGGGCTGGTGGATCCCACCCCAGCTGCTAGAGGCAGGCCCAATCCCCAGGCAATGGCAGCAGGGAGAGGAGCAGCAGTAGCAGCAGCAGCAGCAGAAGAAGCTATAGGGGCACAGGGAGAGTGGCAGCATCATGGTAGAAAGTCCATCATCCTCAGGATTCCAGTACTCCCCTTTGCGGGACATCACTCTGATTGGGGACAGCAAGGCAGACACTAGTCCTGTGGAGGAGATGTCTGGTACTGAGGTGATGGCTGTCCCTATGAGACCTGTGTCGCCACCATGTTCTGACCCTCCCAGCAGCGCGATCAGTGGTGCATCACCTGGTGTAGGCCAGAAGGCAGGAAGGGGAAAAAAATCCTCCATCTGGGTGCATTTTAGGTGCAGGCGGATGATCCTAGGGAGGTGCAGTGCAGTTTGGGCCAGAAGGTGGTAAAGCGTGGGTAGGTGTTCACCAACCTTGGCACAACTGCCATGGCTAGGCACCTCAACGGATGCCACAGCACTGTGCAGCTAAGCGGGCAGACTGGAGCAATGGACGCCAGCGGGTTCCCGACTGCAGAGGCCAGTCATCAGCCTCCATCAGTGGGCAAGCGTCCTGCTCAAACACTAATAGTTGCCTCTAGCAGCAGGAGCGGTATTGCTGCTAGGGGGGAGCAGCAGCAGGAGCAGAAGCAGCAGCAGCAGCATCATCAGTGCACCATGGAGGAACTGGGGTGGAGGCAGCTGCTAAGTCCATCGGCAGCTGCAGGATGTGGAGGGTGGCGTGGCTTTCAACTGAAAGCCATGCATATGTTGGGGGAAATGATCGTGCTGGATGGGCAGCCCTTCTTGGTGGTTGGAGACATGGGGTTTAGGTGCCTGATTGGCTTCCTGGTCCCCAGTTTAAGCTGCCCTCGTGCACCACCCTGAGTCGGCAGGTGGTGCCAGCCTTGTACCGGGATTTAAAGGAGCGGGTGAGGGAGCAGCTGGCAGGGTCTGGGGGTGCCACCGTCCACTTCACCACAAACCTGTGGTAGAGCAGGAATGCGCAGAATGCCTACCTGGCAGTGACGGCACTCTGGTGGCAGCAGGACCTGGAGGCAACATTTGGCAGTGGTAGGAGGGGTCCTGAAGCAGGGTATAGGTGGGCCCTGCTTCAAGCGGAAGTAATGGATGGCCCCCGCACTGCTTGGAACATCGAGGTAGCCCTGACCACCATAGTGAGGGTGTGGGTTATTCCAGATGCACCCTTCACCAAGGTGTGTGTGGTGATGGACAACGCAGCCAACATATTGAGGGCAGTCTGTGAGGGGGGCTTCACCAGCATCCCTTGCACCACACACACACCCTTCACCTGGTGGTCAGGGACGCCCTGGGCTTCAGGGAAGAAGGGATTGGGCCAGCACCCATAGCACCCTGGTCAAGCGGGGGAGAAAGCTGGCAGGTTTCTTTAAGCAGAGCGTGAAGGGCAGTGACCTCCTTCAGGTGAAGCAGGTAGAGCAAGGCTGCCCAGTGCACCAGCTGGTGCAGGATGTGTCCACCCAGTGGAATTCGATGTTCCAAATGATCGAGTGGCTTCCCGTGCAGAAAGCCTCCTTGCATCAGGTTCAATCGCTGATGGACAGTGGGACACCTCCAGGGTACAATGGGCCGGAATGGGAGATCCTGGCTCAGGCTTCGTGTTGAGACCATTCCTGGTCATGATGGAGACCATCAGCTTCTCCATGGCCACCATCAGCCAGGTGATCCCTCTGGTCCAGAATCTCCTCAGGAGGCTGGAGGAGATTCTCCAGGGGCAGAGGAGTTATCCCTAGACCCTAACGGTCACACTGACGGCCACACTGTCGATGACCTGGTCTAGTTCTGGAACACCTTGATGGAGGTGGCTATTGACAGGGTTGCTCCAAAACATCCCCTGCCTCCGCTTCGTCACCGCAGGGCCCCGTGGTTTACCACAGGGCTGCGGGGTATGAAGCAGGTAGGTAGGAGACTAGAGCAACGCTGGTGTCGGACTCGCTCTGAATCTGACCGTCTTCTCCATAGGGCCCATTTGAGGTCCTATGTTGAAGCTGTGAGGACAGCAAAGAAGGAATTCTTTGCTGCCCTCATTGCGTCTGCAAAGTCACGCCCGGCAGAGCTATTTCAGGTGGTTCGGGGGCTGGTTAGTCCAGCCTCCCTCCACCAGGATGGGGACTTGTCCCAGGCCCGCGGTGAGCAATTTGTCACCTTCTTCACAGACAAGATTGCTCAGATCCAGAGCGACTTTGACACCGGATTAAAGGCAGTAAGTGAGGAGCGTGAGGTTGTGGAGGCCCCGTCTGGTCCACCTTCTTGGGTTGAGTTTCAGGAAGTGATGCGGCAGATGTCCTGGGGTCTGTTAGGGCCACCAGTTGTCAACTCGATCCGTTCCCGTCCTGGTTGGTGAAAGTCTCCAGGGAGACGCTAGGGATGGTGCTGGCGAGAGTTATCTATGCGTCCCTTCAGCAGGGTAGATTGGCACCCAGCCTTAAGCAGGCTGTGGTGGGTCCCCTGCTGAAGAATCCATCTTTAGACGTGGATGCGCTCGCCAGATACCGCTCTGTTTCTAACCTTCCCTTTTTAGGGAAGGTTATTGAACAGGCTGTTGATGATAGCCTCAGTTTTCCCTAAAATGGTACAACCCCCCCCCCTCCTCTGCTGTATGAGCAAGGGTCAACAAACTTGGACCAGGAGGGCTTGAAAGGACAGCTCCCAGATGTGACCAAGGGCCGGCAAACATGGGGGAAAGGGCTTGAGAGCATAGCCCCCCATTATGAGCAAGAGGAGGGCTTGTAAGACAGAGTAAGGATCAGGCCCAGCCACCATGGAACCCAGCAGAAAGTAGGTCGCTCATGTGAAATACCAGCCTGAACCTAGGGGAAGAGAGGAAAAAGGAAAACGCCTAGAGTAAAGTATGGGGCCATTAAGAGGCATTCTTCCAATTCAGTAGAGCACCGATGACTGGAACTTGGAGCAGCAACACCCCCCCCTCAGGAATAAAGAAATCCAGGGGTTCCCTTTGTGTCCCAGGAAGCCGATCATTAGTCCTCTCCTCCCCTCCGTAACTACCCTCCAGCCACTGTTGTTTACTCTTTCCCCGTGTGTCAAAGATATCATATGCATCTTGTATGGCCCTTTTTGTGATGGAAGTGGAAGTTGGATTTCTCCTCTTGTTAGCTCATTGTGTACCCCAAACGACCCATCATAGCCTCCCCAAATCCTCTGTTCAGTACCCTATAACTGCCCCTGGTTTTCCCATCAACCTCGGAGAAACCTTGGACCCCAGATACATGCAGGTCTCCCTGCATGTGTCTGGACTAATGGGTCTCCCAAACTTCGGCCTCCCCCTCTTTGGACCCCAACATTGCTGAATCCTGGGTTGCTGATCCTGCTCAATCAGCTATGAGAGGTAAACTATAGGTCCAGTCTCTTGCTTTTTCTTCCCCTCTGCAGAGCCTAAACCGCCCCCCCTGTTACTTTCACTTTCCTAGCCGCAGTCTGTGTTTACTTTGTAGCCTTTGTTTGTACCCCTGGACATTTGGGGAACCCCAGCTTAAAGCCATTGAGCTCATTCCCCCCTGAAGTTAAGGAATGGTAGATATTGGGTGGCTCTGTCCCCAGTAGCTACGAGGGGGAGGGGGTTCCTATCAACACAAGCTTACTTTCCCTTCCCTCACAGTCGTTTGCATTTTTCCCTTCATGTATGTTATTGGAGCATATCTCTCTCTCTCTCTCTCTCTCTCTCTCTCTCTCTCTCTCTCTCTTCTTTCACGCTCTATCACTCCCCCCTCGCTGAGCCAACACTGGAACACACACACCCCTTTTTCCCTACTATCCCCGCAACCTACTTGTGTTTTCCCCTTGTTAAATCCCGCCAGCGAGCCAGGGGCTGTGTTTCTCTGTGTTACATATATATATGCATATATATATATATATAAACTTGTCATTATTGGACACCTCTCTCTCTCTCTCTCTCTCTCTTTCTATTTGGGGAGGGTACATAAACTGCCTGTAGTGCGTACTGTCCTCAGCTTGATCCCTTGAACATGAGGGGACCCCCTATTTTGACTAATTTGGCTAACTCCCCTAAATTTAAAGAAAGAGCAGCTATTGGGGAACCAACCCTCCAATAATCTCACGTGGCAAGGGGTCTCGTGTTAACTGATTGGTGGAGACATGCAGGCAAGCACGTGGTAATCCACACAGGATTGTCCACAGAGGCATATGTAGCTACAGTCAGCCGAAACCCCCATATTTCTATCTCTTTCCTGTGTCATTTTCTATCTCCTTTCTCCTCTCTGGACCTGTGGATTTAAGGATTTGGGATCTGGGTTGTTGGGAAGGAATTGTTGGGGTTGTGGGTTGTTGAGAATTGTAACAGATCTCCAAACTGTAAGAGGCAGTTTGGGGAGCCTTTGTATGATAACCAGAGACCGGTGGGTCCCATCTGTGGGGAGGCGGGTGGTCTTAAACTTGTAACAGATCTCCAAACTGTAAAAGGCAGTTTGGGGAGCCTTTGTGTGATAACCAGAGAATGGTGGGTCCCATCTGTGGGGAGGTGGATGGTCTTGAACTTGTAACAGATCTCCAAGCTGTAAGAGGCAGTTTGGGGAGCCTTTGAGTGATAGCCAGAGACCAGTGGGTCCCATCTGCAGGGAGGTGGGTGGTCTTGGACTTGTGTAACTTGTATTGTGTTGTCTCACACCTGTGAGTAAGCGGGTGGTCTGGAGTAGGATGTTTAGAGACTTGTGAGAATAGGGACCTGTGTGTGTGTTTTAGATCTGTCACAGGCAGTTCAGGGATATGTGTGTGTGTTTTGGAACCATGAAAAGTAGTTCAAGGATCTGTGTGTGTGCTTTGGAACTGTGAATCTGTGCATGCAGTTGTACACATGTTGAATTTCTGGGCTCAAGGGGAGGCACAGCCTCAGCCCTGGGATTTTTGGGGTCTGGAATCAGCTGCGCCAAGTATGGGAGTGTTTGAGAGTGTGGATTTCAGGGTTGCGTGGGCAGCCTTGGAATTCTTTTGTCTGGGAATCCTTGTGTGGGTTCCAAATAGAGTGTTGCTGGCGGGGGACTGCTTCGGCAGTTAGGAAACTGTATCACTGGAATGTAGAAGTGATACAGGGCCCTACTGGGAGTTATATCTGGGTGGGGTCGGGATTGACAGTCAGCAACTGGGAAATAGAAGGCACACTCCGAAAGGAGCATGGGAAGGTAAAATTAGAAAGGTTGGCAGGAAGGGAGTTAGATGAATTGAGGGAACAACCAGGACAAGTCGAGTCAGCCGCTTGCTTCCTTGCAGAGCAAACCCAGACCCAGGAGTTCTCAGTGAGTCATGAAGCTTGTGAAGCAGCGATCCAGAAGCTGCTGGGAGAACTCGACTTACACAAAGGCTTGGTAGCCGCCGTGTGAGTAGAAGATCTTCCTGGGGTGGGGTCCATGTTCCCTAGAGGAGAGTCTAACCTGCCCATAGACACCATCCCCCAAGCCCCCCACAACCCCGCTTGGTAAGCACCGGAGCCTATAGCTCCAGTTGTAAGCCAAGATGTGGAAGGTGTGGGGGCTGGAGGAAGGGTGATTCATGAAGAGCTTGGTTTGTTTTGTTTTAGAGAAGGATGGTTTGTGAATGATAGAGATGAGTTATTTGTGTGTATGCCTGAATATTGGGGTGCATGTATCCCCATGTGGGTAGGTGTGTGACTCTGAAATTAAGGAATTCATGAGATTGTAGTTCCCCACTCTGGCTTTAAGTTTGTGTTAGCAGAGAGGTAGTGCTCAGGTTCCTTTGTAGAGTAATTAAGCTTATCAGCTCACAGTGAAAAGAAAGAGA
>QEPC01013498.1:1716857-1749275 GCA_003113815.1 Sphenodon punctatus | reverse complement strand
AACAGCGCTCCAGGGAAGCACAGAGCACTGGGGGAACAGCGCTCCAGGGAAGCACAGAGCACTGGGGGAACAGCGCTCCAGGGAAGGCACAAAGCACTGGGGGAACAGCGCTCCAGGGAAGGCACAAAGCAATGGAGAAACAGAGCTCCAGGGAAGCACAGAGCAATAGAGGAAGCACAGGGCAATGAGGGAACCGAGCTCCAAGGAAGCACAGAGCAATGGGGAAACAGAGCTCCAGGGAGGGAGACACAGAATCACAGGGAACAGAGCAATGGGGGGAACAGTGAGAACAACAGGGAAGGCCAGACTCACCAGACACTCAAACAACCAACACCATAGGAAAGGAAGACTCACAGACAGAAGGAGGACAAGGTGATGCACAAGCCCTCACACAGGACCTTGCACACAAGGGGTAAGAGCAGTTGCTCCCACAGCTTCCTGTGGCCACCCTATGGTTTAAATACACCTTGTGGCCAATCAGGAAGCTAGGAGGCAGGGCTAGGGGGAAAAGGGCACAGCTGGGGAAAGGTGTGGCAACACAGGGGGGCGTGGAGTCATGAAGGAAGACACAGGAAGGAATAGTAGACTGTTAACCCAGCCTGAAATAGCACTAGCTGTTAAGGCAGTGCTCTGCAGGGCTGAGGATTCAAGGCCCAGCCCTGACAAAGCTCATTCATCCAAAATGTTTTAGACAGAACAGTGGCACAAACTCACGTTTCAAATGTGTGAAATCCTTACCACTTCTTGTGCTCCTACCCAGTGCTCTAACCCCTCTCAACTTTGTCCTTCCCAAATACTAGCAAAAGAACTTAACTCTCTCCAGCAGAGAAACGAACTAGGACAAATACCCCAGGTTCTGTATGTGAGGAAACTTAACTGTTTTCAGACACACTGTCAGGCCCTGGCAGCGGGACCTGAGGAGATGGAGCAGGATCCCTTTCAGGGTCCCCATCAGGAACCAGCGGTGCAATCATGCTGGTGGCAATGCGGGGGGGGGGGGGCATGGAAACGCCACCAGATCCCCCACGGCGCCTCCGCCGCTCTAAACCTTGGCGGAACCTTTATCAAAGCCCCCTGCAGGGTGAGCAGAGACAGTGGAAGTAAAAACACCACTGCCGCTACCAGCGGCGGCAGAGCAAGGTGACACAGCTGTGGACGTTCAGCCCCACCCAGGCAGGTCCCAGCCAGCCACACACCCCGCAGCACTGCCCCGCCACTCAGAGCAGCTGCGACAGCGTTCCTGCAGGCAGCAGGATAAAAGGAGCTCTCAGACTTCCAGCTCCTGCCAGTGATCAGTGCCTTGAGCCTGTGAGCCTGGCCCCCTTTCTTGCTGTACTTGTACATCGAATGATCCCTACCCTGAGAGAGAGAGAGAGAGAGAGAGAGAGTGACTGGTGTGTGAATCTGGTGAGTGCATCATTGTGTGTGGAGTGTCTGTTGTCCTATTGCACAACCCTAGTTCCTGGAATTTCCTGCCTGGTGTACGTGTCCTAGCCCCCTGGGATTATTATCTCCTATTCCCTGGGATTATTATTATAATTATTATTATTTATTTATTAGCATTAGCATTAGCATTTATATAGTGCCAGCGATGTACCTGGTGCTTACAAAGAATAAGATAGACATGGTCCCTGTTCGAGAACTTACAATCTAAAGACAGGGGGAGGGGAGACAGGGAAGGGGGAAACAGCGGGAAAGATAAGGGATGCAACATTCACAAGGATGCGAGAGATCTGGTACATGTTCTTGGCCTGGTTACTGTACATTGGGAGTTTGCAGATAACAGGTGCTTAGCAGGAGTTCAGAAGGGCAGAGCAGAAGAGGTGGGTTTTGAGGAGGGACTTGAAGGCATGGAGGGTGGAGGCAAGGCGGATGAGGGCAGAGAGGGAGTTCCAGGCGTGCGGGGCAGCGAGGGAGAAGGGACTCTAGGGGGAGAGGGGGAATGGGGAAATGTGGGGCAGGGAGGTTCTTGGGGGGAAGAGTGGTAGTGGGGGGGCAGGACGGTTCTGGGGTAGTGGGGGTGGGAAGGCTCTGGGAGGGCAGAGTGGCACTGGGATCATGGAGCAGGGCAGGGCAGGGAGGCCTGGGGCAGGAAGATTCTGAGGGGAGAGGGGCCATGGGGCAATGAAGCTCTGGGAGGGACAGAGCAGCAGTGGGGCCATGGGGCAGTGGGGGTAGGGAGGAAAAAAGTTCTAAGGGCAATGGGGCCAGGGGGGTAGGGAGGCTCTGGGGGGCAGAGCAGCTGGTGGGGGATTATCCAGGCACGGTAGCTTTGTCTTGCCATGTGGTTTAGGTTATTTGGTTTGCATTTGCCCCTGCTCACTCTGCATTTTTATGTTTGGCCTAGTGTTGTGACCAAACTAGATATACTAGCCCTCAGGATGAATCAATTTGAGAACCTCTGTCTTATTGGTTCTTACAGCTCAGGGTAAGTCACATTTCAGTCCATGGTGAGCCTTTGAAAATCAGAAATGTTACTGTTACATTGTTCAGCGTTCCTAATACACCAGCAGGAAGAATTTTCTGAAGTGCAAAATTTTTCTTTATTGCAAATCCTCTCAAAAAAAACCTTTGAAATTTCATAGTAAAAAAAAACACAGTTTAGAATAATAGTTGAGTCTCTTGCAAATTTAATCATGCACTAAAAAGCATGGAAATTGCAAGTTAAGGCTCCTACCTTAACTTGTGCACCATGTAAGCAGTAAAGATGTTGTACAGTCCCACATATTGTGCTTGATTCCAATTTGGGCTCCATGCCCCCACACTTTGCATTGGTCTTTCAGTCCCAATCCTCTTCCTCTGCAGGCTGGGGGCAACACCGAAGCTGGAGAATAGAGGGGGTGAGGGGGCAGCAGGAGAGCTGAGGGGAGGCCAGGGCTGGGAGAGAAGGGACTGCGGGTGGGGACTGAGGGGCAGTGAAAGCCCTGAGGGGATCTCATGGCTGGAAGAGAAAGGGCTGTATGTGTGGATTAAGGGACAGTGGCAGAGTTGGGAAGGGAGCTCAGGGCTGGGGAAGCAGTAGGGGTGTGCATATCACTTTCATTATATTAATAACAAAAACAAAAATCATTGCTTTTGTTATCGTTATTGCAATAACGAAAATGACAAAAAATAATAACAAAATCAATAACAATAACAAAAGTCGTTATTGGTTTTGTTATTGCCTGGCAGCCTGGCAGGTATTTTTTGGAGGGAAATGTGGAGAGGGGAGGAGGGAGCAGATATCTCAGAGCCAAAAATGTTGAGCTCTTGAACTGGGAGGGGAAGGACCTGATAGATGTATCTCTGGCCAATGAGTAGTGCAAGCAGATCCCAGCAATTGAATGGCACCCTGTGATTCCTCAATGTCTCTGCCTCCCAGAACCAATCAGGAGGGCTCTGGAGGAGGGCACTGCAATCCTTAATATTGTAGGACTGGACTGCTTCTGCTTCTGCTTTCGTTAGCTCTCTTGCTTGTCAGGGTGCATTTGCAGAAGTTGCTGGTGCTTGCACTAGAAATCCTCCCATAGTCCCTTCCCTAACACCCAATCCTTATTCCTTAAGTACACATATATATATATAGAGAGAGAGAGAGAGAATAGAGATAGATTAGAGATAGCAGATATACCTCTGAGCTTTCCTTTTCCCTTCCCCTATCTGTCTCCCCCTGTCCATATATTATATAGATATAGATATTAGTTGTATATATATATATTAGATATTTAGATAGTAGGCTGTTTTATTATATATATTAGGACTATGGGATAGGAACATTTTGTATCATACATAGGTTAGATTTAGTTTAGATTCTGTATATATTATATAAATAAAACTACATATTGTGTACAGTATATATTATTGTGTGCCATTCTTTCTGTATCACAATGAGAAGGGGGAGGAGTTCAACTTCTGACAATAATTCTTCATTGGCACACAAAATCGATGGCAAAAATAAAATCTTCATTTGAAATTGATTGATTGATTGATTGATTGATTGATTGATTGATTGATTGATTGTTTGACCATGGGTCATAACAAAACAACAAAATAACCATACTCAAAATACAGCAAGACACTATGTGCACCAAACAAGTCTGTTGACCCATATAAATAACATACTTCTAACAACCAATACAATTTAATAAGAATATCTTATTTATCCAGCATTTAGCTCTTTATTCTTCTACCATCACTAGTAGAACTAATAATATCCACCTCCATTAATTATTTGCTAAATATTACAATAAAAGCAATCTAATATAACAAACAAACAAATAACCACAGCGCAACTCTATGGTCAAGGGGACAATATCCCCAAATGGAATATGTAAACAAAATTCACCCAAGGAGCTCCAATAATCATTTTCTCATCATCCTTCCTTTGCAATACCCCCTATCCCAGAGTCTGATCTCCTCCTATATTCGTTATCCCATAAATCCTGGTACCATTCCCGACCCATCTTTGTCTTGCCTGTTCAGCCAGATTCACAAAAACAGCAACTTCCTTTGTTAGGGCTGATGCTGTTGGATCTAAGCATAACCTGTAGCATTTGACAACAGAGTTCTTCTCTAGTAACTTTAGAGCAAGGGCTAGCCTTCTAGTCCGAAAAGCGGATAACATTGGGCATTCAAAATCAAATGAGTATTTGTATCTACAGCCTGCAGATCGCAAACGCAGCACACCCTATCTTTCCATGGTATCTTCCGGTAACGGCCCTCAAGAACAGCTGACGGAAAGACCCACAGGTTAGTCGGGAGAATACCCATCTGATATGAAAATTTGGCCAAACCACCATATAAGATGAGTTCCCGAGAGGCACTTCCAGGGGGGTATAATCCCTTGCTACCTGTTGAAGTTGTACTTGGGTCGAATCCAACTGGCGCTGTTGGTCTCTAAGGCGCTCCTTTACTTGAAACCATGCCAATTTAAATCCTATTTCAACCAACCTCAGAGGATCAAAGCCCAGCTTCCTGATCACCTCCTCCAGTTGACGCAGCCAAGGCTTCAAAAGTCCTCCATCCCTTGCTAACTTCAATAATGATTGATCCTTTGAGGGAAGCAAAATGACCTTCAACCAATATCTAATGACAGATTGAAGATCCAAAGGATGTATTGGCCAGCAGCCCAGTTCCATTCTCAGCAGAATCTGAGGCGTTCCTTTCAGAACTCCCAGAACTGCTCACATGAAGACATTTTGAACTGGCTCTAAGCTGTCAACAGATGTCAAACCCCATACAGGGAAGGCATAAAGAAGCTGTGATATAACTTTGGCTCGGAACAAGCGAAGAGCAGGAAGCACCATCTTACCTCCCTTTCCAAAAAAGAATTTCAAAATGGTTCCTACCATCTGGGAAGCTTGAGTCTTTGCAGCATCCTCATGCACCTGCCGGGCTAAGGAGCTGGAGAATTTGACTCCAAGGTACCTGAATTGAGCCACTTGGGCAATCACATTGGATCCAATCCTCCACTGGTGGGCCTCCTTGCTCTTCCTGTGACCTACGATCATAACCTTTGTTTTAATAAAGTTTACGGTTAAACACTCTCTCAAAGCATAGTCCCCCATAGACCGCATAGCCCTCCGAAGCCCAATTAGGGACTGCGATATGAGTACTGCGTCATCCGCATACAAGAGGGATGCGATCTTCCTATCCCCCACCTGCAACAGGTGAGAATCGGCAGTTAACAAGTAAGGGGGCAGATCGTTAATAAAGAGGTTAAAAAGAACCGGTGCCAAAAGGCACCCCTGTCTCACCCCCCAATCTACCCCCACCTTTCTTGTGAGGGCACCTTCCTGATCATAGCGCACCTGGAGGGTATTTCCCATATGGAGCAACAATCGACAACAATAACGAAATATGACATTTTGTTATTAACAAAAAATGAAAACACATTTTAATAATGAAAATGATAACTAAAAAACCCAAAAAAAACGACATGGGGCCCCGGTGCACACAAAACAGGGGAAAAGGGGCAAGAGCTGCTAATGATGGAGCAACCACCACAATTCATTCAAAAGAAAAGTCTTTATATATAAATACATATATGTATAAATCCAGTTTGGGACAACCCCAAATATGAACATGTACAGCTGCCCACCTGGGCAGTGCAATGGAATGAATACAAATATCTCAACTGTGTTCACAATGATAAATGGAATACAATATAGCTGACCCAAAAAGGTCAATATAATGTGAGATGTTATTTCAATTGTCCTGTTTTTCAAAGCATCCAAACTCCGCCATGTGCTCACAATATAAATAACAAAATAAAATGCAATATTGCTGACCCAAAGAGGTCAATATGATGCAAAATGTTCTTTCAATTGTCCTGCTTTCTCAAAGCATCCAAACTCCCCCAGATGCATTTAGGGGGGGCAGCCCCCCCTCTTCAGTGGCTTGTACTGTTGCTATTAAATGCTCCTTAAATATTTGGTAGAGACCATACTGGTGGGTCAGTGCTGTATGATATTGTAATTTTCTCATGGGTTGCAATTCCCTGTGCTGGCATTCATTAGGCACCTGGACTTTACTCCTCAGCCTGCATTCTAGGCGTGACCGTGTACCTAACTTGAGAAGATCCCATTCCTTCTGGTTCTGAACTTTGCTCCCACCAGAGCTGGTGCACACACCCCCTAGGGAGCAGGGCTGCGGGTGGGGATTGAGAGACAGTGGTAGAGGTGAGGAGCAGGGCTGAAGGAGCAGTGGCTGAAGGTGGGGACTGAGGGGCAGCAGGAAAGCTTGGGTGGAGCTCAGGACTGGAAGAGTGGGAGATTTGAATGGGGAGTGAGGGGCAGCAGCAGAGCTGGGAGGCAGGGTTGGGGAAGCAAGGGCTGTGGATGCCAATTGAGAAGCAGCAGCAGAGCTGGAAGAAGTGCAGGGCTGGATGGGGGGGATGTGGATATGGACTAAGAGGCAGTGGCAGAGCTGTGAGGAGCTATGGGGTGGATGAGCATGGACTGCAGGTCTTGACAGAGACAGTGGCAGAGCTGGGGAGATGCTGGGAGAGCAGAGGCTTCAGTTGCTGACTGAGGGACAATGGCAGAGGTCAGGAAAGGTCAGGGCTGGGGGAGCAGGGGCTGCGGGTGGGGATTTAGGAGCAGTGGTAGAGCAGAAGGGGCTGCCTGTGGGGATTGTGAGGCAGCAGAAGACCTGCAGGGGAGGGGAAGGAGCCAGGCTGTTGCAGCACCATGAGCAGGGTGGCTGGGAAGCTAGGGTGTTGCAGGGTGCTCATGCTAGTGAAACAACCTAGCTGCCCATCAGTCCCCACCCACAGCCCCAACTCTCCAAGTCCCGGGCTCCCCTCAGCTCTGCCACTGCCCTCTCACCCCCTCCATTCCCCAGCTTCAGTGTTGCCCTCACCTTCAGAGGAAAAGGATCGGGACTGAAAGACCAATGCAAAGCATGCGGGCATGGAGCCTAAGTTGGAATCAAGTCGGTTCTTTAGGAATTTCTGATCTTAATTTGGATTTTAGTTTTTTCCATGCATTTTTCCACATTAAAGTCAATGGGAACAAACCGCAATGCAAGAAATCTGAACAAAAAAATCAATGTTAAAGATCTGAATCGTCCGAAACTGAAAAAGATCCAAATTTTCAGATAGAGCCAAATCAGCCATTTTTTAGTAGAAGTGGTTCTTTCCAAATCTGAAATTCCCATCCCTAGTCTTTACTACTTACAGGACTTACAAGTCAAGGCAGGAGTCTTAACCTACAATTTCCATGCTTTTAAGTGCATAATTAAATTTTCAAGAGCCTTAACTATTATTCCAGTTTAAAAACCTCCAGTTTACAAGAAGAGTTAAGGCTTTTGCAAATTCAATAATGGACTAAAAAACATGGAAAATGCAAGTTAAGGCTCCTGCCTTAACCTCTGTGCCATGTTGGCAATAAAGACATTGTACAGTCTCACATATTGTGCTCACTTACAACTTCAGCTCCATGCACCTACACTTCGCATTCATCTTTCATCCCCAATCATCTTCCTCTTTGCAGGTTGGGGGCAACACTGAAACTGGGGACAGGAGGGCGTGAGCTGGCACCTCACCCCCTCCATTTCCTCTTTACGAAAGAGAGAATGTAGGAGTCCTGGCTCCTGCCCCTTCTCCCCATCTAATCTATCAACCCTTTAACAGAGAACTTGGGACTCCTGGCTTCCAGACTTTTCACCCCACTATAATCCAGTAGACTCTACTCCCTTCACAGGTAACTCAATAGTCTTGGTTCCTAGATTGTTCTCCTCTCCCCTGCTCAGCTCTCAACCTTGTAACAGACAACCCAGAAGTCCTGAGTCCAAGTCGCCCCTCTAACTCTCTAGTCCCCACTCCCCTCACTGAGAACTCAAAAGCTCTGGGAGAAATACAATGTTTATCTGTGTGTGTCATATGGAACAGAAATAAGTGCATGTGTGGAATGACCAACAAAAAAACAAAAACAGGAGAGGAAGTGGAATAAACGAGAATGAGGCTATTGGGATTCAAAGGACGAGGTGTCAGCTATGGTAAATGAGTTAAATTATAGGACTGCTCCCCCCGGTATCCCATCAGACTTCTGAATCAGTTATTTCACTTGGAACCTTGCTGTTGTAACTATTTCTAAGTTCTCCTGTCATTCCACCCACCTACTTGATCTTGCATACACTTTGTAATTTCCCCAATCATCCTGAAAGGATATTTTGTATAAAACAGCTAAAACATGAACAACAGTCATGAAAAATATGTTAGATTGTATTAAATATAAAGCATGTTAGACTGTATTAAATATATTAGCAATATAAGGTTGATCCAGCAAGTCAGAAGGCCCCAGCTTGTAAGGAAGGCCAAGGCAGGACTTGTCCATACTTTTCACAAAGCCTGATTTACATTGCCTTGCAAAAACAACTACATCACAGGGGAACCTGACTTGCATCATCCAGTAACCAAACTATCTTGTTCAGCTAATCTTGCTCAGGAAAGGACTGACAGTGCTAAGGGAAAAGACACTTGGTGAAACCTTGATAAGACTGATGCTTGCACAAAGGTTGCTCAACCCAAAACACCAAATGGTCAGCTGCAATATCAAAAGGAGAGTCCCTGCACACCTGGAGAGGAAGGAGGAGATGTCCCTGACAGGGAAGTGCCAACTGATAACGGCGGCTATCACCCTCTTGGAGCCAGCAAGACAAAGGCGATTGATCTCAGGAAAATAAGCATCAGAACCAAGGTCACAAAAGTCAAGTCAGCACCCAGGAACAAGTATAACAATAAACATCATTGCATAAGGATACTCTGAGAACTGTATACCAAAGAACATTTTCCCGCCCAGGACACTAAAAGACCAACACAGAAACCAGAACTTTGTCACAATGCTTGAAACCTAATTTGGTTTTCGTGGGTTGTGACCCTTTCCGGGGCTCCTCCATAGGGGGTCCTACAACTTGGCCAGACCGGGCTGCCACCTATCTCCTGTTCCTGACCAAAGGCATCCATCGTTTGAACTAGCAAGACACGTAAGACTCTGACTTTGGGTTATGGGCTTGCTATAGCTAGGGACAAATCACTTGCTGCTGGATCAATAGCTTGACTATATGCTTATTGTATTACTATAATAAACCCAGACTGATTTGATGCAACTGTGTCCAGGTACTGATTAAGGGTACAGTGTGGGTTATGTGTGTGGATTCCTCGATCCAGAGAGCTAATTCCTTATCTAACAATCCCAACCATTCCACTTACTGCATCTGATGCCTAACTCATTATTTCACACCCTCTTGCCTTCCCCATGTACTCTCAAAGATGCAGCTTTGTTGTATTATTTCACAGTCATTTAATTGGATGTTGGAATGACAATAGTATTTATTTAGAAATTGGCATTGCTGTTTCCAATGGCCATTCCATTTAATTAATTTCCGTACATACCCAGCTTAAAGTTTAAAATTAAAATTTGTATACGACTGTACCCAGCATCACTGTGCTCTGGGAGGGTAGTGGGGACTAGTGGGTAAGAGGGAGGGTTGTGAGACATTACTCAACTGTCCCATTCTCCTCAACTCACATGAAAAAATAGAGGGAATGGAGGAGGTGAGAGGCCAGTTCACACCCTCCTGTGTCCCCAGCTTCAGTGTTGCCCCAACCTGCAGAGGAAGAGGATTGGGGCTGAAAGTTGAAGGTAAAGTGTGGGTCCATGAAGCCTAAGTTGTAAGTGAGCACAATACGTGAGACTGTACAATGTCTTTACTGATAACATGGCACGGAGGTTAAGGCGGGAGCCTTAACTTGCAATTTCTGTGCTTTTTAAGCCATTATTGAATTTTCAAGAGCTTTAACTTGTCTTGTAAACCGGAGGTTTTTTGACTGTGGAATATCCAAGTTTTTTGTTAAAACTAAAGTGCCCCCACCCAAAACGACCCCCTGCCCATTCTCCCTTGACCCATTGCCTCCCCCACACCCAAAGAACTCCCCTGCCCTTTCTCCCTTGCTCCCCACCCAAAGTGTCCCCCTGCCCTTGCTCCCTTGCCTTCCCCACACCCAAAGTGCCCCCTGCCTTTGTTCCCTTGCCCCCTGCACTTGCTCCCATGCCTCTCCCACACCCAAAGCACCCCCTGCCCTTGCTCTTGCTCCCTCACCCCCCACACCCAAAGTGTCCCTTGCCCCCACACCCCACACCCAAAGTACCCCCTGCCCTTGCTCCCTTAGCCCTGCCCTCACTCCCTTGCCTCCCCCACACCAAAAGCACCCTCCTTCCCTCTCTTCCTTGCCCCAACACACAAAGTGGCCCCTGCTCTCGGCCCCTTGCCCCCCCCCACATCCAAAGTACACCCCACCCCATCTCCCTTGCCACGACACCCAATGTGTCCCCCTGCCCTTGGTCCCTTGCCCCCCACACCCAAAGTGCCTCCCTACCCTCGATCCCATGCCCCCCACACCCAATGTGCCCTCCACCCTCAATCTTTTGCTCCCCCTGCCCTGGATCCCCAGTGCCCTGAAACCCCCAGGCACAATTGCCCCGATCCCTGCTCAGGGAAGGGAAAGACAGGAGAAGAGGCAGTGATCATCACTCCTCTTAAAAGCAGTCCTGCCCTTCTCCATAGACTAATATGGGGGTTTTCACAACCCCAAAACTTTAAAACTACTGTTAGGGCTCATGGGGGGCACCGGCGAGGTTGGACATGGGTCACCAACACTGGACTTACCAAGCCTCCAGTGGCATGGGGGGCAGGGAGGGCCCTGGTGATGATGAGGCAGGGGCTCTGGGGATGGTGGGTCCCCCAGCCAGATTCGATGGCATAATGGTGACAGAGGCAAGGGAAGGCCCCAACTTTGCGGCTCAGGCAGAGCCGAACTACCTAGAACCACTGCACATGTGCGGAATTGCAGAGCTGCCAGGGGAACCAAGATGCTCCGTGTGCCTGCGCAGGAAGGTGGGACAACTTAGGCAGCAATAAAAGACAGCTGCACAGAGATAGCCTTGCCGGTGATCAGCTCCACAGCTCAGAGACTGGTCCCCCATGCGGGAGGTTAACCGTTCTGTGTGGGGGGGTGGGGGGGATTCGGTTCTTACCCCCTCCTCTAACAACTACTCATCCAATTTACATATAAAACCCCAAAGGCATGCCCTGGCAGCCTCCTTTAATTTTCTAAAAGGCTAATTCTGCCTCCTCACCAACAGTCAACCCCTCTACCCTGCCCAAATCGAGACCGTCTGACTAAATGAAAAATCAGGCTTGAAAGTGCACTTTTCAAACTGCGATATCTCAACGGATGCAGCTGAAAGTTTCACAGCATGAACTGAGTACCGCAGTGAAATGCCACAACAAACTTCACAATCCTTGATCATGCCAATTATAGAACAAATAGAATGTTGGGTCTTTATAATGTAGCGTCCAACACACCTTAACTATTAGAGCGCTTCTGTGTGGGGGGATACACCCTCCCCACACCAGCCATGGAGCTTGGTGAAGACTGGAGGGGGGCAGAGGGGAGAGTGCACCCCCTTGAAATTTTCACCCTAGGTGGTCTTGTCCCAACTCCAGCCATGGAGCTTGGTGGAAGCCACAGCAGTTCCAGAAGGCTGCTGCCCCCCCATCCAAACACCTAGCCTGGCCCTCTTCTCCACCTCAATCCAGTCACCACTACCAAGCTCTGTGGCTGGGTGGGGTGGGGGTCGGCAGCTGCCTGGGGCTATCTAGGGCAGCAAAAGGGCTCATACTGCAGCCAGCATGTTAACAGGTATCTTTTTTTAAAAAAAAAAGATTACATTTTTATTGAGTTTTGAACTACACAAAATAGATTTAAATGTTTACGGAATCTCAAATAAATGTAACGTTAGACAATATTTAATACTCTTGATCATCATTTGTTATATGATGATCTTACGTGTAAGGTGTAATGTAAGAAATTACACCTGTGCTCCTCACTCTGCACTGGCTGCCTATTATCTTCTGGGCCCAATTCAAGGTGCTGGTTATGACCTACAAAGCCCTAAATGGCTTGGGTCCTGGTTACCTGTGAGACCGCCTCAGACTCCGGGTTCCTTCGTGACCCTTGCGGTCAGCCAGGGATGCCCAGCTTGAAGTCCCCCGGGTATGCCAGGTGGCGACGGTACAAAGGGCATTCTTGGTGACTGTGCCTCAGCTGTGGAATTCCCTCCCATTGGAGGCCACCATGTCCCCAAACCTCCCCTCTTTCCATAGATGTTGTCAGATCTGGCTGTTCCGCCGGGCCTTCAGGGAGAGGGGTGGGTGGGTGCTTTCTCTTTACCAGCAGAGGCCTCCCATCGGGGGGGCCGCCCGAAGGGAGGTTTGGCCTGCCTGGTTGCACTGGGACAGGCAGTTCATTCAGATTGTGTTTTACTTTTACCACCAATTGCCCTGGCAGTGAGGCTAACATTGGTTCAGGATGTCCTTATTTTTGTCAATAGCTATATCCCGCCATGCAATTCAGGTTCATATAACAAAAAGGCCTGGGAAGATCTCCAGAATGCTCTGGAAGACCTCCAGGACCACTTCCCTAAAGCAATTTTAATATTGGTGGGAGATTATAATGCCAGGTTAGGGGCAAATAACAATGTTTGGAATGCTCATGGAATAAAATTGGCTCCGCCGGGTTGTGTTGGTATGAAGGAGCGTTCCTCTAGGACCAGAAAGTAAATGCCTCAGGGCCTAGATATGCCATTATGATTCAGGATTTTTCCTTGGTACTTCTGAATGGGTCGGGGTTTTCTGATCAGGAGGGGGAGTTCACGCATTTAGGGCCCTTAGGGGTTAGTGTTATCGAACTCATTGCAGTGTCTCCTAATGCAATATCTTGGGTCAAACATTTTAGGGTTGATTACAATCTTTTGAGCGACCATCTACCATTAACACTCATTTTGGATCACCCTCAGGTACCCTTGTCAAACCAACCCAAGGAGTGTACCCAATTGCAGTTGGACATTGTTGGTTACTTTAAATGGGACTCTTCCCTGGCCAGTGCATTTGAGGAGTTGATTCAGGATCCCGAATAGTCGGATCTCTATGATCAGGTGTTGAAGGGTACAGGGGTGGATGGAAGAATAAGCCCTTATAATAAGCTGAGTGATAAGTTCCTTTCAGAATCATTTACTGAATAGGATTAATGTGAAGAAATCAAACGGGGAGAACTTATAATCAACTTTGGTTTGATCTAGAATGTAGGAATACCAAGTGTACCCTCGCCAGCATCTATAGGGCTTATTGTAGGAGTCATACAGGAGAACTTCTCCAGGTTTTCTGTGATTTAAAGAAGAGTTATGCCAATTTTATTAGGGTCAAGAAAGTAGAATACTGGATGGATAGCTGGAATCAAATGTTAGCAGCGATAGAGAAAAATGACTCTAGGCTTTTTTGGAAACATATCAATAGCGCTATCCAAAAGACACCTCTGGAATCAATATATCCAATTCCCCCAGCCACTTGGGAACAGTATTTTCACAACATTTTCTATAAATCATCTACCGTGGAGTATGACTTGGGCATAGAGCTAACTATTACTCCAGTCTGGCCTCCGGTCCAGGAGGAGGAACTTCTCCATAATCTAGGAACTTGTCAGGGGTAGGGGGGCAAGGGGGCCACGTGCACACCACACTCCAAACGTTGCCTTGCACCTGAGGGTACGGCAGGCGCGCTCCCGGGGAGGAGAAATGCCCGTCAGGATAGTGTGTGGGCCAAAGCCTCTGACACAAGGTCTGGGCTAGGCCCCTATCATCATAGGGAACCGAGATTACAGGCAGAGCAAGGCCCTCACCGTGCACCACAACCACAGTTATCCTTTTGCTCGGGGGAGAGGAAGGTACAGTGAAGGGGGGCTGTGAGGAAGGCGTGAACAAGGCCCCAAGGGTTGCAAGGGAGGAGTAGGGGGTTTCGCACACGGGGGACCCCGAGGGAGGGGGCAGAGGTACCACAGGAACCAGGGCTGATGCTCGCTCACACCCTCTCACTGTCTCACACAAGCACTCACACCAGGGAAGTAGGGCACAATAACAATACACAAAGCACTCTGAATCACACTTAGCTTCTCTCAAGGCGGCCGGTCTGCGTTCAATCACCAGCCCTGAACGCCCCTGCCGGCCTTGTCTATAAAGGGCTTGCCCCGCCCTCTTTCCGTGTGCTAGTCGTGCGGAGCGGCGCACTGTGCATGGCGCCGCTTCCGCTGTCTGTGGACGGGCCCCGCCCTCCTGTGACACGGGCGGGCCCCCTATGCTGTCACTACTGCCAGGGAGCGCTCTCTCTGTACTGGGGTGTGTGGCTTCCCCCCGCTCTTCCCTGGCCTTAGGTTGTGTAGGCGGAGCCATCCCTTCTATGGGGCTGGGGGCTTCTTCACCTGGCGGCCTCTGCTGCCGCTCACCTCCCCGCTGTGTGCCGCGGCGCCGAGCACCGGCGCCGCGGACCCTGACAGAACTCTCAAAAGTAACAAGGCCCCTGAATTGGACCAAATCCAAATTGAGTGTATTCGGGCCAAACTGGGTTGGTGGGTCCCAATGCTTACTGCTCTGTTTACTTCTTTTATTAACAGTGGAATACTGCTAGATGCCTGGGGAACGGCTATAGTCATTCCGATTTTCAAAAAGGAGTCCCGCTCTTGCCCAGCTAATTATAAACCAATAAATCTGCTGTGGGTGATGAGCAAGTTATTTGTTAAAATTCTTCTCTTAAGACTCACTAAGTGGATTAAGGACAACGAAATTCTTTACCCAGAACAAGCAGGGTTCCAGCGACACTGCTCCACAGTCGAGCAGTGTTTAATGCTATACCATCTAATTGGTAAATACAGGGCTAGAAATCAGTGTTTTTATGTAGCATTTGTTAATTTGCGTGGGGCTTTCGATTCAGTAAATAGACAGTTGCTTTGGAATAAACTTTTGGCCTCCACACTAGACCGGAGATTATTGTTCCTTTTATATAGATTACACCACAACACCTCCCTTAAAATAAGAGTTGATAGAGCAGGGCATGTGTCGAATGAGGTTTCTACAAATGTGGGGGTCAGGCAGGGATGTGTCCTGGCCCCCACTCTGTTTAATTTATTTATTAATGATTTAATTCCCCTGATGGCAAATCCAATGTTTCATCCAACCAAATTGGCAGCAAGAGCAATTGGATGTTTATTGTTTGCGGATGATCTGGCCTTGGTCTCACAGATCAGGGTAGGCTTGATGAGGCAATTAAAGGACTTTTCCTGCTATTGTGAGATTAATGAATTGGAGATCAACTATGGTAAATCTAAAGTCTTTGTCTTCTCGAATTCTAAAAAGATGTATGCCTGGGATATCAGGGGGAATTCGATCCAGCAGGTCTTTCTTTTCAAATACTTGGGCCTACATTTTCAGGCAACATACAAATGGAACATTCATCTTCAAAGGGTTATGCAGACTTCTAAGCTAATAATTAGTTTAATAGCAAGGTATTTCCACAACTCGGGTAGGACAGCAGTAGAGCCCGCGATACAAGTGTGCAATGGTAAAATAAGGGCTAAGCTCCTGTATGGGGCTGAATTATGGATCCCATTAGTTAAGTCTAGTTTGGGAGCTCTTCAGTTTTTCTTTTTCCAGAAACTGCTGAGGATTCCCGCTAGTACGCCAGCAGCAGCAGTTCGTTTAGAGGTGAGACAATTGAGTTGGGACCAGGTTGGATGGGAGGCAGCATTCAAGCTTTGGCCGAAGATTCATAGTGGACAACAGTGGGGTTTGTTGGCTTATTATCTAGAGGATGAATACAAGAACCCTTGGGAAATTGCGATGATTACAACTCTCAAGTCGATGAGTTTCTCCCTGGAGTTTCTGCGAGCTCAACCTTCGGGTTATTTAAGAAATTTGATTCTAACTAGGGCTAGGGACATGGCAAGGCAAAACGATGTAGCTATGGTGAGAAAGACCCAGCATTTACTTGATTATATTGGTTACCTGCCTAACCCTGGAGAGCTTGCTGGTTACTTGAAATCTAAGTGCTCTTCACATGGGAAATATTTAATGTTATGTGCTCGTCTAAATGCATTACCATCTAACGTGTTGAAGGGTTGTTTGCAGGGGGTAAAATATGAGGATAGACTGTGTCCCTTCGACAATACAGAAGTAGAGACAGTTCAGCACATAATATTTGTATGTAAGATGTACAAAGTTATTAGGACTCAGTATTTGGCAATTTTGGGGGGGAAATACCCGGGGAGGACAGAATATAACTTACTTTATTATGCTTTAAACGCCTCTGAATTCTTACAAGATATAGTAAATTTCCTGATTCAGGCTTTCGTATTAAGGGATAGGTTTATTCGTTCAAAAGCCTTAAATGGAGTTCTGGATGACAAGTGTGATATATTGGAGTAAGTTGATATAGGATGTGTCGAAGCTGAGATATTATGGTATCTGTAAATTTTGATGCAACCCTAAGGGATAAAAGGGAAGGAAGTTTAAGGAATTCATATGTGATACACGTGGATGAGGCAATCAATATTGAATCACATTTTTGTAGTTTTTGTTTTAAATTGGATAAAGCAGAACTGGAATTGGATAAGAGCAATACTGTGTATTTGTATCCCTTGCAAGTATGTTAAGTTTTTCTTTTTGTCTTAAATTATGTTTATTTTAGATTGTTTGTATGTGAGTTTCTTATGTGTAAATGCAAGTTTTGATAATATGTATACTATGGTCTTTGGCTATGTAAATAAATATTTACTTACTTACTTACCATGCCCCTCTACCTCCTCATCAGAATCCCTGGTCGTCTTCCATGGTGGGGCACAAGCGTGTGTGGTCTCTTTTTCCTAAATATAAACAAACCCGGGGGAACTTAAATCAGGGTGTTTATTTAAAATGGACCTATATCACAAATCCTCTTACTCAACAACATACCTTATTTTCCAGCTGTGTAGCTGGTAACTGGCTCTTCTCATCATCCGAATCATCTATGATTATCACGTCCCTCTGTTCCGTCCCCGATGTTCCGGGGCTGTCTATTTCCATATAATCTTCATCAGCATCCATATCCTCGCACTTCCCAGGCACGGCTCCATCTTCGCATGGCTTCCTCTTTACAATTCCATCCATCTCCACAAAGACATCATCATCATCATCATCATCATCATCCACCTTTGCAGACATCGGCATGTACAAAGGCTCCTGTTAGTACAAAACAGACATTCCCTTTAGCTTATTAAAACAGTGTTGCATATCACGTGACGCTGTCCCTTAGTACATCTACTTACCGATTCACTCGGATTCCCGACCCTTTGTCCGATTTCCTTCATCAGAACCCGACGTACCCCATTTGGGCTATTTTCCTTATCCTCATCCTCCGAATCAAAAGAAGGCTGGGGTATTGGGCGAGCATTATCGTGTCTGTACACTCTTCGATACAATAAATGACCTAGTGCAAGGGGTGCGAAACTCTGGAATCTCAGCATCACTTGGTGTCTTGGGAGCCTCCATGGCTGTTGTTAAAAACCTCTGACAAAGGGGCTGTTTTTATACGTTTAAACCCCCGCAAATTTTACTGAGAGGTCTTCCTGATTGGCTCAAACACAAAATTCAAATGACCCCCCTCCTTTCTGATTGGCCCCTTGACGAACCGCATGATGTGACATCACTCACCTCTGATTGGACAATGCCCCCGGGGAGGGTGTCACCCCTTCTGATTGGCTCGGCACTAAAGCCGGCAAAAAAAAGCAAGGGGAAAGGAGCCATTCCATAGAGAACTGGTGAAGAAGCAACATCTCCCAGATTCTGCTATAATTTGTATTTTTACATCAAAATTCATCTTTTTTACTTCTTCATTCTTATCATCTCCTGGACACTAGATAGGCGGGTAAGCAAAGCTTTTCTTAACTCTTTGTATTTTTTTAAAAAAAATTAAATGTTTTGTTGTACACATTCCATGTTGATTAAACTGAATAAAGTTTAAGAGCAAAAATACTTTTTACCAACCTATTGTCTAGGCTTTTCTTAATTCTTTGTGGTTTTTAAAATTAAAAAATGTTTTGTTGTTGTTACTTTGTGCACATTCCACGTGGATTAAAACTGATTAAAGCTTCAGAGCAAAAATACTTTTTACCAAATTCCTCTAAACTTTTGCATCAACATTCCTCTAAACGTTTACATTTATAACCGCATTTTTAATACCCATTAAAGTTAAAAAATCGAATGCATCCTTCATGATTAACATTTATAACTCCATAAACGTTCATTAAAAAAAATCCTTCTTCATTCACTACTTTAGAGACATGCCCATCCATAGCTCAACATTCCTATTTCATGACTCATCCTTTTATCCTATTTTTAATTCCCGGGGTCATGACCTTTGATAAAGGTCATTCATCATGGCCTTTAGCATTTGATAAGGGTCATTAATCATTCTTGATTAACATTTGACACAATGTACCTATACTATACTACTAAGGCTGCATTGGTTCCAGTGTGACCCTGCAACATGTATTTTTCAAAAACATCCTCTTTTAAAGGGGAGGTGTGGTAACCCTATCTGAGTGTGGTGTCTCCATGTTAGTTGGATTGAGCTTCTTTCCTCCCTGGCTGCCATGATACCCTCCTGCCTGTGGAAATACTGACTGACTTGGGACTTCTTGGAAATGTAGTTCCCAGGAAACCCTGTTAACCATTTCCTAAATGTCAGGGTCGGTGATTGGGGGCTTCTGGGAAGTGTAGTACCGCAGAAGCTCCCTGACCTTTAGGAAATGGCTGACTGAGCTTTCCTGGGAACTACATTTCCCAGAAGCCCTGAGTCAGCCATTATTTCCACAGGCAGGGAAGGTGCCATCCATGGTGGCCAGAGAGGAAAGAAGCTCAAGTCAGCTGACATGGAGACACCCCTCCCAACCCTGCCCGGACCTCCCACTGTCCCCACTGCACAAAGCCACCCCCCACACATCTCCCTCCAGCTTGAGGAGTGCCCGTCACCTTCCCACATGTTCCCCCCGGTATTTTTTTAAAAACTCGAACTAAAGTGAGCAGTTGTCGCATGCTCTAAGGGTAATTTATGATGCCTGAATCCTCTCTTCTGGGTTGGGCACCATAGTTTCACCAGATACCCCTGTTTGAACAGGTGCTCATTACAGCTCTAGTTGCCACCAATGCTCCACAGCTGGCATATATGAATTTTAGGGGTTCCTTGTGTCCCCAAAAGCTGTAAATGAATTTATATGAAACCCAAGAAAAGACTTCCAGCATTGACAGTCTGCCTCACAGATACCCTCGAAAACATCGCAACACATTGCTTAGAGTCTGATTTAGTTTACATCAGTTCTGATCTCCTGGCCTGACACGTAACATTTCTGACTACCTCTGGATGTTTAGCAATTTGCAGATATTTGGATATCATCTTATTTAAATCTCATGAGGCTTCTAACAAGGACTCTTTTATGATAAAAACTAATCTTAACCCATGTCATGCTTTCTCTCACCCATTAGATCTTAGAAGAACGGTCTGTAACCTAGAGTGCAAACTACTTGAGCACCAAGTTATGCTTGTAAATAAGAAGGCAAATATGTAGACTGTGACATGGAAGCTGAAAATGTGCATTTTTCTTTTTTTAAAGACAAATAGCATTAAAGAATTTTGTACTAGAAATTCCTGAATATGACTAATTTATGTTCTTTTTTTTCTTCATCTTCCAACTATCAAAGCATTTCAAGAGTTGTGGAATTAAAAATAATGGACCAGTGCAACTTTAGTGAAGTCAATGGCATTTGCACAACTATGACTGGCAGTAGAAATTGGTCCTGTGTTGCTAGGGAAAGGATGGCTGAGAAGACTGGTAACTCAGAAGTTTGCATTGTGCAGAGATTTCATTATTTTGCCAAAATATCAGTAAATTACATTAATTTGAATCGATGACTGGTGAAACTTTCTTCCTGAGCATTAGCTTACTTGGCAGCTGCGCCAGATTAATCATTATTCTGCTAATGCTGAGAGTGGGGTCCTAGCACTCCTAGCCAGGGAGGACATATGGCGCATGGAACCCCCTGCAGAGATGCAGCTGCAAGGGAAGCAATCTTCCCCCTCTACCACAGTGGCTGCTGACTGTGACTTTGGTCTCCAGCAGCAGAAGTGGGGGTACCAGTAGCTGAAGCCCTTATCAGCTGTCAGGTCAGATAGGCAGAAAGGGAGAAGACTACTTCTCCCTTTCTGTCAATCTGAAATACAGTACAAAGTTAATATTATGAACCAGAGGGGAATAGAGAGAAGGTTTATTATATCAGGGTGTTCACTATAAGGGAGTTTGGCAATATGCGATTGATAGAAATTAGTCTTGAAGTCGGGATTGTTATAAACCAGTTAATTATAAACAGGGGTTGTTATAGTGAGGGTTGGCTGTGCATATGTGTGTTTCTTTGTTTGTTTATTTATTTCCATAGCTTATATCCCTCCACCCGAATGGCAGCTCAGGGGGGCATACAATAAATATACAAAATATTAAAAAACAGTATAAAATACAATATAAAAAACTTCAAATATTTAAAAATTAAACAAATGTGGCCTGAGTAACCCTACCCCACCCCCCCACAAGAAAATGCCCCACTCACTACATGTCCCCCTCACTGAATGCCCGGCAAAACAGCCAGGTCTTACATTGTGTGTGGAAGGAGGGGAGATTCGGAGAGAGGCAAACCTACACCAGAAGGGAGTTGCACAACTGACATGCGGCCACCGAGAACGTCCTCTTGAATGTCTTCCCCCCCCCCCCAGCATACCCAGGGGACCTCCAAGAGGGTGTCCCCGGCTGACCACAGGGGCAAAACCAAGACACGAGGGATGAGGCAGTTCCACAGGTATGTGGGGCCCAGGCCATATGGGGCAATAACCAACACCTTGAATTGGGCCCAGAAGACTATAGGCAGCCAGTGCAGCAAATGGAGCACCCACTCATTGTGGTCCATCCCTATCAGGATGTGGGCTGCTGCATTCTGCACCAGCTGCAGTCTTCCGGTCATCACCAAGGGTAGCACCACATAGAGTGCATTGCAATAGTCCAATATTGAAGTGATGATTGCATGGATGACGGTGGCCAGATCAAAGTCTGAGAAGGCTGAAGATGATAAACCCGGTGCAACTTACAAAATGCACTCCTTGCCACAGCCACCACCTGGACATCCAGGTGAAGCTGTGAATCGAGGAGCACTCCCAGGCTCCAAACCTGAGGGACCAAGAAGGGATGCACCCTATCAATGACAGGGACCTCCACTCTCTCACCCCTTCCCATGAACATCACCTCCGTCTTGTTGGGATTCAGTTTCAGATGGCTCACCCTCATCCAATCCCCCACGACAGCCAGACACCACCGGATAAACACCAAGACTGCAGGGTCTGGGTCAGATAAAAATGAAAGGTAAAGCTGGATGTCATCAGCATATTGATGGCACCCAACTTCAAACCCTCTCACGATCTCACCCAAAAGCTACATGTACACATTGAACAGAAGAGGGGACAAAATAGATTCCTGTGGAATTCCACATGTGAGACCCTGGGGGGATGATGTAGAATCCCCCAGTATCACACGCTGACTTCTTCTGGCCAAGAAGGAAGCGGAACCATTCAAGAACAATTCTGTCTGCCCCAGCATGGTCCCACAGGCGATTCACCAACATCTGATGGTCCATCATGTCAAAAGCTACCGACAGATCTAACAAAATCAAAAGAGTGGATCGACCTCGGTCCAACTCCTGGCAGAAATCATTGACCAAGGCCACAAGTGCAGTCTCAGTGCCATATATCAGATGAAAGCCAGACTACGAGTGATCAAGGAAGCCGATGTGATCCAGATGCCCCTGGAGCTGCTGGGCCACCACCCATTCAGTAACCTTCCCTAAAAAGGGAAGGTTAGAGACTGGCCAATAACTGGCAAGGAAGTCAATGTCAAGAGATGGCTTCTTGAGCAAGGGCTGCACCACAGCCTCTTTCAGGCACCCCGTAACCTTGACCTCCACAAAGGAGGCATTGACAACCCCCGCCAACAATGACCGAACGTCTCCCAGTTGGCTTTCACCAGCCAGGACAGGCAGGCATCCAGTTTGCAAGTTGTGACCCTCACAGCCTTGAGCACCTTCATCACATCACTGGGCGATATCTGCTGAAACTGATTCCATAAAATAGGACCAGATGAGGCATCCATGACTTCAGGTACACCTACCGCATCAAATGCAGAGTCAAAATCATGGTGAATACGAGCAATTTTTATCTGCAAGATAGTCAATAAACATATCACAGCGGGCAATGGAAGATTCAAGTTCCAGGCAGAGAGAGGCCGGACTGACCAGCCCCTTCACTACCCAGAAAAGGTCTGCTGGATGAGACTTCACAAATGATATGATGGTAGTAAAGAAGCTCTGCTTTGCTGCCCGCATAGCCACAGCATAGGCCTTCAATGCAGCTCTATGTTGCAATTGTCCAGCTTCATTATGAGCATGGTGCCACCGTTGCTCTAACTACCTCCCCACCTGCTTTAGCTGACACAGGTCTTCTGTGAACCATGGAGCTCTGCATCGCCTATGCTCAAGGAGCGGATGCCTAGGAGTCGTCCGGTCAATGGCCTCAGCTAACAAGGTGTTCCAAAAAGCAATGAAGTCATCAAGCGATTAGTCATCAAGGTTGGAAGATATATCTCCCAGAGTATTCCAGAACCACTCCGGTTCTGTAAGTCTCCAAGGACAAACCAAACGAACTGGTTCTACACCCTGCTGGGGGCAGTCATGTGCCAGCAGATTGGCCCACAGGAGAGAATGGTCTGTCCATGACAAGGGCACAGATGACACCTCCTCCACAAACAAACCCCCTGCCTCAAGGCCAGTGCAAAAAAACAAATCCAGAATATGACACCACCACCCTCATCTCCTGAGTCAGGCCAACTACCACATAAGACAGGCCCATACTTGCCATGAACTCTTGCTCTGCCCCCTTAAACCTGGTGTTGGCGTGGACATTGAAATCCCCCAAGTCTTACAGTCTTGAGGATTGCAATACCACCTCCAAGACCAAGTCGGCCAGCCAAAGTAGAGATTCTACCATACAGGAAGGTGAACAGTATACAAGCAGCACCCCCAGTCTATCCCTTTGTGCAAAATCAACCACGAGATAAAGGCCCTCTATACCAGATGGAGTTTGCACTGGATATCTCTGTACAGACCAAGTGTCCCTAAAAATAATGGCTACACTGTCCCTCTAGTGGTGGTTGGTGTTGCATGAGTACCCGGTTGGAACTAGGTCAGCCAAGATAGGTCCTGACTCAGTGTTCAGCCAGGTCTCCATGATACATACCACGTCGACTTCCTGGTCCAGGATCAGATCCTGGACTGTAAAGGTCTTATTTATGACCTACTTGGCATTTATCAGCAGCAAAACACAGCCAGGAGGAGGCCCTCCAACTTCAACCACCTCACTGTCTTGTCTGTGAGGAAGGAGGGGGAGGACGACGGACACAAGGAGGGGTCCCTGACTCACACCCCCTACCCATGCACACACCCATGGAGTGGGATACAGGGCTCACAGGGAAACAAATCCTCAGGATCTTAGTTGTCTTTTGGAGCAATAGCCCCCAGCCTAGATCATCACAGGGTAGAAAGTAGCGCAGCACCTGTAGTATCCCACACTCACATGTGGTAGCACTCAGGAAGCAGGAAGGGGTCCCAGGTGGTACCACAGCCCAGGCAAGGGGGTGCAAACCCCAGGAGGGGGCATTCAGGGTAGGACAGTCACACTGGGAAAGGACCAGGGGAGCGTGTGTAACAGGGGGAACAATGACAGATCCAACCACACCACCAATGCACCCAAACCCCACACTCACACAGTCACCCAAACGCACACGCTTCCACACTCACCCAACCACACCTTCTGTCAATCTCACACGAACCGCAATAATCACGAGGCACATGAACAGCAACAGCAACTAGCAATAGGGTCAAGGGAAAAGGAAGAGGAGCCAGTCTCACAGGCGTGTAGTGCTGATCACCGGCAAGGCCGGACTGATGCAGAACTCCCTTCATTCCCAGCCCCTGCTAAGGTGCGCAGCTGCTCTGAGCACCGCAGCGGGGCTGGAGGGGCTGTGGTGGGCAGCGACGGAATGCCAAGGGTGTATCTGGCAGCTGTGGGTGAAGTCGCTGGCTTGTCAACATCATCATTGTGCACCACCAGGGCTCCTGCTTGTGGTCCAGCTGCCTCTGGTGGAGCTATGGATCCTGGGGGCAGTGCCCGACCTGGTTGTTGCCACTTGTTTCCAGACTTGTACCTCAGCTGGGTAGGTGCCTGAGGGGCATCCCCCCACATCCTATGAGCCCCACACCACAGACACTGGTACCGGTGCCTGACGCTGTCCTGGGGGCAATGAGAGGAACAGGTACTAAACACCTCAGCCTGAGATCATATATGCCCCCCAGAGGACCATAATTCTCCCAGCCCATCATGACCCTTATGGCTGTGGGCCTCCCCATCCAGCCTCTCCCTGAACCCCCTCCCCTGTGGCTGAATTGCCAGTCAGGTGAGGGACACCACCAATACCCCCACACACCCCTCTCACAGGGGTGTGTCCCTGCCAATGGCTTACAATCTAATAGACATGGAGGGGGGAGACAAGGAGAGGTGACATAGGGAGAGACAAGGGGTAAATAACGTTCAAGTGGATGTGATGTCTCAGGTGCACGTGCTTGGCTTGGTTGCAGTTAAGCAGGAGCCTGCGTGGAGGGCAGACAGTAAATATTGAGAGGAAAGTTCTAACAGGCATCGGGAAAGGTGGTGAGGAAGAGGTGGGTTTTGAGGAGGGATTTGAAGGTGCGAAGGGATTCCCAAGGTGGATGTGGGCAGGGTGGGAGTTCCAGGCATGGGGTGCAGCAAGGGAGAAGGGACAAAGGCGGTTAGGGGAGCAGGGGAGCAGGGGAGATGAGGGAAAGCGAGGGAGGGGACAGAGGAGGAGCAGAGAGTGCATGCAGGAGTGTGTCAGGAGATTAGGGCTGAGCGATAAGGGGGAGTCAGGTTGTGAAGGGTTTTGAAGCTCCCCCGGTCCAGAAGGGTCTCTGGAAAGCCCTGCCCCCGCCCCCTCTTGTCCTACAGGGGAGGGGGAGATGTCACCTGGGGCCCAGGGTCAAGACGGTGGTCCTGGAGAGGGACAAGGCCTGGTGAGGCTCCCAGCCTGGCACCTCGAGGCAGCAGCAAGCAGGTGGAATTGGTGGGGATAGTTGGCAGGGAGGGGAGAAAGTCCCCTCCCAGCCTTTAATCCTGCTGCCCTGCTTGCCAGAGCATAGTTGCATACTGTTATCTGCAGCTTTGCCTGTTTCAGCTTGCAAGGGGCAGCATGAAAAGTAGCTTGTAAACCAAATCCATCCCGTAGATTCCATTTTCTTAGCTGGAAACACCTGCACCCTTTAAAGGATAATGTCAGCATAAATATAAGATTGAAAACAACAAAAAGGTTTACCAAAGACAGTAACAATTTATAATATTTGAAGTGAAAGAATTTTAAAAATCAATTTTTCGCTATGACCCTCAAACCACTTACTCCAGAGTAGTCCACTGAAATTAGACAACTCTGCTGGAGTAAGTGGTTTGAGGTCTGTGGCCTAAATGGTCTTTATTTTCTTTTATTAATTTTGGGCATTTTCCTGCTTTAGAAAAGTTTTTCCAAAGGAGGACTGCTTATCTGTTTGAAAAGGTGTTTGGAAAGTGCTGTGTTTGTAGGACAAGTATCAATGGTTTTTTAATTGCAGGAAGCCATGTTTAGGTTAAATATCAGACAAAACTTCCTAGCTGTTAGAATAGTTTAACAGTGGTCCTGAAGGTTTTTACGAAAGGACTGGCTAGGCATCTGTCAGGAATGCCTGAGGTACAGGTTATCCAGGTTCAGGGCAGGGGATTGGACATGATGGCCCATGAGGACCCTTTCAACACTCCAGATTGTATGGGTATTTTCAAACATGGCGTTGCCACTCTTTGCCATGGGATGCCACACATCGCCCCCTGTCGGGTTCAGACACAATGTCACATATGTTTGTGGACTGCCAGATATTTCTACGCTTTGATCCGTTGCCACCCTGGACTGTGGCAGTGGATAGTCTGGCCTGTGAGGTCGGGAAATTGTGCAGGAACGGCCTGGGCTAAGTTTACCATGATCAGGCTGAAGCATGGAAAAGCATGCTGTCACGTCAGTTCGCCCAGATCCAAACCATGGCCACAGAGCCCTGCCCAGGAGGAGCGAGTAGACCAGTGGTTGCACAGCAACGGCACAACAACCAGACCGTAGCAGGAGGTTTAAGGGACCCGCTCACAAAGGCACAATTGTCTTGGCCAGAACAGGTGAGCCGCAGTACCTGGTGCCCAGCACCTGCACACACACACACACACACAAAATGAAGCATCAGCAGCAGGTAAGCCAACAGACCCGGGGGTGGGGGCGCTGCCACCACCACTCAAACTGGCCCAGACTCACATGTACCTCCTCTCCCACTGTTTCTACAGGCACACACCTGGCAGTGCCAGACCCACCAATGTTCCCCAGACCCCTAGAACAGAAGCAGCAAACCCCAGATGCCACAGAGGGGGCCCCTGGGGCCACAAGGAGACCCTAGCTTTCATCCACTGCTGGGAGGATGAGGAGACACAGTGGGAGCTCTCCGCCACCCACTAGAATGAGTGGGTCTTTGAAAACATCTCCTGGCGTCTGACTGAGGCCATGTATGAGAGGGACACCAGTCAGTGCCGACTGAGCACCAAGGAGTTCAGGAGGGGGTACAAAGCAATAAAAGATAATAACAACATGTACAGACATGGGCCCCGGAACACCCCTACCTTGAGCTCCTAGACAGGTTCCTCTGCATGTGGGGCTACCTCATGGTCCCATGTGTAGTCAGCACTTGTGCCTCGGAGGGCTGCAGCTGGGTGGATCAACTCCCGCCCATGCTGCTGAAGGCAGCACCCACTTGTTCTGTCTCCCCCCCTCCACCTCCAAACAGGAGGCTGGTCCATCACAGGAAACATGGTCCCAGGAACAGCAGCCAGCCAGGAGCCAGCCAGCTTCTGATTTGGGGGGTGGGTCAGACACCATCACCGTTCTGACCCTCACCACATGTCCCCTCAAGGAGCAGAGCCAGCAGACAACAATGAAGGACCCCAAGGGGACAGTGGACACAAGGTCAGACTTGAGTGATCTGATTACAGGGGAGGGGCAGAGGCATGTGGCCATGGAAAAGGGGGCAAGAAGGGAAACACAAATGTAAGAAAGGACAAGTATCAATCTGAACCCTGTTATGTCCCACATCAACAGATGTCCGGGAAGCGGATGGCAGCAGTACCCACGTGACCAGGGACACCCATGAGGATCCACATGAAGGCAGGCAGAGGAGGGGCTATAAAAAGGGTGGAAAGGGAAGGAGAGGGACAGGAAATTATCCCTAAAGAGGGGCACCATACTCAGCCCTATGGCACAATGTTGCCTCTAACCATAATCCCTCAATGTGCTCACATCATAGGTGAACCACAACCCCAGGGTGATGTGCCACAGGAGCTGAGAGACATCCCCCCGCCCCCCCCCCCACTAATGCAGGTAGGCAATGATAAGGAGGTACTTCAGAGGGTGCAATGGCAGGGGGTGAGGGGGACCCCACACTGCTGAGGACTCCACCCATGGTTACCAGCTAAAGTAGTGTGCCACATCACCAGACAGATGATCAGGTAATGCATGATTAGGAAACAAATCAACAGTGCAACACACATGTCACAGAGCAGCCTTACCCCAACTGGGGTAAGTCTGCCCAGGGTGGGGCAACTTGTATGGTCTGGCCATTCTACCCACCACACAGCAAGCTCCACGGCAGGACTGTGAGCAATGGACACAGGTGCTCATTGTGTGTGGCCACATAATGGCTGGGGGAGTGATTTTGGTCCAGCCAAGGCCAGGTGTGCACTCGTTTGGCTGGCTCTGTGGCCAACCCCAGCTGTGGCAGTAGCTCCAACAGGGACTGGCCTGCTGAATTCCCTGCAACCAGCTGGTTGGCTCCCCGTGCTGGTCCCATATGGCAGTGGTGATTGCCCACCACAGGGCCACACAGATATTAATCCCTCCCCTCTCATGTCCCCTCACCCAGGAAGGCCAAAGGAGAGAACAGTACACTCAGGAGTAGACAAGCATAATTTTATTAAGCATGACCACAAAACTCAAACCACTTACTCCAGAGTAGTTCCATGAGTGAGTAGTCCTTAGAGTAAATGGAACTACTTTGCAGTAAATAGGTTCAAGGTTGTAGCTGGCATGTTGTGTGTAAGTGATGCCCAGCCTTTATCCTGTTTTGATAACTGCTGCATTTGCAGCATGCTAGGAGACTGAGGATATGTTCCAGGAAGCAAAGGTAATAAAAAATAACTACTTTCCTTCAGTAGCATTCAAATGAGCAGTGAAAAAAACTGAAGTAGTAGAACATCAATTTCTAGGGATGTGCAAACGCCGTTCAGAAGTTTGGGGTTCAGCCCATTCGCAAACACCCCAAATCCGAACCGACCCCCACCCGAACTGACCGAACAAAGTTTGGGTTCTAAACGCATTTGGGAGGAGGCAGGGGCAGGGAGGAACCCGGTTTTCCCTCCCCCTCCAGGCTGCGCAGGTGGAAGGGGCACCGGGGAGCACCTCCCCACACCCTGCTCAGCCTGGGATTTTTTTTTAACCCTCCCACCCCAGGGATAACCCTACCTGGTGGTGCCAGGGGTCCGGCCCCGGGTCCGGCAGTGGCGGTGGGTCCAGTGGCGGTGGTGCTCCGGAGTGCTTCAGGCCACTACTAGACCTTCCAGGTCAAACCAGAAGGTCTAGTAGCAGCCTGAAGTGCTCCGGAGTGCCGCTGCCACCGGACCCACAGCTACCGCTGCCAGACCCAGCACCACCAAGTAGGTCAAGATCTGGGTTTGGCAGTGGCGGCTGCAGCAACAGTGGGTCCGGCAGCGGCGGCACTCCGGAGCACTTCAGGCCACTTCCGGTTTGACCTGGAAGGCCTAGTAGTGGCCTGAAGCACTCCGGAGCACCACCACCGCTGGATCCACCGCCGCTATCACTGCCGGACCCGGGGCTGGAGTCCCGGCACCATCAGGTAGGGCGATCCCTGGGGTGGGGTGGGTTAAAAAAAATGTACGAGGCTGGGCNGTGATCCCTGGGGTGGGGTGGGGGGGTTAAAAAAAAATCCCAGGCTGGGCGGGGAGGGGGGAGGTGCTCCCGGAGCCCTTTCCACCCATGCAGCCTGGACGGGGGAGGGAAAACTGCCCCCCTCTCCCAAATGGGTTCAGTCCCCCCGAATGGGTTCAGCCCAAATGGGCCGAACCGAATGGTTTCAGGTTCAGTCAAACCCCAGGGGTTTGCACATCCCTATCAATTTCCCTCCTAGCTGACACATAATGATCACAACCCTCACACTAATGGTCACTACCCTCACACTAATAAGTGTTCACACAAACAGTTACTTCAAAATATAAACCAAAGGAGAGTATGTACTTCTGATTTTTCAGGAGTCATACTAATATTTTCCTACTCCTGAATAACTTTGATTTAGCGCTCTGTTCATGTGAACACTTCAGGAATAAAACAGAAGTAAGACCTTAAAATTAATTTTTCATTAGAATATGACCTGGGAGTTGCACATATTTGCTTGGATGAAGCATTCCTCCTTATTTTGAATACAGAAATGTAGCCTTCAGACACTGGATCTCAGAAATGAATCCATCTTTGTCCAAGTGAAAGCTATTTGAAACAGTACATACTGGGAAATGTATTCCTGGTCCACACCCTAAAACAGCACTGTAATTTTTTTTTTAATCAAGTAAACATTTAAATGCCCTAAGAACACTGTTACAAAAGGAAACACAAGTAGAAATGTTTCTAGTTTTTTCTTTAAAAAAATAATCCAGCAAATACAGTCCTTCATAGGGTACTTTCAGATGTGATGGCATGAAGGGGCTACCACGGATGGACCCGATCCGGAGAACTGCCACCAACCCGGTCTGGAGCAGGCCGGTTCCCAGAAGAAACATGATGAAGGCTAAGTGTGGCCAGAGGGCAGTCCTGACCTCACCACAGTCCAGAGCGTCAGAGAGGCCAGGAACAAATGTGACAATAGCTCAGGCCAGGCTCAACCATCTCTGGGAACCACAGACACCACTCTGACATATAGACATGGATGATTGTGGGCAATAGAAGCGAATGCTGCCGCTCCCACCCACCCACAGAAGAGCTCTGCAAGGGCGGAAGAGGAGGGAGGAGCAGGCAAGCAGCCATAGAACTGGTTGAAGAGCAAAGCACACCCACAGAACACGATACAAGAGCAGCCTGGAACTGGGCTGCCATCACAGCTTATCCACCATGTGTAGCAAAGCAGGGGTCAGCAGTCCCACATATGGGAGGGGCAGAGGACAAATTGATGAGGGGCATGAATGGCCAGCACAAAGGACGGAGAGGTGGCTGCCACCACCTGTCACCCCCAGAAATAAGGCACAGTCGCAAGGGAGAGGAGACAGCAAAGGCCACCCCAATGTTCAGTTCGATGGTGGAGGACAGAGTTCTGTATTGGGTGGAACCATGTCAGCCATGCATTAAGTAGGGTCCACACAAAGTTCAGGTCCAATGGGTCTGAGGCCATGGGGGAGGGGGAGAGGGCAAACCCACCCACCCCATGTATGAGAGACAACGAAACATGCCACTCCAGTACCCCAGAGCACCCATATGGAAAGCAGCCATATAGTATGGTTCAAAAGGGTCACCAATGACTAAGCCCACTTGGAAGTCCGAGTGTATAGAGAAAATATAACACTGTTAAAATGAGTGTTATATTTTATTATAGATATTATACGGTTGGGAGTGTGTTGCATGGGTGTTGTGTAACATGTATAATAAAATGTAATAGGGATTGTATTGGTAGTTGAGTGTGTGTATGAAAAGAGGTTTCAATCAGAAGTTCAAAACAATGATACAAACAAGACAGACTCGAAAGATTTGGATTATGAATTTTTTATTGAAAGAAAACATTGTTAAACCAGAGTTTCTTCTGAGGAAGGCGAACAAACGACTAAGTATGAAAAAACCCTTTAAGATATCATGGGAAAACACATCATTAGTCGGAAAAATTGCTTCCTGCTTTCAAAGATGACAATCAGAGTAATATTACCAGAAGAAAACCTTTCTTTGTAACAGAAATTATTAAAAGAACAACATATCAAAAATGATGTAAGAATGGTTTTAAAGATAATTAATTATAATTGAATAAAAAGTATATTTTATTATACATAAGGGAAAATTAGTAAGTAAAAAAAAAGGGAATAGGATATTTACAGTTTTTTTATATATGGATATTTTTGTAGGGGGAAAAGTTTGTACTTTTAAATATGTTGGTAAGAATATAATTTTGGAAAGGGCTGTTTATTTGAAAATATATAAGTGAAAGTGTGTGAGAGGTTTATTTATTGTGTTGGTGCAGTGGGAATATAGTGTGTTTTTGTCATATTATTAGGGATGGGCGAATGCGGTTCAGAAGTTCGGAGTTTGGCCCGAACTCGGCCTGTTTGGAAGACCGAACCCGAACCCAAATCCAAACCCGAACTGACCGAACTGAACTCAATTCCGAACGTCAAAATGACAGAACAGTTCGGTCAGTTCGGATCGCATTCGGGTGAGTTCGGGTGGCAAAAAAGGGTCACTGGAAGGTCAAACGTGACAGGGAGGGGTAGTCACTGAGGAGCAGACTTCCAGACACCAGGGGTGGAGAAGCTTGCAAGAAACGAAACGATCTGCCTCCCCCCTTCCCAACACCTTCTGACCTAGTCACTGTTCCTGAACAGCAGGCATTTCAGAAGGCTCCCTCTCCCAGCATTTCCCAGCTCCCCAATCCATTGCAATCCTCCTCCCATTTCACCCATCCAACCCATCTACCCCCATATTCTCATTCATTTATTTAGCTTAGCTTAGATAGATTTAGTGGTTATTTTTTGTTTTTA
>QEPC01013498.1:1685308-1716391 GCA_003113815.1 Sphenodon punctatus | reverse complement strand
GACGCGGCGGCCGCATTGGCCCCGCCGCCCGCCCGTCTCCTCGGAGGGCGGGCGGCGGGGTGCGTGGAGGGGGCGGGGCCGTGCGGCCGCACGTTGCGCCGCGCGGCCCCGGCCCCTCCCACTTTCCCCGCCGGGATCCCCCCGGCACGTCTGTTGGGCCGTGCAGGGGTGACCCCGGCGGGGAACGAAGACGTTGGTTACGGTACGGGGCCAAAGGGCCCCGTAACGTCTGAAAATACCCATAGATAGATAGATAGATAGATAGATAGATAGATAGATAGATAGATAGATAGATTAGAGATAGTAGACAGTTGTAGGAGTTAGCTGTGTACTAATTAGATAATGTACTAATTAGATAATGTACTTATTAGATAATCCATTTAGTTCATAGCATTTAGAATAGTTAATAGCAGTTAGATTTAGTGTAGATAGATAGATATAATATTAGATTAAAAATTAAATTAAAAAACCCATATGAAAACCCCAAAACCAAATAAAAAACCAAAAAAACATATAAAACCAAATAAAAAACCATATCAAAAACAAAAAAAAACAACCCATAACAAAACATTTTCCCAATGGCCGTGCCCAAACCGAACAGCCGAACCGAACGGCCGAACCCGAACCCAGCAAACTAACCGAACAGCCGAACCGAACGGATGAATCGAACGCAGCTGAACCGAACGGCCGAATCCGAACCACGATCTGTTCGCCCATCCCAACATATTATATAAGAATGTGTTATGTTAGGTAGAGTTTTCTTTGTTATCTTCCAGACGTAACAAAGAAAAGTTACTTAATATTGGGTAATTTCCGACATTACAAAAACACCTTTCACCACAGTGAACTCCAGTGGATTCCCTGTGGTGGTGACATTTCCAGGAACATCTGTTTGGTCCAGGCCAGATGTTCACCACGGTGAACCCCCAGCTGGGATCAAACTTGACCATGGGTATTTTCAGACATTACAATCCCATGCTCAACCACAGTGAATGCCCACATGGTGAGCAAGGGACCGTAACGTCTGCTGGCCCGACAAGAGATTCCCGCCAGATGTTCACCCCCGTGAATCACGGGCGGGAATCTCTTTGACCACGCAAATGGCGGTCCTACCCAGACCATCACCGTTTGCATGGTCAAAGAGATTCCCGCCCGTGATTCACAGGGGTGAACACCGGGCAGAAAGCTCGAGTTCAGGCCAACAGACGTGACGTTCCCATGCTCAACCACGGGGAATTCACCATGGTTGAGCGAGGGATCGTAACATCTGTCCCCTGACCACGGCCCGGAATCAGCGCCCATGCCCGCCGCTGATTCCGGGCTGTGGTCAATGCCCCGGGGGGGGCACTGCGGCCGCATTGGGCGTGGTGCCTGCCCGTCTCCCAGGGGGAGGGTGGCCTAGGGAGCATGGGGGGGTGGGGCTGTGCGGCCGCATGTTGAGCCGCACAGCCCCACCCCCTCCCCCAATTCCCTGCCGGGATCAGCCGGTACGTCTGTTGGCTGTGCTGTTTTGATCCCGGCGGGGGATCAATAGGTGATTCTGAGATGGGGCCAATACTGGCCCTGTCATGTCTGAAAATACCCCATGGTTCTCGACCATGGTTAGAGTGGCCATGATCCGCGATGGGACTGGCAATGGCGGTGCTGCACATCTGTTCGCCAGCCCCATCCTGGAATCAGTCTGTGACCATGGGACAGGGTCGGGTGCAGTGGCCTCATTGACTGAGGGAGTGCATGGGGGCGGGGCTGAGCAGCCACACGTCACACCATGCAGCCCATCCCCGATTCCTCACAGTGTCTGAAGGATGGCTGGCTTCATCACGGACTGGGATTGAAGAGCGATCCTGGTCCAGGGTTCAGCATGGCGGGCCTCCAGGCCCGTCACGTCTGAAATTACCCATTGTATTAGTATGGAATAAGTTTTGTAATGTAAGTGGTTTTATAATCTGTTCTGTAGTGTAGTGGAATATTTTGTATAAAGTTTAGTTTTGGTTGTTATGTGTGCTATTTTTGAAAGGTAAGAAAGAAAGATTACTAAATGAATGAGAATTAACATAACTGAATTGGTTGTATAATGTGTTGTATAGCTTTGTTATTTGGATGTTTTTAATGTAGTTGTGTTCGGTTAAATATGTTGGAAATGTGAGAAAGGAAAGTTAGGATTGTAAATAAGTGTATTAAGTATTTTAATTGGGTTAAGTATTTTATCATTTGAGAACAATTACATATGCATTTTTAAGTTTGTTAGCAGCTTTTTTTATTTGTTATTGATTTGTCATTGCATTCAAACCAACCGTTAGAGTGTTTAATCCAGATTATATAATGTCCTGATGTAAGTGTATTTCCAAAATGAAAAATTATTGCTTTAGTTGAGTAAGTGTAATTGCTGATATTGATAAACAGTGAACTAAATGCTTTTATTTCAAAATCTCTTTTTTGTTGAGAGCTATCAAAAGCTCTTATTAAAAGAAAGAGATACTTCGGGGAACGTGTAATTAGAATACTACGTTTTGCAATAGAATTGCAGTGCGTGCACAGATTGTGGTGTAGTTGTGATGAAAACAAATCTTTAAAGTTGCAACAATTTTGTGGTGCTGCATGTAAGTAGGGAAGCCACTGTACTGGAATGTGGTGTTGGTGGACATATAAGCAATTTAAACACTTATACAAAGTTATATATGAAACAGAGAAAAGATTTTGTAATGTGGATTGATTAACTTGTAAGTTATTTAAGATTTGTAAAAAAAAAACCTCAGTTACATCTTCTTGTTGTGTGAGTGTAAATGTAGGCTGTTGTGCGAATGTGTCGACAGCTGAACGTAATGAATTACTAGATTGTATGGAAATAGATTTTGTTTCATAGTCTTGGATGATAGATTGTAAAGAATGGATAAAGGCATCGTTTGAGTTCGAAACTTCAATTATATGAATGAAAGGTGTCATGCTAAGGAAAAATTGGGTAAGTACATTTGAGTAGCAATTAACTGTACTATTATTTTCAAATGATTTTAGCTTGACTGAGTTTGAGTCAACAGGAGTTATACAGTCAACAGGTTGGTAGATGGGTTTATTTTTCTTTTTTGAGAAGAAATTTTTCAAAGAGTTTTGTTGTTTTCATTGTTTGGTTTTGGAATGTTTGGTAGATGTGGAAGGAAGGTCGATCTTAATCTATTGTATTCATTAATAGGGATGGGTGAACAGATCACGGTTCGGGTTTGGCTGTTCAGTTCGGCTGCGTTCGGTTCATCCGTTCAGTTTGGCTATTTGGTTAGTTTGCCAGGTTTGGGTTCGGCCGTTCGGTTCGGGTTCGGCTGTTTGGGAAATGTTTTGTTATGGGATGGTTTTTTTGTTTTTTATATGGTTTTTTTGTTTTTTATTTGGTTTTATATGGGGGTTTTTAAATTTGTTTTTTTTGTTTTTATATGGGTTTTTTAATTTAATTTTTTATCTAATATTATATCTATCTATCTACACTAAATCTAACTGATGTTAACTATTCTAAATGCTATGAACTAAATGGATTATCTAATAACTACACAGGCCTACTCCTAAACACCAAAACTAAATCACTAATGCTATCTCTATCACTAAGCTAACTCCTACAACTGAGTTAGTTGTATCTACAACTATCTCTAATCTATCTATCTATCTATCTATCTATCTATCTATCTGGGATGGGGGGGAATCACAAACAACACAAGGTTTCAGTTTAAGGTTTAAGTTTCATTTCAGTACAAAACTGAAATGGTACTTAAAGAAATCTAATAATCCTACTCTAAAAGAAAAACAGGGGAAGGGAATGGAATCTGGGATGGAATATATGGGAGAGGGAAAGGACTCAATGGAGGGGGAGGGAGGAAGGAAGATAGAACACAGGGAGGGGTAAAAACAAAAAATAACCACTAAATCTATCTAAGCTAAGCTGAATAAATGAATGAGAATATGGGGGTAGATGGGTTGGATGGGTGAAATGGGAGGAGGATTGCAATGGATTGGGGAGCTGGGAAATGCTGGGAGAGGGAGCCTTCTGAAACGCCTGCTGTTCAGGAACAGTGACTAGATCAGAAGGTGTTGGGAAGGGGGGAGGCAGATAATTTCGTTTCTTGCAAGCCTCTCCACCCCTGGTGCCTGGAAGTCTGCTCCTCAGTGACTACCCCTCCCTGTCACGTTTGACCTTCCAGTGACCCTTTTTTGCTACCCAAACTCACCCGAACACGATCCGAACTGACCGAACTGTTCTGTCATTTCGACGTTCAGAATTGAGTTTGGTTCGGTCAGTTTGTATTCGGATTTGGGTTCGGATTCGGTCATCCGAACAGGCCGAGTTCGGGCCAAACTCCGAACTTCTGAACCACGTTCACCCATCCCTATTCATTAATGCAGGATGAATCGGCCATTGCTTTGTGTGGGTCAAACTGTATCAAATACAGGCCAGCCAATGTTCTAACTCTTGTTAGTGCAACATAGGACATTCCTTCTTTAAACACAGAAGGACCGATATCAGCAATTACATTATTAAGGCTAAGAACTTGAGATTTATGAATTGATACAGCATAAGCTATAGAAATTGGAAATTGTTGCCAAATTATGTAAAGGTCTCTCATTAAAGGGAATTTAACCTCAGTATGGTAAATTTGTTGTACCATTTGTATTGTATCAAATTTGATAAGTATACATTCAATGTGTTTCAAAGTAATATTGTACTGAAGTTTTTGAATGTGACCCATTGCTCCATTTTGTTCAATATGCAAGTTATGTCTCAACATTACTCTGCAATTTACGCATACATCTAACATTGTTTCTAAACCTGCAGTTCTCGAAACATCATGGTTTAAACTTGAGAGTTTTTTCTTTGCTTCTAGAACTTTTGTTGTCAAATGCATGCTATCTACCGTATCAAGTGCAGGGATGGTAATTATATCTGAGTTCTGGTTCAAAACCATGAATTTGTTGAAACTGTCACAAGCTTTGGTGGTTGGCATAAGACATACTGGATATGTTTTCTTTGTAGTTGATGACTGAAAGATTTTTGCAGCAGTTTCAAAAGTTGTTTTTTCGTTTTTAATGACACGTTTCTGCAATAAAATTTGATCAGGAGTAGATAGCTGTCCAATTCATAAGTTTTTTAGCAACATTTTGTACGTTTCATCACCGGATTGTCTCATATTAATATGTAATTCGTCATATGAGAAAAATTGTCAAAGACTGGTGTGTCCAATACTTCCAATGGTATTTCTCGTATCCATTGTAGTTAGTGTTTGAAAAACTGGTTTGCCTTTTACAGGAGTAAGTTGTAGTAAATCACCAAGAAGAATGATGTTTTTACCTCCAAAGAGGTGATTGTCCTGCTTGTTAAAAATTTCCTGGAGTCATAAATGAATGAAGGCAAGCATTAAATTAGAAACCATGCTAACCTCATCAATAATGACTAAGGCCTTTTTTACACGGATGTCACCTATCCATGAACACCCATAAAACCCCATCGGATGGCTGTGAAAGTGCCCGTGTAAATGTTCATGAGTGGGTGGGTGCGTGTTCACGATCCACCCACCGACACCCACCAACACCCGTGGAGCAGCCAGGAAGGATCCAGCATGCTCCGTGGGTGGAGATGGGTGGAGGTGGGTGGAGATGGGTGTCCAACAGTCGCCCGTCTGTTTAAAAACCAAAACACCCACACCCATGGGAATGGGTCAGCCGAGACCACAGAGAGATGGCCAGAGAGGCCATGCAGGGGCCCCCACGCAGACACGCCCATCTGGGGAGACACCAGACACCCACACCAGAGCCCTTAAAAGGAACCCGAAACAGGACATGGGTGCGCCAACTCCCAAGATGTCTGGAAGGAAAGCCTCTGACAAGACAAAAGGAGCCAGCACCGCAACTCACACGGAACAGGCCAGGGTAGGCAGAGGGACCCCGGGATGCCCAGGGGAGGGGGGCTGGTCCCACGGACCAGGGTGTGTGTGGGAAGGACCGCTAAACACAGCACACCCATCCTGCCACAGGGTCAAGGACAGACTGCAGCGGCCTCCTGCCTACACGGCACCACTTTCGCCAGGGGCAGGCGGTGGGCACACACAACACCTCCCCCCGCCCGACTTCATGGAGTAAGGGGAAACTACTGCTGCTGGAGAGGCAAGCCAGGATGTGGAAGGGGATGGCCCCATCACACAGGGGGAGGAGGCACCCCGGGAACCTGCTCACGCAAACATCACCCTCCGTGTGTGCCCACAAAACCCACAAGGTGCCAGGCCGCGGAGAAGGGGGGCACACATGGAGTGAATGGAGACCTGGGACGCCTCCCAAGACATGGAGAAAGACGATCCAGGTAAGAACGCAACCAGGGCCCGGAGGGAGGGACCGGGCCGGAGGGGAGGGGGGGTAATCATGACGCAGGAGGACAGGACCATTAACAGGATGGCCCGCTCCTCAGGGGGCTCATCAACAGGCAGCATGGTACCAACAACAACATGCACACTCGGGGAAAACCCACCACCGGTACCAGTACTGGACACCCTAGCAGCTACCTGCCTAGCCTTTACATGGTTGGTGAACCTGACCCACGCCCGCGCAGCTGTGACTGTGTTCCCTTCAACCACCTGGACTGTCAGTGGCTGCAGCACCTAGCTATCACTCCCCTGCAATTCCTTCCTCCAGGCCCCGAGCCCTGTGCGCCCTGCACACCCACACCGTGCCTGCCACCTCCCCTGCAACCCCAAGCCTGTTGAAGGGACAGCTGCACAGCTGCACAGGGCAACCCACTGTGCACACCTGCCTCAGCACCTACACCCTGTTCTGGACACCAGCACCACCTTTCTATCACAAAGTAAATCACTATCACCTGTCATTCACCACGCTCACCCCTCGCTCTACACCCATGCCTGGCCACAGCAACTGGTACACATATATACTGTGGCAGCCCATGCTGTGTGCCCTGCGATTGGTGCGGTACTGTGGGTGTGTTCTGTTCCTGATGGTGATCCCCCCTCGCCGGACCGCTGCCAGTGCATCCCCCCCTCATGGACTGCCTGGCACCCATGGGGCATGGGGCACTCTGAGGCACCTCTGTGGCCCCGGGGCCACCCCGCCCCCTGTCCCCCCTGCCATGACCCCGTGCGATCCCTGACCAGGGCGCATCCGCACCAGCCATGCTTTGGTCACAGCGCTTGAAGGCCACGGCACTGTGCAGCTGTGTTCCGGCAAGATACACTGCTTGGAGGGGCTTGTTATCTCCCTGCTAGAGGCAGCCGTGGCCTTGCTGATCTGTCATCGCTAACGCTGGAATGCACCCACCAGGTGCATGGGGCAGGGATTCACAGGGCCTTGCCAGCGTCCCACTATCAGCTGTGTAGGGTTGCAGCCCGGCTAGTGCTGCACATCCTCTCGTGACTGCAACGGTGCACCTGTTGGAGTGACTGCAACGGTGCACCTGTGTGTGGCTTGTGGGGAATGGACACGAGCCCCTCATCGCACATCCTCTCAGTCACAGCCACTCTCCATAGGATCCCAGTGCAAGCAGCTGTGCAGGCCTTGGAACAGCCATGGCAAGGTGCAGAACAGGCCCCGAGGCCACCAGTGGTGTAGGGGAGGAGTGGTTGCCATGTGCCAACATGCTTTTGGGAATGCTATGGCAGAGCAACGATGTCCCTGTTGGTGGCGGATAGCTTCAATCTCCTGTCGCGGTACATGTGGGTGATGGGCCATCTATTGTGGGGTCTAGCTTGCCGGAGATGTGCCGGGGAGCTCGGCTTTACCCTCCTTCAACAACCTCTGTGGGACCAACCAGCTGCTGTTGCAGTGCCCTGGACTGCACTGGAGATCACGGCTGTTTGCCTGGTAACTGCACGTCTGGAGTATGGACTAGCCTTCCAGGCAGGGGGTCCCCATGTTGCTACCAACTACACAGGCATCCTACTGCATGCCCATGGTGTCTCCCATCTGCAATCAGACTGCCAGGCGCTTCTTGGGGAGCTGGACCTGCTACCCGCCGATGTTGGAGGACCCCTGCTGACCAGGACTCCTACGACATGTGAATTTGGCACCCTCTGATTGGTAATGAACCTACAGACTGTGAAGGCTGCTGCTGCCACGGGGAACCACCTCCTGGCCCGTTTCATGGTGGATGCGCGTATGCGTTCCTGGGGATTCTGCAGAAGTCTCTTTGCCTGGGAGGGGCTTGTTCCAGGGCAGTGGTTCCAGGGGCATCCTCCAGTCTCTCCATGAGCAGGGCATCCCGAACGGCCCCTCCATCACATTGCCGTTGCCATGCCTGTGCTGTGTGCTGCCTCAACCTCTTGCCCCCTGCTCCGGCCCACGGTACTGTGTAACCCAGGGGTAGGCTGGCCTGTCAGTGGGACCCCATCACTGCTTCCCTTCACTCCAACCCCCATCACCCTGTAGTGTTACCGAGTGCCCCCTTCCCTCTTGGAGTGACTGCAACGGTGCACCTGTGTGTGGCTTGTGGGGAATGGACACGAGCCCCTCATCGCCCCGTTGCTGGCCCCGGTTTGGCCATTCCCCCCCCCATCACCCCATCATGAATAAAGTCTGTGCCTTTGCCTGTACCACCTTGGGTGCATTCATGTCCTTGTGTGACGCTAGTCGCCCCTCCCCTGCCTGCCGCCCTTTCCTGGTGTGTTGGTTACTGTGATGGGGGTCACTGGCATTCCTGCTCGGGATGACTGGGGCTGTCAGGTGGCATACAGTGGTGCAAGCTGGATTCCCCTGTGGGCTCCAGGATGGATCGTGGGTTCACCCCAGTGGATGGTATGGGCCCACCATGTCCTGTTGTGAGCCCTGTCCTTCAGTTACCGATGGCTGCCTGGTGTCCACCTTCCCTTTGTGGGCACCCTTCCTCAGGGCTACCCCCTGTATCTCTCTGTGGAGGTGTGGTGTACCTGTACCACCTGGCTGGATTAACTGGGTAGTCGTGGTGTGCATGTGCAACATGTGTACTGGTGATGTCCCATGACGGTGCTCTCTGTTGTACCCCCAGAGCACGGCGGGGGGGGGGCAGACTGCAGACCCCAACCCCTCATTATTAATTATTAATTATTATGAGCATTTATATAGCACAAACAATGTACCTGGTGCTTTACAAAGAATAATATAGCCACAGTGCCTGCCCGAGAGCTTACAATCTAAAGACAGGAGGAGGGGAGACAGGGAAGGGGGAACAGAGGGAGAGACAAGGGATGTGACATTCATGAGGGTGTGAGAGCTCAGGTACATGTTCTTGACTTGATTGCAGTAAGTTGGGAGTTTACAGATAGCAGGTGGGGGATAATCCTGGGTGGGAATGGTTAGCAGGAGTTAGGAAGGGCGGAACAGAAGAGGTGGGATTTGCCAGTGTTGCCCTGGGGGTCTTTGTGGCAAAACGCCAGTAGGGGGCTCTATACAGCTGAGCCACCCACCTCACTGTGTTTCTCCAAATCTATGACCAGGGGTTCCCACAGCTGGCAAACCCCTGAAAACCCTTAGTATTCCGCTGCCACCACCTGAGTGTAATTCAGAGGGCGTTCACACCACTCAGGACATGTGAACCCCACAAGGTATAAACCCCACAGCTTCCCAAGAGCACTCCTTGTTCCCAGCACTCTTTTCCCAGGGTTTCCCCCCTGCATTGGAGGCCAAACCCCAGAGTCACCCTAGGAAGGTTTCTCTTGGTTCCAAAGCTGCTGGCTTCTAGCCAAATAGGGAGTTTCCCCCTCTCTCCTTGCCTTAGTAGCGAGGCTTGGCCACCCGGCCCAAAGGAGCCATTTAAAGCTCAGCCAATAATGCACACACACACCCAGTAGGGTAAAAGAAAGCTTATATTTACTAGTACATATTAAAAAAGGAATAAAAGCACAGATCCAGGGGTTGACAACCCTTTGAACAAAGCAAGTCCAGTTTGGGGATTGTACCCCATTTGGAATGCACCTATCTAGTACAGTATCTCTGAGTAGCAGGCAGGCAAGGAAGCAATTACTCACACAGAGTTAGTTAGTCCTGGTCTGATTCTCCATAGGTGATGGTTTCTCTATGGGGTTCCAAAGTCTTGATCTGGCTAAGGCCAGGGTTGCAGAGTTTAGTCACATCACACACTCCCTCAGAGTCCCAGAGAAGAGAGAGCCAAAATGGAGAGGGCCTGAGGTCCCCTCCCTCTGATTCGTTCAACAAGGTCGCCTGGCACAGGTGAAACTTCCAGCTGACCAGTCCAGGCCAATCAGATTCCTGCTTCCTGCTGGGTGAAGAAGATCCCAGAGGAATTCCTGGAATGTGGGTCCTTATCATCTTGGACATGTGCTTCTTTTGGAGGCCTAGCGCAGTCTTAGGCCTGCCTTAAGTTCAGGCAAGGTGTCTCTGTCAAGGTGAGGGGCTGTCCTGGTCAGTGCCTGGCCAGCAAGTGGCATTTTGCCACAGCCTTTGCACTGATGTTCTGGTCTGCCTGGTAGGGGATACCCATTGATTGACCACCCTGCCTGGGCTGCCCCGCCTGCCACCACTCCTGGTGCCCTGTTGGTTTCCACCATTTGCACTCTAGGTGATGGATGGGCGGCAGGCAAGCCAGGCAGCTGACCGTGAGTGCAGGCAGTGTCGGCCGTCCATGTTCCCCCTTGATGTGAGCGGGTGGGGTGCTGGATTGGGTGTCCCTGCCCACTGCATGGGTTGTGCTTGCTGTGTGGTTCTGACCCCTGCTGACCTGCACCCTTTCTGTGCACCCTCTCCCCTTCTCCCTCTCCCTTCTAGCTACACTGGTTGTGTTCCTGGCCATTCTCCACCTGGCACAGATGGCCAGGCAGCTGCAGCGTGTGACCTCGGATCTCCATGCTGGGGCCCACCTGTACGATGATATCAGTGAGTGTGCTGAGTGTGTGCAGGGCCCTCTCCCTGGGTGTCTGTTTGGGGTTCCACTTTTTTTGGGCCCACTGTCCCATCCTGATGGTCCCTTCTCTCTATCCCTTAGTGCAGGCGATGACTGCAGAGTGGACAAGGGAGCACCTCCTGGACCGGGTACACTGCCTGGACTGCACCCAGGGTGATCGATGGAGCCAGGAAGCATAAGTAGATGATGTAATGTAACACCACTGATATTGTATGCTGCTAATCCAGTCGGCGCAGCAATACAACATGAATTTGGGTTGTTGGTTTCACTTTAAATAAAAGTTGAAATGGCATGTATTAGGAAGCTTTTACTAGTTCCAGCGGGGCCACTAATGTACATCAGAACAGGTTTGTGATAAGTACAAGTACATTGTTTTCTTTCATGTAAGATAGCATGTTTAATTGAATTTGTGACATTATTGTATATTCTTTTTTTAATCTATATTTAATTTGTTTACGATATCTTCAAGGTTATCTCTGTTTTGAAATTTCAATTCCATTGCTTTTGGATACGCAACTTTCAGAAACTTTGTAACATGGTGGTCAGCAGGTGCTCATCTGCGCATGCGCCATCCTGCAGAACTGGCTTTTTATTCTTTAATAACTTGGTTTTGCCTATACCAGTCATTATGACACTACACCAGCACTTCCTCACAATTTCAAGCTCCAAGGCTGTGAAATCTGGGGGTTCAACTCATCACCAGGTAAGAGATCTCGATGATTCAAAATCATCAGGATGCTCTGCATTTTGACCACGGCCAATTAATGTTTAAACAGTCATAACTTTTTATTTTCTTCCTAGATCTTATTCAAATTTTACATTTCCATCAGTCACCATAAAAATAACACGTGATTAAATTTTCACAAATGTAGTTCAACTGGTTTCCTCAAAATTGGGGTTTCAGCAGTCCCCTGTTTAAAATGGAGAGTGGTTGTGCATTTAACTTCTTTAGAGCTACCACTGTAGGGAAATTAGCTCATGATTAGCCAAACTGGCATTTAGACTAGGGGTGTGCAGAAGGGATCACCTTAATTTTTGTTTCTAAAAATTTAGCTATGTATTTGTTTTCATTTGTAATTTAACTTTGCTTTAGTAATTAAAATTGTTTTCCATTATTTTCAATGGTCATCACTTTGCAGGTTTTACATTGGTTTAAATAGCGGTTTTACTTTGGCCCTTTTTAAATGAGATGCACCCATGTACTTCCTCTATGTGGGCATGCATGGGTGTGTCTCATTTGTACAGTGGTGGGTGGGTGGAAGTGCTCCCACATAACACGCATCCCCACCCACCTCCATCCATCACCCTGACACAGAGCAACTGATGAAAACACTGGTTGCTCCATACGGGGGCATGCGTGAGGATGCGGGGGGGGGGGGGATAGGTGTGTGCATGTGCACACCTGCCTCCCTGCACAACCCCCACAGTAGCATGCCCATGAGCTGTGCCCTCAGCTACAGCCCATGTACGAAAAGCCTTAGTCTCTCTGTCACTTTCCCATCCCCAAACTTGCAGAGTGTCAAGGTGGGCAGAGTATGGGAGAGAGACAGACTAGCAGGCAGCAGGCAGACACAGTAGCAGGCACTGGCAGGCATCAGGTGGGTGCAAGAGCAGCAGACACTAGCAGGCATCGGGCAGGCACTGAAGCAGCAGGCACAGACAGCACTCCAAGTATGACAGGGCTTCAACTTGCATAGTAGTCGGGCGCCATATAAGGTAGAAAGGTAATGGCAGGCAGGCACTGGACAGCTGGCAGTACCCCAAATGTAATAGAGTGTCAACTTGCAGAGAGTGCCACAGATGGGCAGAGTATGAGACAAAGACAGACTGGCAGGCAGCAGGTGGGCAAAGTAGCAGCAGGCACTAACAGGCATTGGATGGTCACCCTGCACACATTTGACCATTTTAAAGATTGCATTAAAATCCATCAGGTTATGTTAAAGAGAAGTATCATGTTTCATAGGAGACTTGGCACCCCATGTATAACAGAGTTTGCAGTGTGTGTGTGTGTGTGTGTGTGTGTGTGAGAGAGAGAGAGAGAGAGAGAGAGAGAGAGAGAGAGAGAATGGCAGCAGACATAGGAGCAGCACCCAATGACATTGGCACCCCAAGTATGACAGGGCTTCAGCTTGAAAAGAGCTGAGAAAGAGAGAGAGAGAGAGAGAGAGAGAGAGAGAGAGAATGGCAGCAGACATAGGAGCAGCACCCAATGGCATTGGCACCCCAAGTATGACAGGGCTTCAGCTTGAAAAGAGTGGCTGACTGCCATATGAGATAGAGTGATAATGGCAGACAGGCATTGGACAGTTGGCAGCACACCAGATGTTACAGTGTGTCAACTTGAAGAGACTGCCACAGGGTGGCAGGATATGAGAGACAGATTGGCAGCAGGTGGACACAGAAGTGGAATCTCTCTCTGCCAGGCAGTAAGTAATCACACACAGAACTAGCAGCAGGAGGAGTAAGCTTTACAGGCTCTCACAGGGGGTCTAAAGGCTCCTCCGTGCTCTCACACAGCCTTGCTGATTGACACTGCCAAGTTGCCGGCAGCACTGAAGAAAGACCTATCCCAGGGGTTCTCTGTGTCCATCACACTGCTGCCTGATGTGCTCCCAATGCCAATTGGCCAGCAGGGATGCCAATCATGTCTCCTGGCTGCTCTCTCTCACCCTCCTCTGCCTTCCCTGGAGTGCTTTTGCAAAAACATAATGAAACATTTTGCCAAAATGAAAACTATTTTTTTCAAACAAATTTTGTTTGAAAATACATTTGTTTTAGTTAAATTAGTAACTAAAACAAATGGACAGTGTAAAATCATTCTGCATGTAAATATCCGGCGTGTGGGATTTAGATGCGACATTGCATGCATTAAAGCCATTCGCATGTTCATTTAAAGCCGTGAATTAAATACCTCAGTGTCAAGGTGGAGACCGGATTGGCCCAGAACCTTCCCTCTTTTTGATGAAGCTGTAAAATGTGGATGTTTCGCCAGGAGTTTAGTGGGTGAGATGTGTGAAGGGTGGGGGGAAGTGGGTTAGGGTGAGGGGAAGGTTTGTTTTTTTTCATAACCTCCTGCTAGGAGTTGTTTTATTTACTTTTAATGTTTATTATTGTTGTCCTAAGCCACCCTGAGCTGCTATGTCAGGCGGGGCCGGGAATTAAGTTTTTATAAATAAATAAATAAATAAATAAATAATGAGGTTGATCAGCTCCCATTGAATTAACTGGCAGAGGACTAGCCCCTTATTGACTGACAGCCCTGTCAAAACCAGAGGGGCATCGTGGTTTATCAGTCACAGGCACAAGCCTACTGCATACCTGACTGGGCTGAAAATACAAACATCCAAGGACAGCAAAAAAGCCAAAATCAGACTGTTTCCCATTTCAACCAGTTCTCTTCACAGAGCCTCCCCACACTAGCAAACACCCCCCCATCACCACCTCAGCTCCTCCTGCCTCATTTCTACCTATAGGGCTCTCATCCCCGTCTCCGGGGCCTCATCTCTCGCTTCTCTCAGCTGCATCCAGGCAGGCTCTCCCTCCTCCAGCGGAGCTGGGGAGCTACACGCGACTCCCCGACGCCACGCGAGGAGGCGCAGCGCGCGGGGAGCGAGCGAGGCGAGCCAGGCAGCGCGGGAGTGCGGGCGCGCGGGTGAGCGCAGCAAGCAGTAGGAGCGGTAGCAGCAGCAGCAGTAGCAGCAGCGCGCGCGGCTGCAGGAGCAGCCGGGGAATAAGCAAGCAGAGAGCCCGGGAAATAGCCCTCCCTCGGGCAGCCACGCGGGAAACAGCGTTTGCCAAGCCAGCAGGCGGCTCCTTCTAGATCTAGAGCTTTGCCGCCTCGGATGTTTTTTCCTTGGGAATTCCTCCTCCTCCTGCCAGACTGACTCGCGCACTCCTCTTCCCTCCTTTTTGCACTCTTCTCCCCGCTTCCAAACCAAAACCCGTGTCTGTGCTTGTCACCGCCTCTCCAACATCCACCCTTCCTCTGCTTTGGCCCCTTGTTCAGGTGAGTCGTGTCTTTTCCTCACTCCCCCCCCCCTTGTGTGTGTGGTGGTTGTCTCCCCCCCCCCCCTTCCCCAGGCTCAGAAGGGAGCTCTTGAGCATGTATGTCTTCTTCTCTCCCTTTCTGCAACCTCAGCATCTTAGCGCCCTGCTCCCAGCCTCATCCCAACACTGCTGGAAGTGGGAGAACTCCTCTTGGATAGTATCCTGGCAGCAGCAGGAAGCAAGCAAGAGCTTTCTCTCTCCCTCCCACTTGTGTTTGTTTATTTTCGCTTGATTCCTGTTTTCAGCGGGTCCCGGGGGACTTGCAAAGAACTGCATGTGATGTGAGGGGGAGAGAGCATCTGTGCGTTTGGATTTAGGTTTCTGGGATGTGGAGAAAAGGATGCAGCTTCCAAAGAGCTCCCTTGTGCGCTGGGGAAGGAAATGTGTTTGGTGGAGGAATTGGTCGAGGTTTGCAAAGCTCGGTCCCCTGGGTTCCAGGACACCCCCTCCTAACTCCTTATCGCTGGCAACTTAATGGGGATGGTTCCCACTTTCCCCAAGCTTCCCAGCGGGGTAGCGAAGAGGGAAAACTTAACTGCTGCCTCGACTTGCTAATGTTTCTTTTTCTAGCAGCGTGAGATTTTAATCCTCCAAAGCTGCGTGGTGAAAATAGCCGTACAGTCCAAAACAAAGCCCTTCTCAGTGTCACAGATTAGTTTTCAGTAGCACGATGTTATTATTACTTCAGTCAGCTCTAAGAAACATTGCAGCAAGTTTACTTTTCAATTACAAAGTTGCATTATACTGTTTAAAGCATTCAGCTGGCTATTTCTGTCAGGGTACTAATATATAGGATAGATAGATCGATATTAGCAGTAAAACAGCTTGTTTTAAACATATGGAAAGCTATTTTTGTTTAAAATACATCCAAACAACACCTCTCTTCTAAGAATATATACATATATTTGCAGTTAGCGTGAGCATTAAAGAGTTTTTCTATAGGTGTCTGAAGGAGCACTATAGCTCTTAGTTGCATTTTACTAAGAAATCACAACTTGCAGTGAAGCGATTTGCGATATGCCTTGCAAAGCAAAGCAAAGCATTGCCCTATCTCTTTTCCCTAGACTTTTTTACATCAGTAGTGTTATATAAAAATAGCATGTCGTTTTGTTAGGGAAATGGTGATATTTAAACAGGAAACACTGCAAAGCAACAGCCACAGCTTTCGACTGTCCATAATCTAAATACTTACATATTTTAAATATTACAATCTGGTCAATGGATTTGCTTATAGGGTCAAGTGTATCTACCTAGCAATTAAAGAGCATTTTGTATGGATGTTTTATGCATCCTATTGAATCATGTTTGCATTTCAAAGCTTAGACATGACCTAGAAAGGTTGCCATCACCTGTAGTAAGAGGCCTTCATAGCAGGGATTTGTATAAGAAGTATACTACTTCTTATTTTTATGAGATTAGAATACACTTATGTTGCAATTTTAAAAACTATCTTTTGATTTAATAGATTATGTTAATAAAATGATGCATGTTAGAAATATTTTATTAGGCTAACAAGTACTGCTTGATTTTTCAATTTTAAAAAAATCTCTTTTCCCTCATAGCCAAATTAAAATATTTAACACAAGTATGTGGCTTGCTTTTTATTCTGCCACAAATGTCAGGCTGGAATGGAGCGTGTGAATGTATTTTTAATGGATTGTGCCATTCTAAATATTGATGATAGCGAGGGGGAGTAATAAATTGAAGCGCTTTGTACATGAGCATAGGGTGTATTCAACAGTGAGAGAGGGGGGCTAAAAAGACTAAAGTGCACATTCAGTTACAAAATAAAGCACAGTGTTAGAACTTGCTGGCAGCTGCTACATTCTGAGTGTATTTAAGGTGAAGTTCTATTTGTTATAATAAAAGTTTTGATGTAATAGATTTTTTTGTCATTAATATCATGTATGGCACAGGATACTCAGTGATTTATTTATTACTATTACTATTACTGTAATTAACTATTACTGTTACTATGTATTGGCTCAATTCTTAGAAGTCCCAAGTTTCACAAATCCCATTTGAAGTTATGGGGAGTGGCGTATACAGCAACTCTTGGAACTAGGTACCATGGCTGCAGTCCTGAAATAATTTTATTCTGGAATAGTCTCACCAAAGTAAATGGGACTACTCTGGAGTAAGTGGTATGAAGATTGTGGCCTTTGGTGGCAGTCCATTTTCTATGTGTTCACCGCATATGCAACATGTACATACACCAGCGTACAGACTTTGAATCAGCCCCTAAGTCTCCTTTGCATTTGATATTTCTCTATAAAATAAAATTGCCAGTAGATATAAAATGAACCACTTCATTTGGATTTTATGTGGTGCATGGGTGGTGAACCTTTCCTCTCCCATGGCCACTTCAAAGCTCTGAGAGCTGCACAGAAGTTGGGGATGGTGATGTTTAAAGGGAGCATTCAGGAAAAGGAAGGTCCAGATCATGGATCTGTGCCATGGACCTGTACTCTGTATTGGTGTTCATGTTATCATCTCAGCTCCCCTTAGCCTGAGCTCTGTCATTCAGTGCTTGAGGGTAGGAACTGAATCCAGGGACTAGGTCCAGGAACCTGCAAGGGGCCAAATAAAAACTGCTATGGAGCACATTCATCCTTGGACCTGAAGTCTCTCATCCCTGATGTAGCAGGGCAGATCCAGCGAAGGTATATAATTCAAATAGGCTTGTTCTTCCTCATGGATACTAAAACATGTTATTGGATATGAAACTGAGATGCCTGTAATCTCACAGATATTATCTTTATTACCTTACAGTCAGCTTATTTTGCAAATTGCTTTATTTGATTAAATACCATGGGCAAGACACTTAAAAAAAGCCTCTCTACATATATGAAACTGGGGAAGTATTGAATTAAGATATTTCTGTATCCTGTCCTAAAATCCTTTTGTGTGTGTACCTACAGTATATTCAGATTTGATATTATTGTTCACACCTAAGAATAAGGAGTATTCAGAGATAAGTCTTGAAGGGAACAGGAGTTTTATTATTTATTTATTTTCCTCTCCAATTATTGCAATGGGAACATGCACAGTTCCTCACAAGATTATTCAGAATTATGCTGTGTTAATTTACTGTTTCAGAGTTGAGGGGTGAACTTCCAGTCAAATTTTGTGTTAATGATAAAACATGTACTATAAGGTCCTAAATTATGCCAAGTGAAAAAACAGAAGTATGTGAAGGGTTGTTGATTCTATGGATTTTTTTGCTATGAAAAACTGTTTTCAGTTCCTGACTGTCATCTGAAAACAGACATAATGCTAACTGCACTTTAACATTTCTTATGCATGTTGCAGGGCTGTACTGGTGCCCTATGCAGCCCTGCAACATGTATAAGAAATGTCAAAGTGGCGTTAGTGTTGTGTCTGATTTCACCCGTTACTTAAACAATTTCCCTATAATCTCTCATGTCTATGGGTAATTTCAGACGTGATGGGCCTTTTGGTCCACTATGCTGAACCCTGAATGGTCCGTGATCAGACTGGCCATCTATCAAACGTGCCGACCTGATCACTGTGGGGAATCTTGGAGGAGGCGGGGCTAAGCAGTACAACGTGCGGCCGCTCAGCCCCGCCCGGCGCACTTCCTCAGCCGCCCGCTCATGGGAAGACAGGTGGGTGCAGCAGCCAGTTAGGCCACTGCACCCAATCCCATCCCGTGGTTGAGACCTGATTCCAGGACGGGGCTGGGTAACAGTCGTTACCCACGGCCATTCCCAGTCCCGGATCATGGCCAAACTAACCACAGTTCTGGAGATGGGGCCGGCACCATCCTCAGAACCGTGGTTAGCTTTGATCCCCACCAGAGATTCACTGTGGTGAACAACTGGTGGGGCTCAAACAGGCGTGCACAGGATTACAGCCACCATCCTGAATCCACTGTGATTTAGGGTGATTGACTGTGATCTCATCATGTCTGAAATTACCCATTGTTCTTCTGTTTTTCTTAAAACATGAAATATTTTGCAATATCTATAGTCCTTTCATTTTTAAAATGTATTTGCATCATTGAAGAACATTTATGTTCTGTTTGTATCTTAAACTACAACTACTTTTGCCAGTTTGGGACTTTAAAGTTTAAGAAAACGCACTATCCTTCCTTAAGGAGAAAATTTTCCATTATCTTTTTTTATTATGAAAATAATTGTATAGTTCTTTATTTTTCTTACAGTGAAAAACAGCATTGTACAATTTAAAATTAGAATTAATGTTACAAAGTGCTAATATAATTAATATAAAAGAAAATAATGTATTTTTCGGTCATCTCACACCTTGTGAGCTTAGAATGGCAATAACTGTAAAGCAGTGCTTCACCCTGTACACACTTGAAAATCTTAAAGATTCCATTAAAATCCATCAGGTTACCTTACAGAAAAGTATCATTTTGTATTTTGCTTCTTGGGAATGATACAATAGTAAAATAATTGTACGAAGAGTATAACAAGAGTATGTCACCCCTGGGAATTTTTATGTATCTCTGAACAAGGTTGCATGTATTTGGATTCCCAGTGTTGTTGGAGAGCTTATGTGTATGGCAACAGTATCAAGCTTATATACCTTGTTATGTCAAGGAAAGAGACTGACTGCCTCTTGATGGAAATTATGGGTAAGGCGACATGAGCCGTTATCCCACATTGAACAACCTTTATCAACTTTAGCCGCAATGCAGCCACTGGAGCCTACCAAATGTTCACCCACTTCTGCCCCAGGGTGGGCAACCAGTGGGCAGCCAGATGTGATGCATCTGTTGAAGAAGGCTCGTGACACACTGCATGTTACTGTTGCCCCACCTGGACAAATGTGGGATAATGGACTGCCTCCTGTCTATTCGACCCATGCAGCCCTGCCATGAGGCAAGGTTTGAGAACTGGACGTGGAGCTGTGCACACACTCTGGCCGCTAAACAGCTGATCAGGGAAGGGGGCTGGAGGAGTGTGGACATTCTCTCTGCCTCCCAGGGTCTCACCCAGTCAGCTGTTTAGTGTTCGGGGACAGTGTACATGCTTCTCTGAGTCCCTTTTCCCCAGTCAGCTGTTTGGCAGACAGGGAGAGTGTGAGCACTCCTCTGGGCCCCCTCCCCCAATCAACTGTTTGGTAGGTGGGGAGCGCATACACACTCCTCCTGCCCCCTCCCCCACTTCAGCTGTTTGGCGGCTGGGGAGCGCATGCGTGCTCCTCTGGCCACCTCCCCAGATCAACTGTTTAGTGGGCAGGGAGAGTGTGCACACTCCTCCACCCCCATAAGCTATCTAGCAGCAGCAGGCCTGATCCTGCAGTGCGTGTATGTGTGTGTGTATGAATGAGAGAGTAAAGTTAGCAAGTAACTCAAAATAGTCAAAGGCAAAGATGTGATTAACTCTTCCTCCAGCAGAGAGGCATATAATGTAATGTGAATTCCTAGCGCATGACCTTTCTTTCTGTGGATGGAATGGTGATTTTGTCTGTTCTACTACTGTTACTACAGACATCTAGTGTTCTCAGCACACTGATTTAAATATTTTTATTTTGCATTTTCATCAAAGGAAATATTCTTTGGGAATCACTAGTTTAAAAGAGTAACTCCCACAGTGTTAATGATGTAACAACAAAATACACTCTGATTCTTTTGCTGATAGAGAATAATGCTTCATAACATAATATTTAATAATTTTAGTGCCTACAGCCAGTCATATAGCTTATATTTTAAAATATCTTGCATTAATAAAGTGTTTTAGTATGATTATTTTATCAAATAGTTTGTGGTATGGTTAAATTAATCTTTGAGATAAATGTATTAGCTCTTCACCTCTGCAGTAAAGATAATTTAAATGTATCTAAGTTGATAAAAAAATATATGTCAAATTAATGTTTACTGTCTGAAAATGAAAGAGAAACTCTTTTTAAAAAGAATTTGTTAGTGTTCCTATGGTGCTACATCTCATTTAATTTAATTTACCATTTGTGATGCCTCTTTTTGTGAGTTTTGGACAGCTTTTTCTTTTGTGTTTCTCAAAAATAAAATGTTTAATTTTATGATGAACCATTTTAGTAGGTCATCTGTCTGAGAATTTGGCTCATTTCATTGTTATTTCTTAAAATTTCAATTGTAGTGATTTGGTTTTTAATAAATATTTTCTTTAATATCAGTGTTTTGTGTAACATATATGTCACAATATGTTTTCAGTATCCGTAAAATTTTACATGCAAAGGTACGTATTTTTATTTTTAGGAGCTTGTACAATCACTATTTTAATTTGGGTATTGAGTATAAACAGTGGGTGCAATCCTCATTCACCAGGTACACAACAGGGTTGTACACACGTAAATTGCCTGCTGAAATCTCCCACTAGAATTAAGTAGTTGTCAAATCCTCATTCACAGCTAGAAAAGTCATTGCCCATTGCCAACTCTGACTTGTAAAAGCATGGCCCCTCCGCATGTCCGGTAATTAACTGTGGTCTGAGCACTTATCATTATGACACCCACCCACCCGGATATAGAGGGATGTTCCTTACTCACACTTATAGACAGCAGCCTGCTGATCATGGTTACACTGCACTGCACAACAATGCCTCTTGCTATGAATAAGGATTTAGTACTCAGATCTAGTGTGACACTTCAGCAACCACTTATGCACGTATGGATACATCTGGATGAATGAGAATTGCACCCAGTGCAAGTGAATTAGAACAGTTGGATTACACAAACTACAATAACATTGAATAGCCAGTTGCTGGACAGTATCCTTTCCATTCATTAACATAATAGCAGATTTTGATACAGGCTCATTTCAGTGTAAATGATATCTGCACACAACCTAACTGTCTGGTGGTATTACCCTCCTGATGGCCACTTGAGTATCAGGTGAGAGGTACCTTCAATTCTCATTTACAAGAAGGACAGAGGTTAAAAAGAGTAGATGTTAAGATGAAAAATAGTGCTCTGAGGCACGATTAGGAGATATTCTACAGACCTTCATACAGCAGAAACCAGTTGTGATTTTTCTGACTTTCTAAACATCTCATAAAATCCAAGCTGCCTTTTGAATATTTATTTATTTATTCCAGTGTTTTCCCCACCCTTCCCAAATAGGCTCAGGGTGGCTTACAAACCCAAACCTACACCACCTGCCAAATGCAAGACCAAACAAAAAGGTCTTACATCACTTCCCAAAGATGAGCAGGCTTGAGTTTAGGCAGATCTCCAAGGGGAAGGGAGTTCCATAATTGATGTGCAGTCACCGAGAATGCCACTCTGTGTGCCCTTGTGAAAATTCATGGGCAGATGGTACCCACAGGAGGGTGCTCATGGCCAACCTCACAGGCTGCAATGGAACATAAGGGAAGAGGTAATATTTCAGATACCTGGGGAAAATCCAGTTATCGCAATGAACAAGGGACTGAGTCAAACCCACAAAAGCAATCCAGAGCTAAGGCTGATGCACTGCTCATATCAGAGATGAGTGATATCAACACAAGCCTGGATTCTGTTTTTAAATGAGCAAGGTTAAAGGGGTGTGTCCATGGATTCTGTTTTTAAATGAGCAAGGTTAAAGGGGTGTGTCCATGGCTGCTGAGTGGCACTGCCATGAAGCACCCGTTCAGGTGGAGTGCATGGGGAATGACTCAAATGGGTGGCTCCTGGCATGGCTAGTTACATTCAGGGTTCGGGGTGGCTCATCTGCCTTGCTGCTGCCGCTGCTAAACTCCGCCCAGCAGCCTCCCTGCTCCCAAGCTGTCTGACAATTCAGAAGGGTACAGGGTTATTGCCATCTCCCACACTCCAAACTTGATGGGGGACGTGCCCCCTCCCAATAATTATGCACATGAACGTATTAATACTGCCTCTCCCTATGATCCCCTTTCTTGTCCAGCCTAGATTGTAAGGCCATGGGGACAGAACCTGTCTCTAATTACAACTGTTTAATGCCAGGCACATTGCTGGTACTATAGATAAGCAGTCATAATAATTTCTAATGCATCATTAGAGCTAAAATGTATACTTGAAGTGAACTCAGATTCAGCAACTTGCCACATTTAAATGGTTGGTTACAAATCTGATCCATTGTCTGTCTTACAAAAGTTCAGTTTTTCAATGTTGCAGGTCCATTGTCTAGTTGGTTCAATTGTTTTCAGCTGTGCTTTTGGAAATTCATAAATCATTAAACAGCCAAAGTACTGAACAAATGAATAATTAGCAAATGAACAATATGTAACAGGATGGCCTTGGGGCCACCCTGTCCCTTTAAGAAGAGCCCTTTAAAAGAACTAGAAGGAGGCTAAGAAAGGGGGGGGGGAAAGAGCAGGGGAAGTTGGTGAAGAGAGCCTGGCCCTTTAAAGTTAGCACTGGGCAGAGGTAGTACAGGTGGGGCAGGTGCTGTACTGGTATATGATAATGCCTAAGGTACCACAGCAATGCTAGCCAGGGGCCAGGCTATTGGGCTTGAATAGGCCTTGGGGCCACCCTGTCCCTTTAAGAAGAGCCCTTTAAAAGAACTAGAAGGAGGCTAGGAAAGGGGGGGGGGAAGAGCAGGGGAAGTTGGTGAAGAGAGCCTGGCCCTTTAAAGTTAGCACTGGGCAGAGGTAGTACAGGTGGGGCAGGTGCTGTACCGGTATATGATAGTGCCTAAGGTACCACAGCAATGCTAGCCAGGGGCTAGGCTATTGGGCTTGAATAGGGTCAGCTGAACGGGGCATAGCTGGGGCCAGCCCAGAAGCTGAAAAGCACAGCAGAAGGCTCAGAAAAAAAAATCCTGTAGAGGAGACAGGGGCTGGGCAGAGCGGAGCTCTGTCTCCCAGGGGTGTTGCTCGGAGGGGGGCTGGCTGGGCTAGAGACCCTGATCTTTCCCCCAGAGCCCCAGATCATCTGGATGTCTGAGCCTGTAGGGGCAGCAAGAAGGTTGCTACCTTGTAATCAAAGGTTCTTTGAGATGGCTCCAAAGGTTCTCACTTGTTGCAAGTGAGAATGTTTGGAACCATCTCAAAGAACCTTTGATTACAAGGTAGCAACCCTCTGAAGTTGAACTGAGTGCTGCCCCGCCCACCCTGCACAGCACAGGAGCCATGGTGTGCAGCAGCAGCACAAGGCAGGCTGGAGTCAGGAGAAGAGAGGTGGCTCCTGTTGCCAGAGCGGGTGGTGTGGTGAAAAGCAAGGTGACTGGTGGTTGTTGTTTTTGTTGATTTTTGTGTTCCAAACCCCCACCCCCAAGGGGATAGGGGCTTAGAGTAGGGAAAGGGAATTAAAGCAACTTCTGTTCCTATGTTGGCAGGTTATAAGTTCTTGTAGGTTTGAAATCACTTAGCCAAGCTTTAAAAAGTTTGCTTCCCTTGTACTGGTGTGATAGTTTGTTCCCCCTGACCATACAGGTTGACCCTGATACTACAAGGTGCATTCTGCAAGAGTCACCCCTTTAATTCAATACTCAATGGGGGTATCTTGCAGGATCAGAGATGCTGAAGGGAAATTACTATAAAATGCATAGGAAAAAAATTAACTGAAAGATGCATCTCAATCCAATGTTGTTGCCTCTTGCAACTTTTTTTTTCATACAAGTCTCTAGCTACATTAGTTTTTCTTAAAGCTCCAGCTTCTGGTCATTATATGAGAATCTCTGCATTAGTGTTAACAAAATATAAGATTTTATTTCCTGTGGTTTTAGAAACATCATTCCATTAAAGTGTGCAAAAAACAAATGGCAACTACAAAGAGTTAACCCTTACTCTTTTTTTCTTTTGAACTTGCGATTTTAGTGTGGCATGACTTAAGGTTCTGAATGCTTGGGGGTTGCAATACAGCTTAGCCTTAGTTACAAGAATTTTAGGGGCAGAGAGCTGTGCCCTGTTAACTTTTAAAAAGTTAGCAGTGTCTCCACTGCTTCTAGGTCCCCAATTTGAGCCAAATTTTGTGAAGTGCTTTTATCTCCAGCTGAAGTCAGTGGGAGCTGTGAAAAGCTCAGCACCACCAACCAGTCAGACCTGATGTGTCTGAAGTTAAGCACTCAATTTTGGTGGTTGTTACTGAAAACTAGGATCTGGCAGTTGGTGCCTTTCTTTCTCTCTCTCTCTCTCTCTCTCTCTCTCTGAAATGGGGATAGCCCCTCACTGACAGGCTGTGAACTGCAGAAGCTTACAGAGTGCTAGTAGCTCCTTGAATGAAAGGCACGTACTGTAGTGGTTATTTCTGGGAACAGGATTGGGTCCACAATGAAATTAAGTAGCAACGCTCCCGGTAGGTGCAGAACTCGCCTCTTTGAGCAAAAACAGACAAGCATATAACTCTGCTTTAACAGCACTTTAACATTTCTTAGGCATGTTGCAGGGCTGTATTGGCACCCTATGCAGCCCGCTGCCCTGCAACATGCCTAAGAAATGTTAAAGCAGAGTTAAAGTGCATGTCTGTTTTCACCCTTTGTGCAAATTAGATGAGTGAAGCTAGCAAACACTTGCTATTCCTTCAGATATGGTACTAGTAGTTATACGAGTGTGTGTGTGTGTGTGTGTGTGAGAGAGAGAGAGAGAGAGAGAGAGAGAGAGAGAGAGAGAGTGAATGAATGAATGAATGAGTCTCTGTGTGTTTGTGTCAGAATGAGTGTGTATGTATGTGAGAAGAATTGTGTGTGTGTGTGAGAGAGAGAGAGAGAGAGAGAGATGCTTCCTCTCCTGCCTGGTACCCCGCTCCTCCCACACATGGTTGTCCCCTCTTCCCACTCTCCCTACCTCTCCCCGTGAAGCTGTCCTGTTGGCTACCTTCAACTGATTATGGGGTGGGGGCAGTGTGAATTGATTATGGGGGCACAAATGAACTGGTTATAGATCTAGAAGAATGTATCTTTGTATGGCATAATGTGCTTAATAGGCTGTATTTTGGGGTGTCGTGTTTGTGGCTTGGCCATTTGGAATTTATTGCTCTGCATGCGCGCTTTATTTCTTGCTTTCTGCTTGTGGAATGCTTGTAGTTGGAATTGTGGGAAACACCCATTTGTAAACCATCACTGAGGGTGCAGTGAGCACAGACCTCCTACTTTTCTGACCGCTCCTTAATGTATCTCTTCCTAACTCCTCCCCCTCCTCCTCCCTACCTCTCTCGGTCGGGGTTCCCCAAGGCTCTGTCCTTGGCCCTCTCCTCTTCTGTATCTCCACCCAATCCCTAGGCAAACTCATTGCCTCCCGCAGTTTCCAATACCACCTATACTCTGATGACACTCAACTCTCTCTCCACTCCTTCCTTCTCCCCCTCTGTTCAAGCTCGTCTCACCAACTGTCTCTCTGATATCTCCGCCTGGATGTCTCAATGCCAACTCAAACTGAACATGGCGAAAACTGAACTCCTTATCTTCCCTCTCAATCCTTCCTCTCCCCTGTCAATTGCCATTGACAGGGCCTCCATTCTTCCTGTCCCCCAAGTCCGTAGCTTGGGCTTCATTTTCGACTTGCACCTTACCTTCAAACTCTACATTGACTCCGTCGCCAAATCCTGCCACTTCTCCCTCCACAACATTCCTAAGATCCGCCCTTTTCTGTCTGTCTCCTCTGCCAAAACTCTCATCCACGCCCTAGTCATCTCACACCTCGGCTACTGTAACCTCCTCCTTGCTGGCCTTCCCCGCTCTCACCTTCCTTCCCTCATCTCTGTTCAAAACTCTCCTGCCAGGATCATCCACCTTGCCCATCTCTTTGACCATGTGCAGTCTCTCCTCTTCTCTCCACTGGCTCCCTCTTCCTGAGTGTATTCTGCACAAGCTCCTTGTCCTCACTTACAAAGCCCTTCACAACCTCACTCCCCCCACCTCTCTGCCCTGCTCTCCCTCTGAACCCCTGTTTGAGCACTCTACTCCTCTTCCATCCCCTCCTTCACCCTCCCCTGCTCCCCCAACTGCCTTCGTCCCTTCTCTCTTGCTGCTCCGCACGCCTGGAACTCCCTCCCTGCCCTTGTCCCCACGCTCCACACCTTCAAGTCCCTGCTCAAAACCCACCTCTTCCACTCCACCCTTCCTAACTCCTGCTAATCATCCCCACCCAGGATTATCCCCCACCTATTATCTGTAAAGTCCCAATTTACTGTAACCAGGCCAAGAAAGTGTACCTGAATTTTCACATCCTCATGAATGTCGCTTCCCTTGTCTCTCTCCCTCTGTTTCCCCTTCCCTGTCTCCCCTCCCCCTATCTTTAGATTGTAAGCTCTCAGGCAGGGACTGTGTCTATCTTATTTTTTGTAAAGCACCAGGTACATTGCTTGTACTCTATAAATGCTTATAATAATAATAATTTTGAGGAAGGGCAAAAACACCTTTAAAGTTAATTCACATGCATGTAAGCCGGGCAGCACCCTCAGGCCCACTGAGCCAGGCAGTGCCCAGGGAAGCCCCATATCTTTTTAGGAGCTAGCAACGCCCCTGGTCTCCATGCAGACCCAGCTTGGAGGGTGCTTCCCAAACCGGAGGGGTCTGCAGGATTCTGATTCCGGTAATACTGAGTGCTTGGCCAGAGAGGCCTTGTGAGAACCACAGGATTGTGCTTGGCTAGAAGGCCCTGAGCAAGTCAGAGGGTGTAGGTTCCTGATAGCCAGAGGGAGGTGCCTGGCTGATGGACCATGCTATGGTGGAAAATTGTGGAATAAAGGACTATGGTGGAGCTAATTCCTAGGTGGACTGGCCTCTGTGGAGCAAGAATCCTGCAGGAACTTAGCCCAGGCTAGAGCCACCCATTTTCACAATGTACCAAGCTAGCAAATTTTCAAGGGGCTACACATTTGGACTCAAATATTCACTTTGGTAAACAAATAACTAAATTTGCTTCTGTTCTAATATGAACAAATTAATTGGGACAGTAGCCAAGGCAGAAACAGTATACTATGAAGGACTGTGATAGGACATTTATTATTTCTTCCTTTTCTTACCATAGTGACCTTTCAGAGTTGATGAGGGATAGAGGGCTAGAAAAGAGACAATTTGCATGTGGATCTCTTGGATTTGGCAGCTCCCATTCCACTGGGTTAGTTTGCTCTCTACTTCTAGGTGAGGATCACAGCTTTGATTGTCACTTTGTAGAGGAGTGATTGGCATGAGTCCCCTGCCTGCTGGTGTGTGATATCTTGTAAAGAAGAGAATTCAGTGACTTTGTGCCCAGAGGTAAAACCCAAAGTGTCCTATGTATAATGCATAAGAAGATCAATCCTCTCTCAAGCGCATACTGCAAATAAGCATAGTGCTATCTGGCTATTAGTGACATACCATGGTAGGTAGAACAGTTTACTGCTACGTTGGAAGCATGTGTTCCATCTTTGATTTCTTTTTCCTGGATGGGAGTTACCGAAAGCATTTGAGAACTGACAAAGGGCTAAGAAAGTGTAGCTTGTTCCTTTTTTAAATAGTTGATGCTTAAGTCTTACCTTTGCCTTAACTTGGCCTTCCTCCCTTCTCTGGTGCAGACTCTGTGTTTCATAATTGTGGAGGAGGAAAAAACCATCCACTGAAAACGATTTAATCATCCAATACTATTCAGTCTGAATGAAGTGATTGACTCCTGTTTCCAGAAACTGCCTGCCTCTTCTAGACAACTGTGTATGGGAAATGGAGATGGTAACACTGCACTTTGATATGCATCCTATTTTTGCTCATGTAATGTGGTTTAGGGTTTAGACTATAGAGCACTGGTGAAGGAAGGATGGAGAGCCAAAGTGCAGGCTCAGCACCTGGGTGGTTAGGTTTCTACAAAGTGTAGAGAACTCTGCACTCAGCAATAGGAACAGACCTCAGTGCCTACGCTGTGCTGGTTACTGATGAATGAGGCTGATGGGAAATTGAGCATAACTGTGGTGTTGGAGTGGGGCTATGGAGGTGTCGTCATATGAGCTTAGGTGCGATGTATGGAAAACAAATGGTGATCAGAGTGACAATATTTGTGACTTGCACTAACTCCTCCTGCCCATCCAGAGTAATAGAAGTATAATCAGTGGCCTGCTCTACAGTTATACAATTCCCTCCCCCTGGAGGTCTGTCAAAGTCCAAGCCTGATCATCTCATGGAGGTGATGTAAAACCTTATTAGTTTACCAAGCTTTTGATAGGTGATGATGGATATGAAAGTGGACTTTTTAGGAGATTTTTATATGGTTTTATTTATGTATATTTAATCTGCTTTCACCTGCCCTAAACCTTTGAGGAAGGGTGGCTTATAAATCTAAATAAATAAAAATAAGAGCTTGCTCCAGTGTGCTTGAGAACTCCGCATGCTATTAGGACCATCTCCCTCTGGCAGTTGCTCCACTCTGTATTCCAGTTCCCAAAAGATCACAGAAGTTCTTCATCTTGATGTGCTTACAATCTGTAAACACTAAGAACATAAAAACAGCCATACTGGGTCAGACCAATGGTCCACCAAGCTCAGCATCCTGTCTTTGACAGTGAGCATTTTCGGACATTTTGGAGAAGTATCCAACAAGTCATAATGGAATAATCCTTTCCCTTACTGTTCACTCCCAGCTCCTGACAGTCAGAAGTTACTTTATCCCCCAACCTACTTTGCTCAATAACCATGAATGGGTCTAATGGATAGTAGTTCTCTCAGCCTCTTTGTTTCTGGGTTATACCAAGATAAGCTCTTCTAGATTCTCTTTCACCAGGCTTGGAGTGTTCTTACTAGCCCATAGTCGAACTTGGTCAGGGCAGCTGCAGGGACTGTCTCACTCCCTTCTGGCCAGCCCTTCAGCTCCTGACCCTGCCTTTATAGATTCCTTTCCAGATGGCCAGCAGCTTTCTAGTCAGTTGCTAGTAGAGTAGCTGGGCTTATATCTCTTAAACCTGAACTCTTAAAGGGACAGTACCATTCTGACTCATTTAGAGGGGCAGGCAACCTGCCATCCTGCCCTTAGAAGAACCTGCTAGCAAGACTTGTTACAGACATGAAATTGGATTCTGGGTAAGCAACAGCCTCTCTGATGTTATATGTGGAGCAAAGTCTACTTGCTAGCCTCATCGTGTAACCCTTTGCTTACTCCCCTGTATTGGATGATGACTGATTATCAAAGCACTGTGCTCAGAAATCCCACTGTTAGCTTAGCATTTCTATCTCATAGCCCTCATTCACACAAGACCCTGAAGAAACAAGCCTCAGTGTACCTCAGATACATTTGTCCTATTGTTCAAATCAAAGCCATCCTAGCTCTGTAGCTTTTGGTCTCATACTGGTACCTGGAGTTTATTATTGATGCACGCGTATATTAGCTTTTAATAGCAGAGATACCACACATTTCCAAATTCCATCTCTATAAATCAGACTGAATAAACTCTATACAGTAGAGTGCTTAATAAAATGTATTGAGGAGAAAGAATTGGAATATATTGAGCATAAATTATAGCTCCAGAGAGGTATCTAGAGATAGTGTTCTTGGCATCTAAGCTTAATATAAATTAAGCTGCAACCCTCCCTACCCAACACAATACACACACATACTCCACTCAGCTTCAAAATGGAGAACACATGGCTGAGAAAAGCACTCTTGTGTTTTTCCTGTACTACAGGGAGAAATTAGATACTCTGAGATCACATAAAAGAGTGACTAAAATAGGAGAATTTTTAAACTCCAGTGGATTTCAGTTTCATGTTTTTAAAATCTAGTGCAGTCATGGCAGATTGTAGTTTAATGGCAGCAAACCTCAAATTACTTACACTGGTGGTGTTCACATGCAGTTGATGGGATTACTTTGGAGTAAGTGGGGAGAGGATGGCAACTCAGTGGGAGTGTAATAACTAGGTACGGGACTACCGGAATTTCCTGTATCCGATAATGCCAGTACTGGGCGTACCGGCATTATCGGATTCAACCCGGTAATCCAGTCCGGTTTTTTTACATTGCGGCCATTTAAATGAATGGCTGCAATGTAAAAAAATCCCACCAAAAACCTCCCCGAGTCCAGGCTGCGTGGGTGGAAGAGGGGACACCCCCCACCCACCCTGCCCAGCCTGGATTTTTTTTAAAAAATTCCCCTCTGTTGCCGGCAAGTTCAACCCAGAGCCCCCCCCCCCAGCACCAGCGGTCACGTAAGTAAGTAAGTATTAGACCTGATCCCTGGGGGGGGGGGGTTAACACCCCCCCCAAGGGATCATCCTACTACAAGTTCCCAGGATCCAGTACCTTCAGTTCAGCTCCGGGTGGCGGCGGCGGCGGCGGTCCGGC
>QEPC01013498.1:1664665-1684036 GCA_003113815.1 Sphenodon punctatus | reverse complement strand
AACATCTCTCAATGTTTCCACTAGTGTCTAATAGAAAAAAGTAGCCACGAAAGATTTTTCATTTGCTCACTCCATCTGCAAAGCTTCCTTTCTCACCCAGCCTCCTAGGTTTCAGTCTCTCAGTCTGTTAGATAGATTTTATCTCCCTTCCCATAGGCTCCATTTCTCCAGCAAGCCAGAAGTGCCCTCATTGTCCTCACAAACTGACCATAGAAATGGAACAAAGAAAAGCTTATGGGCCAATAGCAGGTGATTAGCAGGTGATAACCACATCCTCAAGTCCAGGGGCAGAGTGGCCATTCTTCCTCCCTGGAAGATTTTGTGTGGTGTGGTTACTGGCTGGGGGCTTGAAGGAGGGGAATGAAGGATGGCAGGGCACAGGGGATGGCAGGCATGCAGGGGTGCAGGCATGAAGAGGATGGCAGGCACAGCGGTGAATGGAGGTACTAAGGGGCAAGCTGGCTGGAAGAGGTTGCACTGGGGGATAGAACTGAGGCAGTGGGGGGGGCTGTCTCTTGGGGGGCACTACTTTAACATATAGATAGTTAAAGTTCATAAAAACCATTTTCTGTAGTTTGAATAAAAATAATGTTTTTGCAAAGAAAAACAAGTAGTGTGGTTATTTATTCATGTGTGGCACTGGTATTTCTCATAAAACAGACTCTATAATGTTTGTGTGTGTGTGCTGGGCATAGATTGTGTGGCTACTGTAAATAAAAGTTACATTTTATTGCACACTTTCAATCCCCAGGCCAAAATCAGCTTGGGGTTGAAATCCACCCCACGATAACTCGAGTGTAATTTTTTTCATGATGAAAGATAAAGGTTACGCTGACTCCAAATGGGGAAGATAGGGTTCACTTTAACTAGTGTTAAAGTACAGTTTTGGAAACCTTTGAACTGATCCTCCTTTTGGCAGTTTTAAAAATGTTTTATATTGGATTTTATTTGTGTTTTTATATTGCAAGCCGCCCCGGGCTGCTTGATGGCAGGAGGGGCGAGGTATTAAATTGAAAAATAAATAAAGAAAGAAATCTTTGAAATTCTCTGCAGAAGGTCTCAGTCTTGAAGATTTCTAATCCAATTAATTGACAAATTTTCAGTGTTTATTCTCACAAGCATTTTTTGGAAGATAGGTGTCATGGGGACTTATGAGCTATTAGATATGATGTGGTGAATATTACAAGTGCTGGTATACGTACTTTGTACTAGTAAGGAGCATTTCCAGGGCCACGGCTCTCGTAGGGACAGGAGGAATATTTGTCCCAGGGCCCAAACTGAGGGCAGTGGGGGAACAAAGTCTGCCCTGTTGCAGTGCGGCCGGGCAGAGACTAAGCAGAAGCACCTGCAGTGCATGGCATGCATGGGACCCACCTGGCGGGTGGCACAGGAAGGAGCAAGCAGCAGCAGCACAAGGCAGGCCGCTCAGCCGCAGCCTCCAGGGCTCAGGCACAGCAAGTGGAGCAGGGGAGGTGCTGCAGTGTGAGGTATGTCTTGAATCAGAGCAGCAGACTCGCTGGACTTACCATATAAGTTAAAAGCTTTCTGCAATAAAGATGGGGGGTGGGGGTCAGTCCATTTCTTGCTGCTGGGCTCATTCCAACCTAGCTATGTCCCTGAGCATTTCTGTAATTCCATGAGGTTTGCAAGGAGAGGCATAAAGTGTAATCTACAAGTGACCCACGGGCAATTAAACACAAGCAGGAAGGTCACCAGGATGTAAATACAAACTCTGTAAACAAGAACAATAGGACCTCTTAAAGTGTTGATTAACTTAAGAGAATGAAACTGCATACCCATCAATATTTGATGGAGAGAAATAGGTACACTTCATGTGAACCCTAATTTGCATACCATACCATATCATGTGTTTTATGAAAAATTATAATAGTCCACTTTGAGGCTGAACTGGAAAAAAGGATGTCTGTGTGTGAGGGTCTGTGTACACATATATTTGTATGTGCAGGAACGATAGTTCGAGTTAAAACACAGCCTATTAAAAAGTCAAAATTCTTAAATGTGTGCAGTGACTTTGGTTTAAAAGTTTTAGTTCTAAAATCACTCAGAGGATCATAGGGGGAAGCAGGGACAGTCCCTTTTGCCATTTTAAAGAATCATCACTCACACACCCATCCTATCTTTTTTTTTTTTTTAGTTTTTATCTTGATCCCAGCACATAAGTCCTCCTGCCTAGATGTTACTTTTCTTTGTTTCAGAGAATTCTCAGCTGCCATGCTGAGATGGACCTGAAATGTGATAGTTTTGTTGCATAACTTTATCTCCAAGATACAGGTGACTCATGTAGGCTGGCTCACATTGGGACTGAGTGATAGCCATCAGAGCTTCACAGTGGGTAAACTGAATCATGGTTGCTCTGAGGGTGCTTGGGGGATGGCCAGATAAAACCCCAAGATCTCGGTCACAGTAAGTACCTCCTAAATTCTTGTTAACCTCCACTTGGTTCCTGTGAGCAGGAGGATCCTATCCAAACAAATATGGTTAAAGTGGGGTGGGAGGATTGAACTTCAGATAGATTGTTTGCTTATACTGGCAGGAGGAAGATAAACCCAGCTCCCATGCCCGCCCTGTTATTCCATCATGTCGTAGAAAACCTCAGCACTTCCTCATTTTGTATTCCCTCACAGCATCTTTGTTTTACTGACTGTATTTTATTCCAGCTCTCCTGCTGGCATTTCCTTCAAGTTTACATACATAGCGATCTGGAGAAGGGAAGAACTATTTAGTCCTTGGTTTTCCCTGCTTGTTGGAACAAAGGTGGAGAGAGGTAGTTATGCCAGAGCAACTTTTCTGGAGCAATTACCTTTACTAAAAGATGATGTACTTAAGAGCCAGTGTAATTTAGTGCATATGGGACTTGGAACTGACTGGGAGTCTAAAGTTCAAATCCCACTTTATCCATGAACTCACAAGGTGACCTTGGGCAAGTCACTATCTCTCAGCCTGTTTCCCCATCTCTAGAATGGGATTAGTAATGACCTATCTCATAGGGGTGTTTTGAGGATAAACTACATCAATATTGTAAAACATTAAAGTTCTATAGAATTAATAAGTGCCCCAAATTTCACTTTAAAAAGCAACTTAAGTACCATTCTCTATATTGACTGAAATCCTATCACTTATACAAATCTTTTACTAGTGTGATTTCCCAGAGTATTGGTGATCTAGAAGTATTGTGGGTTGAGCCGTAGGACTGGTGCTCTGCAGACCCTATAAATTAATGATTTCGTTCTGCAAGCACATTAAGTCCATTCATTTGAGTTGTCCATTGACTTTGATCTTACTAGTGTCCATACGACTGGATCTTGCCATGAGGGGATACTTAGGTCTTTTTTAAATGGACTGTGGTGCAGGGGGCAAATAGGTGTGTGCATGGCAGTGTGGGTGGTGCGGGGGGGCAGTGTACACAAGCACACACCGATCCCCTATGCATCCCCACTCACGGAGCAATTGCCATTTTGGCCAATTGCTCTGTGAATGGGCAATGGGTGGAGGTGGATGTGCATGCATGTTTTGCAGGAGTACTCACTCCTGCAAAGTGAGTACTCACTCCTGCAAAGTGTTTTGCAGGAGTACACACTCACCTGCCGTGGCAGTCACACAGGTGGCACCCACTCATGGCCACATGAGCGTGAGTGGGCACATCTAGTGTAAAAAGGGCCTTCGTGTAAAGATCTCACCTCTTATAAAACAGCTTTGTGGCATTGATGTCCTCTTCCATTATATTATATTGTAGCTCCATTGAAGGTGCCAAACAGAGTTATGGTCAGTACAATGTAGTCTAGAGAGTGTAGTTCCTATGTTGGCCCAAAATGTATGAGATAGTAGCTTTTATTGGACCGCCTTCTATTGTTGAGAGTGTATCTGAAAAATGTCAAAATTGATGGGAAATTATGAAAAATCACAGGTGCCAATATTGACAATGGTGGATGTGCAGAACCACCAGAGACTGATGAAGTACTGGACCACTTACAAGCGCTCCCCAGAAGTTGGTATTTCCCTGCAGAATAGGAACACTTGCTCTCGTCTCAGTCCTAGAGAAGAATAAATGAGCAGTCTATAGGAGTGAGGAGTTGGGGAAGGCCTAACAAAAGAGGTTGATCTTTAGGAGGGACTTGAAGGGATGGAGTTCCAGGCATAGTATAGGGGGGCGCATGTGAGAAAATGTGAAGACAGTTTAGGGAGAAGGAAACTCTGGGGTGGGTTAGGGCAGTGGCAGAGAAGAAGTGGAAAAGTAGTGATAAATGAGGGCAGAACCTAAGGAAGAGCAAAGCCATGAAGAGCCTTCCTCTTGTTAGCAACTGCTGGAAGGCAGTTTAGGTTTTGGGAAGTGTCTTAAAATTGCGGGTTCTTTCGAATCAGTTCAGTGATGACTCAGATGAATGGGTGCCAAACAAAGCTGTTTTATTAAATAAAGCATAAAGATAAAAACAATAACCCCAATGAATACAGAAAGTAAAAGAGACTTCTCACACAACCCTTTGTTCACGCCGGAGAACTCCAACAACGGCTGCAAGATGATCCCCAGGTGGGCTCCAGGTTCTGCTGCTCCGCTCAGCACATCTGTGAAGTGGCCAGCAGTGAAGTTCCAACGTGACTTTCCGGTGCCTTTGTTTTTATTAACTTCACAAACCCACAATGCAACACACTACACATGTGCTAAACTTAACTATTGCAGCTGTGTTTTTCCTTAGCCTGAGTCATTCTCAGCTTCCAATTAAGAAACCTTCTCTTGCTATCAGACCCAACTGCTGATAAGGGTTTCCCAAACATTACAGTTCTAACTGGCCTTGGTATTCTAAAAATAGTTACCATGGGATACAGAAAAAGTTGCCAAAGAGGCATGCATAGGACACCTGTCAAACAAGATGGACTCTACAGCATACGCAGGCCAAATAAGAAATATAAGTGCCCACTGCCTGGCTCCGCTGGTGTACAATGGTCTTCCACAATCTTTCACTCCACTCCACCCCTGGACACTTACATTCTTCTAACTGAGGCCTGTAGTCCTTGTTTACATTTGTCCAAACCATACCCCATCTTGCATATGCAATGTTACATGTAAAACATTAAATAAACAATTAATATAATAATCAATATAATTACAACAAAATGCAATGCTAAAATTAAAAATGCATTTATCTTGGGTAACTAATTATACTACATCTAAGCTTTTCTATATGCTGGTTGCATTGCCTACACGACAGATCAATATTTTGCCAAGTCACACATCCTGCCTTGTGTGATCTCCAATACAACAGCTCTCTAACAATGGAGTTTTTCCTAGGAGGCCAAGTCATTTACACTCCAAATGTTGTCAGGCATAAAGATGACCGATGATACCCCTGCTCAGGTCACCTTCATGAGTCCAATTAATAAAGGTTGTTTGGGAGTTAAAGCAATCCGGGGTATGGAGTCTGCCCCACTGCAACCTTGTTTATCCCAACACAATGTAAAGGGAAGTATGAGTCTGTCAAGGTGATCCCATTTCCACCATAATCAAGTGCTTTAATTGCTAACAACATACAAAATTAATACAAACATTTCAGTTCCTTCAATAAATTCAGTAGCCCCCCACCAGGAAATAGAAAGCCATGTTGGTGTAAGGCCAAAGGAACGGTAAACTTTCTGCAAAATATAAACATAAATGTTATAATCGTATACAAAAACTATTTTCTAGCAAAGCACTGCAGTTTTAACATAAAAGTTCATAGCCGGGTTCAAAGGTGCAAGATTCATGTTATTGATTACTCTCACTGTCTCAGCTTGCCTCTGTTGAGACAAATAGGTATTGAGTCACCAGTTTTCATTACCCAGTAGGTATTTCCATTACCTGCTGCTATTACCTCCCCTGCACAATTAGGTTGCCCTGGATATATTATCCATACTTTCCATCCTGGAAGCCAATCTGTTGAGCCAAATCCTCCTTCCCCCCGTTCAGTAGCCATTTCGGGCTTTCATATTTCTACCACTGTTGGGAGAAGGATTTTCTCACAGACCAGCTGCGCTATCCGGTCTCCTGCATGGAGTATGCAGCTATCTTGGAAGGAATTCCAAAGGATCACCTTGATTTTTCCTTGATAGTCTGCATCCATCACTCTTCCCAGGATCTGCATCCCTTTCAGGGCCAGCCCTGACCTAAGGGCTATCCGCCCATAGGTATTTAATAATAATAATAATAATAATAATAATTATAATATTTTATTATGGCATCAGCTTCCACCATAGCCAGTGGACATAGAAAAGCATAGGTATTTTGTGGGACCTGTATCCCCAAACCTGTACTCACCACTTCCTGCCTGTGGGGAGGAAGGGTGACCTCTTGGTATGTGTGCAAGTTCACTCCGGCACTTAAAGGGGTAGCTCTCAGGGGCAATTGTGCTTCCGGGTGGATTTTTCACACTTTAAGGGTTTCTTGGCTGTGAATACTGCATATTTTAGGTTTTTCTAACATCCATTGAAAGGGAGTCTTTCCCTTATACGGTTGATTGTTCATTTCAAATTCTACTTGTCCCAGCACCTTGGCCCAACTCTGCAATATGCCCGTAGGGGTAAGCTGTTTTATTTGCTGCTTGAGTAGCCCATTATGGCGCTCCACCATCCCCGAAGCCTGTGGGTAGTGTGGGATGTGGACTGTCCACTGCACATTCCACTCATCTGCCCATTTCTGAATTTCTTGTCCTTTGAAATGACTTCCATTGTCAGATTGAATTTCTTCAGGGACCCCAAACCTTCTAATCAACTGACCCAGGCCCTTAAGAATAGCCTGCTGCGTAGCCCATTTGCTTGGGCTCACCATGGTGTATCCTGAAAAAGTATCCACTAGGACCAGTGCATACTGGTTCCCCTGGGATAATGGTAGGGGTCCCATGTAATCCACTTGCCAGATTTTCCCGGGTTCTAAACCCCTTTTCAAATGGCCTAATGACCTTTGCTGTAATGGGTACTGCTTCACTCTCTGGCATATAGAGCATTGTTTTATCACAGTTTTCACAGTGTTCACAGGACAAGGAATGCCTCTGGCTGTAGCCCATGCCCTAGTGCCCGCCTCCCCCAAGTGGCCAGATTTTTCATGTGCCCATTGGCATAGGAGATGGAGATCATCCTCCATTTCTTCCGAGGTGTCATTAGGGGCTTCCACCCCTCGGAGCTGGACCATCTGATCCACAGCACTGTTGTACTGAGTAGTTGGGGAGGGGTCCCTGGTGTGGGCATTGACATGATACACTGTCACAGGAATTTTCCTGGCAATCTCAATTATTTGTTTCCATAGATCATCCACCCCTCAAGGGCCTGCCATGGATTAACCAATTATCTTGTTCCCATTTGGGGGCCTAAAGTGTCAGTCCATTTGCAATGACCGATGAGTCTGCAGACAAATGTATTTTGGGTTGGGACATCTCCTGCGCATTCTGAAAGGCCATAACCACGGCCATCAATTCTGCATATTGGCTAGAGTGTCCCTTCCCATGTTGAATCAAGACAGTGTCCTTAACTGGTTGTAAAGCAGCTGCCTTCCACACCCGCTCCCGCTTAAGATATTTTGCCAAGCCATCTGTGAACCAAGCATAACATTTGTCTCCCTCTGGCAACTGCTCAAAGGGAACTCCCCACTCGGCTATCACTAGGGATGGGCGAATGCAGTTTGGAAGTTCGGAGTTCGGCCCGAACTCGAACTGTTCGGATGACCGAACTCGAACTCAAACCCGAACGCGAACATACCGAACAAACTGAACACCGAACGGTGAAATGGCCAAACAGTTCGGTCAGTTCGGATCGCGTTCGGATGAGTTCGGGTGGCAAAAAAAGGTTCACTGGAAGGTCAAACATTACAGGGAGGTGTCAGTCACTGAGGAGCAGACTTCCAGGCACCAGGGGTGGAGAGGCTTGCAAGAAACGAAACTAATTATCTGCCTCCCCACTTCCCAACACCTTCTGAGCTAGTCACTGTTCCTGAACAGCAGGTGTTGAGTAGGATTTTTAGATTGCTTTAAGTTTCATTTCACTTTTGTAATGAAATGAAACTTAAACCATAAACTGAAACCTTGTGTTATGCACTGTACAGACTCATTGAGTATGTAATGTATGTATTTCACTACAGACTCCTCTTCTATTTGTGAAGATTCCCCCCCATCCCATATATATTGGATGTATATATATGGATATATGGATGTATATATATCCATATATATATATATATATATATATTTATTTGGATATGGATATGGGATGGGGGATAGATAGATAGATGAAGACAGTTGTAGGAATTACCTTAGTGATAGAGATAGCGTTAGTGATTTAGTTTTAGTGTTTGTAGGAGTAGGTCTGTGTACTTATTAGTTAATCCATTTACTTCATAGCATTTAGAATAGTTAATAGAAGTTAGATTTAGTGTAGACAGATATATATAATATTAGATTAAAAAAAAATAAGAAAACCCCATATAAAAACCAAGAAACCAAATAAAGAACAAAAGAAAACCCGATAAAAAACCAAAAAAACATATTAAAAAAAAACAAAAAAACCCATAACACCACTTCTCGAACGGCCGAGCCGAACAGAACAGCCGAACGGCCTGTTCAGACGAACGAACCGAACAGCCGAACCCGAACTCGCTGAACGAACCGAACGGACTAACCAAACGCAGCCGAACCGAACGGACGAACCCGAACCGTGATCTGTTCGCCCATCCCTAGCTATCACAGAAAGGGGATCCACAGGCTGCAATGTGAGAGCAGTAGGGTCCTGTGGTAACTCCTTTACCTGTTCATGGATGCGGTTCACCCCCTGCTTCCCTCCTGTCACTCTTTCAGATATGTACCATTTCCATTTAACAATGGATGCCTGATGGGCAGTTCCCACCCGGTGGGTCTTAGAAGCATCCATTATCCAAGGAAGGATAGGGATGCTAGGCCAGAGAACAACTTAGAGCCCAGTATCAGATAAGCAATTGTTTTTCAAAGGGGGTGTACCTTGTGGCTGGATCAGGAAGCTTACATAACCAAAATCCCAAAGGTACCCGTCGGCCGGGCTGAGTCTACCACAAGCTCCATGCTTCAACTTCACCCACAAGTGACACCTGTAGCTCAAAAGGGTATCCTGGTATCACTGGGCCCAGAGGGGTGGCATACGCAATGGCAGCCTTGGCTTGACGAAAAGCTTCCTCCCCCCACTCAAATTTGACTTTCTTTCTAGTCATGGCATAAATAGGCCACAATATTGCTGTCAGGTGGGGGATATGTTGTCTCCAATACCACAACAATCCTACAAACACCTGTGCCTCAGTTCTGGAGGTTGGGACTTTTGTCTGTGCTATGGTATATAGCTTTCTGTGGAATTTGTCTCTCAGCTCCTGCCCACTGAATTCCCAGAAAAATGACTTGTTGTGCAGGTCTTTGAATCTTTTTTGATTAACCTCCCACCCTCTGGCTAACATTCATTCTGCCACTTCACTCAAAGCCTCTGTCACTTGCTGCTTCCTGTGCCCCTTCAGCAAAATGTCATCAATGTAATGGATCACCAATACCTCAGGGGCCACAGAGCATGTTTCCAAATCCTGGGCCACCATCCTATGACATAGGGTGGGGCTATGTAAATAGCCCTGGGTTGTCTTGGTTGCAGCTTTCTATGTGGGCTGTCAGGTGATTAGTGATCATCTCCCACTTATTCTCATTCTAAATTGCCCGGGGACCCCTGGTGCAGGTAGCCATTTGGCCCCTGAACACCCCAACCCCATAAGGGAATGGAGGGTGAGGAGGCGATGGGATCCCCTGCTGGAACAAGAATTTGAGGCTTTGGTGAACTCCCCTAGGGGCTTGCAGCTCTCTGTGGAGCTCCAGACTGCCACTACACAGGAGGGGCTGTTGTCTTGTTTTCAGGGTCTGGTGGGCTGGCTTGCCCCCCTCCTATTTTCTGTTCGCTCAGAGCCCCCCTCAACCAGCCAGAGAATCCGGCCACTTTCTGGCTGGTTTGATGAGGAATGCCGGCTCTTTAGATCTGAGTTGGTGCATCTTTACTGTTATTTTAGAGCCACGCAGGGGAATGGGTTTCTGTCAGAGTTTCTGAACAAAAGAAGGGAGTGTAGAACCTTATTGGCATCCAAGAGGGATGCCTATTTCATGTCTATGTGGAGAGATCTCAGTGACGCTTTTAAAACCAACTCGGTGAAATTTTGGAAATTGGTTAGAGGTATTGGCCTCGATGGGCCCTTCTCCACCGTTCCTCTGGTCTCTAAGAAGGATTGGGAGTTGCATTTTCTCACTCTTTACAGGGCCTCTGATTCTCCTACTGGTAACCTGGTCCTGGATACATCTGCTCCAGAATGGGAACCCGTTTCGGTGGCGACAGTATCCGAGTTAATTAACAGCCTTAAAGTTGGAAAAGCCCCAGGGTCAGATGGAATACCCGCGAGTGCCTAAAGGCCGAGGTGGGTTGGTGGGCCCCTATTTTGGCCTACTTGTTTTCTGGTATTAATGAGTCAGGGAATATTCCTGATGATTGGGGCCGAGCAATCATCATCCCCATTTACAAGAAGGGTAATCCAGCTACCCCCAGTAACTATAGGCCGATTAGCCTTTTGAACATCATAAGCAAATTGTATGCCAAATACTTGCTAGTGAGGCTAAATGGATGGTTGAAAGCTAAGGGTATTTTGTCCAATGCTCAAATTGGGTTCCAAAAAGGCAGGTCCACCAGCGACCATTGTTTCCTCTTGTCCCATTTAGTTCATAAATATGCTAGACCCTCTCAATCTCTGTACACTGCCTTCATCGATTTAAGGGCAGCTTTTGATACAGCCCCTAGAGATCGTCTGTGGAGGAAATTAGCATCTCTTGATTTGGACCCGAGACTGTTGCATCTGACAGTAAATCTCCATCGGAACAATTCCATTAATAGTGAGGTTGAACTGCCAGGGGGAAGTTTCAGATAGTATCCCTGTTGAGAGAGGGGTAAAACAGGGCTGTATTTTGGCCCCGACCCTCTTTACTGTTTACTTAAACAATGTTATGGAGGTCTTCGCAGGTATCTCTAGTCATGCCCCCCGAGTGGGTGGCATAGACATCCCATGTCTCTTGTACGCAGATGACACGGTTTTGTTGTCATGCTCCCAGAGTGGCCTCCGCCGTTTGCTGGCTGTTTTTGGAGATTATTGCCAGGAAAATTTATTTGAAATCAATCAGGATAAGTCCAAAGTTGTTCAATTTTCTCAGAAAAGATTTATTCATAAATGGTGGTTGGACAACCAGGTGATAGCCCAGGTCCCAGCATACAAGTATTTGGGATTGCTTTTCCAAGCGAACGGGGCTTGGAATTTGCAGGCCCAAACTGCTTTGAATAGGGCCGTGAATCTGATATCCAACTTAATAAGCTTCTTTAGGTCAAGGGGAAGGCATTTAGTTCCACCTGCGATTTATTTTTATACTTACAAACTGGTTCCTCAGCTCTTGTATGGGGCTCTTTTTTGGGGCGTGGGCAGATTGCGGGATCTGGAGAAATTCCAAGCGGGCGTCACCCAGGCAGTTTTGATGGCCCGTGCCAGAACCACAAGCCAAGTCCTCTGCCACAAATGTGGTTTGCTCCCTCTGCAGGGTAAAGGTCTGGCAAAGGTCTGGTATCGTAGTACCTATGTTTCCTTTTTAATCTAGCTGCTCCCTGGGCTCAGTCGGTTATGAGTGACAAATTCCCGAACCCCTGGCTGGGCTTGGTAATGGAAAAAATAAGACATTTTGGCTTTGCCATGGAGACTTTATTACTGCTGGAATTTAAAGGGACTAGGAAACTAGTATTTGATCATCTACTGGACTCCACGTGGCAGGAGGTCTGGGCTGTCCATTGAAAGCAGTGGATTCTATGGCTCATATTTTGCTGTATTGTCCATACTATGCCTCACCGCTGGAGAAACATCTTACCCCGCTACTGGCCCTTCTCCCAGGGCATTCAGATGAATTTCTTTTAATTTTCATGCTCGGAGATCGTTCCAATTTAATGTTCATGCTCGGAGATCGTTCCACTTTAATTTCACAGCAAGTTGCTTGTTTCCTGAGCCTAGCAACCAAAATTAAGCAGGAAAAAGATACGGCCCTCTGTGGCGAGGTTTTGTGTGCCACTAAATGATGATAGTTTTTTTATGTCTCCTATGGCGGCGACCTGCAGTTGATTTACCAGGCATCTAGGCTCTTGGCTTGGAGTTATTTTTCCGCTTGCTGGTGATGTGTTTTATTCTTTTATTTTTAGTTTTCTATTTTTGTTCATTGGCCTTGGCCATGATACTCTCTGAGTATAAGCTTTTTTCTAAGCTGTTAATGGTTGTGTTTTGCTTTTGTGGTTTTGGGCTGGCCGTGTGCAAAGCCTTATGTTTTAGCCATTGGGTTTTAATATTATGCCCTTGATTTATTTGTCTCAGTGTGGGAATTGGGGTGAATTTGTATTCCTATCAGCCCCGGGATGGGCACTATTACCCCAAATTTCTGTTTGGTTTGGATAAATTTTTTATATGCATTTTAGTTTTATCTCCGTTTGATTTTTTTTGACTTGTAAATGATTGTTTATTTGTGTTTATCTTGCTTTTCTGTCCTTGCAATGACCTTGGTCACGCAATAAACGTATTATTATTATAAATAGCCCTGGGGTAGACGTAAAAAAATGTGCTGTCTCCCTTCCCAGGTAAAAGCAAATTGGTCTTGTGATTCCTTGGCAATAGGGATTGATAAAAAGGCATTAGCAAGATCTAACACAGCATACCAGGTGCCTGTGCGTTTCTCAATCCATTCAATCAAACTGACAGTGTCAGAAACTACTGCAGCCAAAGGTGGAGTATGCTTATTCAACTGACGGTAATCAGTAGTCATACGCCAGCTCCCATCAGGTTTCTTCACTGGCCAAACTGGGCTATTAAATGGGGAAACTACTGGTCTAACAATACCAGCATCCTCCAAGACTTTAATTGTCTATGAAAACTCAGCATGTCCCCCTGGGAGGCAATACTGCCATACCACTACGGGCTCCTTGGGAGGGGGAATGCAAAGAGGAGTCCACTTAGCATCCCCCACCACCACTGTCCTCACCCCAAAGCTGAATTTTCCAGTGGGAAGCTGTACTGCCTTGCCCTACAACACATTCATTCCCAAAATGTACTCAGGGGCAATAGTGACCAACACATCTGCCCAGGAGGGAGAGTAACCTCCAGTGACCAATCACATCTTTGTCCGTGTGATCTCATTCTCCCCCCAAAATCCTCACCATCAACCACTGCCCCTCATACTTATGAGGATTTCCATGCATTCGTGTGATTTCTGCCCCAGTGTCTATTAGGGCCATCACTGTTTGTCTGTGGCCAGGGCCCCAATAAGTTGTCAGTGGGACATGGGGTCTCAGGTCACCTTGGGCAGCTGTCTTTATTGGCCCTACTGCGGTGACCTAACCATCCTGTCATTCGGGCTTGGGCACCTGCCATGCTGACAGATCAGGATACAAGGTGAAAGGAGCTTTCTCTGCCAGAGCAGAGGCTTCAGGGGAGGATGTATCACACACCTCCACTTTATCTTTTACTTTCACCTTTCCCTTACATTTCTCCTTTTACAAAGGATATAAATCAGGGATAGGAATGCCATCTATTTGGGCCTTTGACACACCAGCTTTCAACAAAGCAATGAACTTTTCTTTACGAGTTACTTTTGCTTTTTGTGCGTTTTTGCTGCTCTCTACTGGTTCATTCTTTTGTTGCCAAGCAACCCGAGCATGGACTTTACTTTCCTCAATATCGCATAGCTGTCCCAAGAAGAGCACCACGTCCCCCACTTCACGTCCCTGTGCTGGCCCCAGCAGGGCTAACAGGGCCCCCCTCAAATGGGGAGGCCCAGCTTTCATTAATCTTGTCCTCATTCCTGCCATGAAAGGCTCTCTATCTGGCCCATCAAAGTTATTTGAATAAATTCCTATCTCGGTAGCCAAATGGCACAGCCTTGCCCCCCTCCCTCTTGCACAGTTTTCCAACGCTCTAAGCTGTCATCCTCCCAATCCATGGACTCAGGAAAGTGAACTTGCACTGCCTGGTTTACCCTGTTAAATAACAAATGTGTCGCATTGCGGGCCGCTTTTAACGTCTGTTTAATCATGGGATCCTTAGCCAGACCCCCCCAACTTAAGTAATTCTCCATCCAGTAAAAAGAAGCCACTTGCCCCTGATCCCACAATCTAGTTAACCATGCCTCCAGCGTCTCTTGGGGCAACTGACGATGTTGCTTCACTATGTCCTGTAGCTCTCTCTGGGTGAAATCTCTCACCACCCGAATAGCTCGCCCACCTCCTCCAGGCCAACCCTTAGTTTTATTTGTTATGAGGTGCTGAGCCTGGGCCACGAGTGGATCAATTTCAAGAGGGTTTTCCAAACCCTCTTCACCCTCAGTCCATTCCTCCAAAGAGGAGGAATTCCAAATGTTCCCATCCCATGTTGCCAGATCCCAGTCTGAACCATGCACCAGCATCCACACTTTTGCTTTATTCACTGTCCAGTTACAGCGCTGTGCAGCCTTGCAGTGTTTCACGTGGACTAAACACACAGCAGCAGCCATAGCCTGCTCTTCTGCTTTCTGCCCTCGCTCCTGAGCTGCTTCCATCCCCTCATGTAGCAAAGCATTTCATTGCCTCACAGCTATTAATTCATCAGTGGTGCTCTGACATTGCCTCTCTAACTGCTCCTGCATCTCCCACAGCACTTTCACTGCTGTGAGGAGTACCCAGCCAATTCCAGAGACTGCTTTCTTGCCCCCCTCCCAGGACCCCCAACTCCTGCAGGCATTTTTCAATTGCCTGAGGCGTGACCCCCCCGGGACACAGCAGCTCTGCCCAACTCACTGGTGGAGATACCTGGCTCAACATTTGAGCAACCGGAGCCCATTCAGAGGTGGCAGACCATCCCGGGATCTGGGTTAGCTTGGGCCCAACAGCTTTTCTGAACCACATCTCTGGTTCACTGATCAATCAATATCAATATCAATCAATTGATCTGATCCTGCTCGCAGCACCAAATGTCTTAAAATTGCGAGTTCTTTTGGAGCAGTTCAGTGATGACTCAGATGAATGGGTGCCAAACAAAGCTGTTTTATTAAATAAGGCATAAAGCTAAAAACAATAACCCCAATGAATACAGAAAGTAAAAGAGACTTCTCACACATTCCTTTGTGCATGCCGGGGAACTCCAACAGTGGGTGTTTTCAGACATTCTGAGGCCGCTTGGCCCCGTACCAAAAACAACCAAATCATCCCCCGCCAGGATGACCCCGTCACGCCGTATCAGATGTGCCGGGGGATCCCAGCGGGAAATCTGGGAGGGGAGGGGCCATGCGGCGCAATGTGCATCCGCATGGCCCCGCCCCTCCACGCTCCCCACCGCCCGCCCTCTGGGGAGACGGGCGGGCAGTGGGGCCAAAGCGGCCACAGCATCTGGCCGAAATTGCCACGGCCCGGGATCCCGCCAGTGATCCCGGGCCGTGGCGCCTGACCAGATGTGATTTTTTTTGGTCCCCGCCAGGGATCACTTTCACCACACTTCTGAGGAAATTCCCATGGCTAGCCCAGGAAGCATGGTTGAAAATGACCCCATGTGGGTATTGACCGTGGCGAACATCTGGCGGCTGCCAAACAGATGTTCGAGACACAGTGACCACAGGTGGGTATTCACCGTGGTTCACTGTGATCTCGTAACATCTGAAAATACCCTACGGCTGCAAGATGATCCCCAGGTGGTCTCCAGGTTCTGCTGCTTCCCTCAGCATGTCTGCGAAGTGGCCAGCAGTGAAGTTCCAATGTGGGTTTCTGGTGCCTTTGTTTTTATTAACTTCACAAACCCACAATGCAACACACTATGCATGTGCTAAACTTAACTATTGCAGCGGTGTTTTTCCTTAGGCTGAGTCATTCTCAGCTTCCAATTAAGAAACCTTCTCTTGCTATCAGGCCCAACCGCTGATAAGGGTTTCCCAAACATTACAGTTCTAACTGGCCTTGGCATTCTAAAAACAGTTACCATGGGATACAGAAAAAGTTGCCAAAGAGGCATGCGTAGGACACATGTCAAACAAGATGGATTCTACAGCATACGCAGGCCAAATAAGAAATATAAGTGCCCCCTACCTGGCTCTGGTCTTCTGCAATCTTTGGTCTTCTGCAAACAATGGTCTTCTGCAATCTTTTACTACAGGAAGTGAGGCATTGTGGAGAGGAGCTTTCCTGAATTCAGGGTGCCCCTTGCAAACCTAGCACAAATCATGTTGCAGTGTTGAGGCAGTGCCTTTTCCTTGGCTAGTAGTTTTCTTCATTACTAGGTTGCATGTTGAACCAAGAAAACCATGAGGCTGAACACTGGGCTGGTAATTTCAAAGGGGCCTAAGAGAACTAGTCACTCAAGTTGTGACAGGAATACAGCAGTTAGATATCTTGCACTGAAATCACTTATTCTGGCATAGTCCCAGTGACTTCAGTGAGGTTATTTCAGAGTAAATGGTTTCAAGATTGCAAACCTTGGCCCTGACCCACGGTCTGCATGTGTGTGATGTGCAGACCAAACTTGCACAGCGCACCCCCTGTGAACACGGATGGTGTAGCTGGTGGAATCCACCACTACCGGACTGCACCGACACCTGATTCTGATGCTGCAGCCCTGCCTCTTCCTCTGCTGAGCCACCCAGCTGCAGCCTCACTTAAAGCCCTCTCCCAGACTCAGGTGGCAACATGGTTAGGCAGTGATGGACTGAGGACTTCAGTGGTGGCACCGTGTACACGCACAGTGTGTATATGTGCACTGTGAGTTTGGTTTGTTTGTCACACATGTGCAGAGCATGGATGGAGGCTTTAGGCTTCTTTGAGAATCCCAGACTCATTTTTCCCCTCTAATTTTAAAACGTGGGTATTTAAAGCAGTTGTATAGTTTTCTTTGTTAGGCACAGTACTGTAAGATGCTGAGGGTCCATGGCTTCCAGTTCTGCAAACAGGACTGAAGAGGACTAAGCATCACACAGAACATGAGCCCCATCTTCTGTACCATCTTTGGTTTTGCCAGTGCTGTATTTTTATTAGTTTCTTGCCATGTCTTGGATCATCCGAGGGTTAACTATACAGTTAATTTTTAAAATGCTTTCTTAAATGGAGGCTTTTATTACAAGATGGAATTAAATTTGAAATGGGAAGGTCTGAAGGTAAAAGAATGTTATTTTCATGTCCTCTTTCACAACTGCCTTTTGATGGTGTCTTCTGACACATCAGACTTTCATTGTATTTAATTATTGATTGGAGCATTTTCTTGCCAGAGCAGCACTTACACACAGTGGAATCACTGTGGGGTGTGTGTGGGTGTGTTTTCAGGAAAAATTATTTCAAGTAATGTTTGGATTGGATTCAATTTTTCAAATTGCTTGTGGGGTTGTGTTTTGTTTTTGTTTTTTTAGTGTCCCATAAATTAAAGCACAAATGATAAGCAAGATCATTATGCTGTCATGAATCACTCAACTTCTAATGGCCTAATGCACTAAGCTTTAATTAGTAATATTGTATTTCTACAAGGACAACATTGTGAATGAAATGTGAATGTGCCCTGTTTTTATATCTGGCTTTCCCAGAAGATTTTAAATGGATTCCTGCTCTTGGTATGCCTTTAAATAATTGATATGGCAACTTCAAGGCCTCAGAAGACAAACAAGGTTATTAGCTGCCAGGAACAAAAATTTGGTTATGGCATAGTAACTTCACAGAGACATGGTACTACATCTGCTGCTCTAATTAGAAAGTTTGCCTAGGGTGCTTGTATCAGAAAGAGTCAGCAGAAACAGTGATAGCACAATCTGACATAGCACAGAGTGATTGTTGTTAATTTAGCTAGTTCATAAGAATGTAAACATGCTCAAAATGTGCACAGGTGTGATCTTGTAATTGGATTTCCTTAGATGTTCCTTATTATTGTTATCCCCCCTGCCCCTCTTTTAATTGCTGCAAATCAGAGGTTTCCAAGCCAAAAGTCAGGAGTGGACCCCAAATGAGGTCAAATAATCTGCAGATGGGGCTCTGACCCCAACTGACATTTTCTCTCATTTTCTATCTGGGGTCATGAGGTTATAATTCTCAGAATGGGGTTACGCAAGGGAAAAAAACGTATTCATTTTCCTGGGTACAGACATTAGTGTAACCTAGTAACTAGTGTGTGGGACTTGCCTTTAGGAAACAAGGGTTCAGATCCAATCAAAGCGACTTTCTTAGTGCCCTTACGCAAATAACGGTCTCTCAGCCCCAATTCCCCATCTGTAAAATGGGAATAGTAACAACCTACTATCACATGGTTTATTGTGAGGATGAGCTAGATGATGATTATAAAGTACTTTTTGCACTGGAAAACACTATAACAATAATGCCCTCAACTGTCATAGAACTTCATGAGTAACAGAAGAATAAGGAGTAAGTGGTGTCGGTGTCATTCATGCACTACCACATGATTTCCTCAGTGCCATGGGAATCACTGGGAAGCCTATTAAAATGATACAAAATGGGATTAGAATCTAAAGCATCATGCATCAAACAAACTCTCTTGTTCTGCACTGTTGCTTTAAGAAACACAGGGAAAGGAAATCAAAATGAGGTCAGTAAAACTTGCACAGCATTGTTAGACAGTGATACACAATTGTCACTGGAATGGCCAGTGTTTGCACTTGCAAATGTATTCTTCTGACAGCTCAACAGCACCAGATTCTGCTCTAAGTTATCTCTGCACACAGGACTACACAGCTGCCATGGACAAAATGTCTGCTACCCACCTCTTTCTCAACCTGCAGTGCATGTACCAGCCCAGGGGCTTGCGTTGTAGGGTGGCCATACCTCCCCTTTAAAAGAGGACACTTACGAAAAATCCATGGTGCAGGTCTGCACTGGAACCATTGCACCATGGATTTTTCATAAGCATCTTCTTTTAAAGGGAAGGTATGGCCACCCTAGCTGTGGATGAGGTGTTTCTACTCCTTGTTTTGGGCAGCTGGTTGATGGGACACAAGACTCATGGGCATGGACCCTGACTCCACATTCTAGGGGAAGCACCTAAGGACTGATGCATCCCGTGGAATGTCTCAGTGTGTCAGGGATTCCAAGTTCTCTGAAAGTCATGCGGACTCCTTAGCCCCATACTGGAATGCCACCATCATAGATAGGGTGTCTATGCTATGTAATGGGGGAACCATCCTTGAGTATTAGTGTCAGTGAGTTTGATTTCTTTGGAGGTGACTCAGATGTTTTATGTCCTCTTGTCTCTAAAACCATATTTTAATTCCAAGCATTAACTCTAAGTGTTGCAAATTTTAAAACATTGAGAGTGGAGCA
>QEPC01013498.1:1643119-1658404 GCA_003113815.1 Sphenodon punctatus | reverse complement strand
GTCTCTCCCCCAGCTCCTGTCTCTCAGATTGTAAGCCCTAGGGGCAGGGACCGTGTCTGTTTTATTACTTTTTAAAAGTGCCAGGTACACTGCTGGTGCTATATAAATGTTTGTTAATAATAATAATAATAATAATAGTCCAAGTCTCTCTCCACCCCTGTGGCCAGGGACCGTGTCTGTTTTATTACTTTGTAAAGTGCCAGGTACACTGCTGGCGCTATATAAATGTTTGTTAATAATAATAATAATAATGAGGAGGTTGTCATATGCTTCTGTGGATCGGGGTCCACAACAGTCATAGGATTGGGTTTAGAATATCACAGGTAACCTGGGGACCAACAGACAGACCAGGGACAGGAGAAGCAGGCTGTAGTGCTGTCCCAGTTTATAGGTGAGAAGGGAACCTGCAAATTGTAGTCTCATCTCATAGTCTGAATCAGTTACCTTTGGTCAAAGCTCAATGGCACAGTACTTGGCAAAAAGGCTATTCATAAGTTTCCCAATGGTCATGGATTTAAATCATAACAACAAAGCATTATTAGAGCATTATATATAAACCATATAGTCTCCCCAGTTATTCTAAACCAGCTACTCACAATTTCCTTCCTTATGACCTCTGCTCTGCTCTCCTCCATGTGGTGAAATGATACATTCATCTGCAGCTTCTTATAGCCTCACTTACAGAGGAGATTCCATGGCTCCACTGAGCTCTCTTTATATAAGGTGGCCCATTCAAGGCAATCACCCACACATGAGTCTCTGCAGTTCTTCCCTTCTCATTAGTGTGATCAGTGTTCTTAAGGATGCCCTCCTCCTTCTGGGGTCCACAATGAATGGATCTCGCAACTTGCAACTCGCTGGATTCATTTTCCATGCGTTTTTCTCCTCCATGTGCTTTTAAATATTGTTTATTACATTTGTGGTATAAATTGCATTGTGGTTGTATTTTTTTGATGAAGTCATCATCATTGATATTCATGATTGATTGTTGATGATTATTATTGTATGTTTTATTGTGGTACGTTGCATAAAAGAACTTTCTTTATAGTATATATTCTGCTATTCTTTTGAGTGTTACAGTGGTACTTACTGGGTAGTTGGAATAGCTTCTGAGGACTCCCCAGGGGGGTTGGTGCTCCTCAACTCTCAGCTCCACCAAGATGCTTATGTGGGGGCTGTAGCGAGGAGCACATTTTGCTAATTACATCTGATATGGCGTCTTCAGCAGTACATCTCAGACTCCGACCTGGCCACTATCATCCATGCCTTCGTCACCTCAAGATTAGACGATTGTAACGCGCTCTACGTGGGGCTACCCATGGTGACAGTTCAAAGGCTGCAGCTGGTGCAGAACGTGGCAGCCTGCCTTCTCACGAGAACAGGTCGCTGTGAGCACATAACACCAGTGCTCCGTTCTTTGCACTGTCTGCCTATAGTCTTCCAAGCCTGATTCAAGGTGTTGGTGCTAACCTATAAAGCTCTATATGGCCTGGCCTCTACCTATTTGAGGGACCGCCTCACTCCCTGGGCTCTAGATCAGTCCCTGAAGTCGGCTGGGAGTGCCTTTCTGAAATCCTCCGGGTATTTCTGAAAGTCCTCCGGTGGGCAATGATGGAGAGGACATTCTCAGTGGTCGCACCGAGGCTGTGAAACTCCCTCCTGGGAGAGGCCCGTGTGTCCCCAGACTTCTCCTCCTTTCTACGATTGTGTAATCTGACTATTCAGCCTGGCTTTCGGCAAGGGAGATGGGTAGGGTGGGGGGTTGAGGGTTATGGAGGAGGGTTTTTTTTTCTTTGTATTCTGTGGTGCCCCATTATGTTGATTTTATATTGCTGTTTTAAGATTTTAATGTATTTTTATACTGTACATTTTTATGAATTTGTTAGCCACCCCAAGTTGCTATTAGCAGGAGGGTGTGGGTTAAAAATTTAGTTAAATAAATAAATAAATAAATAAATAACTCACCTTGATCATTTCATTTCTGTTTAACACTCCACTGCCAAAGCCATTCACCTTCTCTGCTGCTTTGACCATGTTCAACCCCTCCTCTCCTTCCTCCACTGGCTCCCTCTCCCTATTTTGCATTCAGCACAAAATTCTCCCTATGATCCTATCAGTCTTGTCATCCCTTCCTTGTAAGCTACTTGGGCAGGAATCTGTCTCTAATCATGGCTGCTCAGCACATTTCTATTAATAAATTAATACATTAATAAATTAAATGAATAAAATAATAACAATAATGATTATAATAACAAACATACGCTTACTAATACCCTGTGTCACTGTGTATAATTCAGCTTACTTGCAATGTCATATTTGTAGTGTTTATGAGGGATCTACTCCATGATCCTTTATTTGTGACAAATCCATACTAGTCCATCCCAGGTTTTGCATTGGACGGAGTGATATGGGGACAGTCTGGGTGCATGACCACTGACCCTTTAAGAGAAGGCAGCACAGACCTGGAGGGTGCTACCATTGAGGTGGTGTAGGTGATGCCTTGAGGAGCCTCAGCTGGGCTAGCCTCCAGAACCTGGGCCTGAGTAGGGCCAGCTGGTCTGGGTGTGGCTGATCCAGCCCAGAAACTCCAGTAGAGAGTCTGGAGCTCAGAAGGGGGATGGCTGAGGTGAAGCAGGGAGTGAGGGAGGCAGGAAGGGTGTGACAGGGCAGAGTTCCTCTGGGTTAGAGCTAAGAGAGCTAGAACTAAGAGCTAGCACCAGCCTGGTTACATATGCTAGCAGGGCTGCAGGTGCTGCACAAAGCAGAAGACATGCCTAAGGTAAAGCAGCTCTGCTTGGGCGTGGCAGTGCAGGAGAGTCTGCAGAGGAGGTTGGAGCTAGACAGAGCTCTGCCTCAACAGAGAGCTGCTAGAGAGCAGTAGACAGAGGCAGAGCAGAGAAGGGAGCTCTGCCTCAGTGAAGTAGGTTCAGAAGGTGTTGCTTGAGCTAAGGGTTTAACTGGGTTGCAGAGGGAGCATGCCTGACTTAGGGAACCGGTGAGACTGTATATGGTGGAACTGTATATATATGGACTGTATGGAGAACTAAAAGACTGTAAAGCTAATTCCCCAGAGAGAGAGAGAGAGACTGTTGGCCCTAATCCTGCTAGTACTCACCCCAGGTGAGCGCATCCCTGCCACAGAGGACTCTGCCTCTATTTGGCTTCAGGAGGAATTGTGCCTGGCCAGCAGCTGAGGCTCTTCATGAGAAGGCTACAGGATGTAGGCAACTGAGCCGGTAGCTGGAATAAAACTAGATAGGCTACAGGGTGTAGGCAATTGAACTGGTAGCCTGAGCCAGAAGATGGAGCTATAGGACAATAAGGTCTGAGACCTGCCTGGCAGGGACTGTGCCTAGCCAGGCGGGGCCTTAGCGGGAGGTACATGGACCCCTGCATTTGGACTGTGAATAAAGAATACTTGTGAGAAGATCCTACATGTTCATGAGTCTTTGGGGTGCAGATCCTGAAATAACTTACCCTGCACGACCATAGGCTGTTATACTGGGGATAGCCAGGACTGGGCCAGGCTGTGCTGAGTTATGCGCCGCTGAAATTAAGTTGCCTACCTATTTTGATCTAAGACCGACTATAGAACAGACATGCACATAACTCCACTTTAACACTGCTTTAACATTTCTTAAGCATGTTGCAGGGCTGCATTGGTGGCCTATGCAGCCCTGCAACATGCAGAAAAATGTTGAAGTGGTGTTAAAGGAGCTATGGTGTATGGCTGTTTTCATCCTCGGCATATGGAAGATTTGTTTTTTTAAGGGCGGCAAAATGGCTAGGGCCAGTCCTTTTTAAAACAAACCCCAGTCGCCAACATGTCTAAGCTCCGAGGTCTTTGATTTTCTAAGCAATTGAAGTTCATTTCATTTCCTTCATGGTACTGAGTGTTTCTAACCACTAGAATTGCTTTCAGCTTAGAAATATTTATAATGGTTCCATTGCAGCTCCTTAAAAAGGGGACCCTTTAAACACCCCATCTTCAAAGCAAAGCTACAGTGCCCTATCGTCCAAAAGAAAGAACACGAGAGATAAGGCAAAGCAATCTTACTGTTCTTCCTTTTTTTCGCTGTGCTTTGTGCCAAGACTGTCACATTTCTGATTGGGGGTCTTTGTGAAAAGGACCTATATCCTGCCACTTAGCATTCTAGAAGCTCCTCAGCTTTCAGATGCATAAATAAATGTTGATTTGTTTCTTCATTGGTTTTGTTAGTAAATTTTAAAGGTGACAGTATTTTTTGTTAAAAATCAAACATTGTATTAAACAAGCACACAACTTCTAGCAAGGCACCATAGCTCTAGTAACCCATACTTGCTAACTGACTGTGTGCTAGGATATATTTTAACACCCAGGCTTCACTCCTCAAACCTCTTATCCAGGAAAATCAATAGTACTTTTCTAGAGTAAGGGGATTAAGTACTCTGGTCTTAGTAGCTAACCAGTTTACAATGGGGACTGGAATTGTTACATTTTTTTTAAATTATATTTTTTTAATTTATTTAATTTATGTAGTTATTTTCAACATTTATATCCCTCCTCTCCTGCCAAGGCAGGTCAAGGCAGCTTACAAGAATTAAAATATTTTAAAATATACATAAAATATATAAAATACATAAAAGGGAAGCATAAAAAATAAGAAAATAAAAAACCCATCCTCCCCACCCACCCTTCACCCACCTCCCTTACCAAAGGCCTGGTCAAACAGCCAGATCTTGCACTGTCACCAAAATGAGGCAAGGTCCGGGGCCACCCAGGCCTCCACTGGAAGGGAGTTCCACAGCGTAGGAGCCACCACCAAGAACACCCTCTCCATTGTAGCTCCCCGCACCACCCGGTGGTGGGTGATCCCGGCGAACTGCAGAGGTCAATCCAGGGCACAGAGAGTGAGGTGGTCTCGCATATAGGAGAGACCCAGACCATATGGAGCTTTATAGGTAAGCACCAACACTTTGAATAGGGCCCGGAAGAATATTGGCAGCCAGTGCAGAGCTCAGAGCACTGGTGTAAGTAGATGGGCTGCCGCGTTCTGCACCAGCTGCAGTCTCCGGACCGTCACCAAAGGTAGCCCCACGTAGAGCACGTTACAATAGTCCAGTCTTGAGGTGACGAAGGCATGATGACATTGGCCAGGTCAGAGTCCGAGACATACGGCTGAAACCGTCGCACCAGATGTAATTGGCTGAAAGCACTCCTTGCCACAGCCCCAACCTGGAGATCCAGGTGAAGCTGTGGATCAAGGAGTACCCCCCAGACTCCAGACCTGAGACACCAGTGGGGGACGAACCCCATCAATGATGGGGGACATCACACCCACCAACCTCCCCACCAACATCACCTCTGTCTTGTCAGGTTTTAGTTTCAGACAGCTCACCCTCATCCAATCCCTCAAAGCCACCAGACATCGGGTAAGCACTGAGACTGCTGGGTCTGGGTCAGATGAAAAGGAAAGGTAGAGCTGGGTGTCATCAGCGTACTGATGACACCACACCCATACTGTCTCACAACCTCGACAAGCAGCTGCATATACACATTGAACAAGAGAGGGGATACAATAGAGCCTTGCGGAACTCCACACGTGAGGTCACAGGGAGAAGATGAACAATCCCCGATCACCACCCACTGGGTTCTCCCAGCCAGGAAGGAGTGGTTCCATCCTCCCCAGTATAGTCCCGCAGGCGAGTCACCAGCATCTCATGATCAACAGTATCAAATTCAGCTGACAGATCTAATAGGATTAGCAGGGTTGAATGACCCCAGTCCAATTCCTGGTGAAGGTCGTCGACGAAAGCCACTAATGAAGTCTCAGTGCCATAACTCGAATGTAAGCTGGACTGCGAGGAATCAAGAAAACTGCGGTCCAGATGCTCCTGCAGCCACTGAGCCACCACCCACTCAATAACCGTCCCTAAAAATGGAAGGTTAGAGACTGGCCAATAGCTAGCGAGGGAGTCAATGTCAAGTGATGTTTTTTTGAGCAGGGGCCACGCCACCGCCTCTTTGAGGCAGTCTGGCATCCTGCCCTCCCAAAGGGAGGCATAGACAACACCCACCAGCAACGGCCCCAACGTCTCCCGCAAATGTGGCTCTAACGGCCCCCAGAACATCCACCAGACTGCCACAGCAGCGGGTATCACCCACTGAAACAGATTCCACAAAACCAGACAAGACAGAGCCTCCATAACTTCTGGTTTTCCTGTTGACATAAGCGCGAAGTCGAAGTCGTGGTGAATCCAAGCAATTTTATTTGTGAAGTACTCAACAAACATGTCACAGTGGGCACTGGAAGACTACAGTTCCAGGTGGAGGGAGGCCAGACTGACCAACCCCCTCACCACCTGGAAAAGCTCCTCTGAACAAAACTTTGCAGACGCTATCAGGGTAGTGAAGAACAACTCCTTCGCTGCCCTGACAGCCACACCATAGGCCCATAAACTGGCTCTATGCTGCAGTCGATTTGCTTCAGCACGAGACTGGTGCCACCGGTGCTCCAACCGCCGCCCTTCCTACTTCAGTTTCCTCAGGCCCTCCACAAACCATGGCGGCCTGCAGTGCCAATGCCAAGGGAGCGGATGCCTAGAAGCCGTCTGGCTGATGGCCTCAGTCAGCAGTTGTACAAAACTTACGTGTAGAATTAATTGTATGCTTTCCAAAGATTCAAATATACTTGTATAAAGGCAAGTCTGATGCTTCCACCATAGCTATTTCCGAAGCACAAGCAGGGACATACTGTAGTGGCTACTCCACAGGAAGCAATGGGATTTTTATGGAATGTGCAGCCCCTTCCAGACCTCTGCCTCAAGAACTACAGAGTGGATAAAAGTAGCAATGGAAATAGTCCAAGGTCAGGTTACAGTAAAGAGACACTGGTAGCTACATCCAGAGTACTTCAGCCCTGAGTAAGGACTGTAGGATTTGGTGTAGACAGCATTTCTGCAGGCTTTCCGACATTACATGGGAGGGGCAGGAACTTGCGCAGTTGTGACTGCGGCTCTGTAATTGTGGGGATTAGCACCTGTCAGAATGCACTAATCCCCTTTTCTCACCCAAGAACACACATCCTTGTAAAAGCTGCTTTCACACCTGTGTGAACGGGTCCTTAGAAGCTCAGGAAAGGAGATGCATATGCAAATCAGACACTTCCTTGATCAGGTGTGAATGCCTCGAAGCAGGTGATTGTTTGCAAAGGTGTTTGACCGAGCTGCGAAATCCAGCTCTGTCAATTGTCTTTGTAAACATGCATAAAAGTTTCAGTCACCTGCCTCGGGGACATTCACACCTGATCAGAGATGCACCTGATTTGCATGCGCATTCCCTCTCCCAAGCTTTTAAGGATCCATTCAAGCAGGTGTGAAAGTGCCCCGGATCATGTGCAAGTGTTGTCAGATGATAAAAGGGGATTAGTGCATTCTGACAGGCACTAATCCGCACAGTTATATGTCCCTTCTATATAATGTCGGATAGCAGCCTAAGGGACTGTTCACATGTTATAGTGAGTTGTACAATATGCTGTGCCAAAGAAACCAAAAGGTATCTACATCATAGTATCTCTGATAACAACATGCATGCTCAAAAATGTGAGCTAAGCTACTGCACATTCCTTTTCTGCTGAACCATTACCCACTATGAGCACTCACACACTTATGTTAGCTTACCTCTAACTGGTATTGAACACTAGGGCCCTGTTTACATATTACATTAGTGAAGGAGGTATTTATAAGTTCAGATGAACAGTGCCTTTACTTTGGAATGAAGTAGTACTACATTCATTTCTCCCCTAGCTGAGACATAATGATCACTGAACTGAGGTCATCAACCTCACATTTATAAGTGTTTACGCAAACAGGTACTTCAAAATACAAACCGAACGGTAGTATGTACTCCTGATTTTTCAGGATTACATACTTCCTATTCTTGAATAACTTCAGTTTAGTACTCTGTATGAATGCTTCAAAACTGAAAGAGAAGTAAGGCTCAGCTACATCAAAATAACTGTTCATTCGAACTTGACCTTAAAGTACCATGTGCCTCGTTGCCTCATTTTCTGTAAGACATCAAGAATACTTTGCTAGCTCTCCAGGGGTTGCTCTGATGATAAAATTCAGCAATGGCTAACAGAAAATATTAACTATGTTACCAAATGACACAACAGCTGCCCACAAATGCGTTGGTTAGGTAGGCAGAGATTGGGAACGTGTGTTTCCAATCCATGTCCCCTACATGGTGACCTCTTCAAGAGGAAAGAGCTGAGTTAGGACCACAGCCATGCACGGGGGTTATCGCATCCCTGCCCTCTGCACACCAGAGCTCCAGCCAAGTAGGGCTTTCAGGTAGCGTGTGGCGGTTCCACTTGTCTGGAGCTGTGGTGTGTGTGTGTGTGTGTGTGGGGTGCTAGCCCCATTTTCAAGCTGTGAGTGTCCTTAGTCACTCAACCACATGTTTTTATATTGGGTGCTGTCACCCAAAGACATTTCGGTTAGTGTCAAGGACACTGAGGCCACTTTCAAATGAGGCACTTAGAAGCGCCTCCTGAGCCCCACGTTCAGAGAAAAGCCATGCAGAGAGTGTTTACACGCTCTCCGTGATGCCGGAAGTGATGTACTGCCCATTGTCGGCAGTTGCTGGAGACGCGGGGCTTTGAAGAGGCGTGTTCTGAAAGCCTGAAAAGTGAGCCTTTCCGAATGCACCTCTTCAGAGCCCCGCGTCTCCAGCCACTGCCGCTGCCGGCAACGGGCAGCACCTCACTTCTGGAAGCGTGGGGAGCGTGTAAACACTCCCTGTGCGACTTTCCTCTGAACGTGGGGCTCAGGAGGCGCTTCTAAGCACCTTGTTTAAAAGCAACCTCACAGTTTGAACATGGGACTATCCTCTTGTTTGTTTTCACCCTAAAAGACACTGGGAAACAATAATCACAAGGTCCATGAAACTGTCCACAGAGACAGGTTTGTCAGTCCCAAGAAGTCCAGACAATTGCCTAAATCGGACTGTTTTCTTGCTTATTTAGCTCTGGCTCAGTACAACACATCTTATTTTTAGAATTTGGTTTCTGCTCTATATCAAATTTTAAAAAAAAGGAAACACCCCCTCAAATTTAATAAGCATAATAAAACAAAGCATAAAAGAGAGAAGAGTAAAACCCTATCAAGGAGGAGGGTGTCTTTTTCTCTGTGTGTGAAGTTAGTCCTACTGGTTACTCCTCCCAAGTTACTCATACTGGTTTGCTTATGTACATAGGCTCCGATTCAAGATCCATGGATATGCATCTGGTGCCACGTGCGTGAGGACCTAACCTACTACATACACCATACATGGTGCCACCGTGGAAACCCTCTGCCTTCCGACCTTGCCACCACTTGTCACAGAAGCAGTGTTGTGGCAGGGGAAAAGGGTAGAAGCACTGTCGGCAGGCTGTGGGCACATGCACATAGTATGTGTATGCAGATAGTAGTTAAGTTCATCCATGGACCTTGAATCAGGGCCTCTATAGCCCTGTCCATATCCAGCACCTTGCGCTGGGCAGCAGACCTGCACTGGCTGGAGTCTAGATTTGCTTCTAATTGAAAAGTGAGGAGCGATTGCTTTCAATCACCTATTTCTTGAATGTGGATTTTCTGTCATTTTCAGTGGACTAAGAATGACCAGATGGAATTAGTACAGTTGCTATTGTATTCCAGAGTAATGTGACGTAGTTTCTCTTTCCTCTGAAAAGATGATGAGATAGAAGGTGAATACTTGTTGGTAATCATGGGCCTGATCCTATAAGAATATAAGAAGTGCCATACTGGGTCAGGCCAATGGTCCATCGAGCCCAGCATCCTGCCTCCGACAGTGGCCAGTCACGGGGGCCTGGGAGAAACACCCAACAGGTCACCATGTTATCCATTACCTGTGGGTCATCCCTAGGCTCCCGACAGTAAAGGGTTTTATTCCCCAATCCTATCTGGCTAATAGCTGCTAATGGAACTATCTTCCAGAAACTTGTCCAAACCTCTTTTAAATTCCGCTATACTGCTGACCTTGACCACCTCCCACCACCTATAAACCGTGCATGCATACAACTCATTGACATCAAGGGGCCACAGGAAATGCAATATCAGGTGCTATTCTTTGGAGTTTAGTAACAGCTGTGATGGATGAATTTAATTTTCATTGTGTAAGTAGAGAACTGATGAGCTCATGCTTGTGTTTGCATTTTATTTTGGGGGGAGGGGTATCAGCCCCCAGCAAAAGAAAAGCACAGAATGTTACCGATTTCCTTTTAGCTTCCAATACATTTTTTATTAGTAGTATTCTGCTGTGTATTTGTCAAAAGGGGCAATTGCTGGTGAGGTCTATAACCAATATTTATTAACTTTTAACTTTTCAAATTGTCTTTTACTTATGGCACAGTGATTGCAAGTAAGGAGAACTGTACCTGCATAGGTTATTTGAACAAGTTTTTGATTTTGGAAGGTACACGCTATACAAAACATTCACTGAGTAACAACCCTTGGGGGACAGCAGTGCTAGGACAAATATTTCTGTCATTAGAGCTGGTAGGAGGAAGAAAACATTGAGACACCCCCATTATCACCCAAAGCACATCCCACAAGTTCCACAACAGAATACTTATTCAACTGACAAACATTGGGTGTTTCCAGATGTGGATGATAAATCCATAGAATTCCATTGTATGCTGAAATTACTGTCATCCTGTTGCTGCTCCTACAGACATTTATATTGTTACATGTTCTTGTGGCTCCCTGAGACACTGATCCCATTAGCTGTTGCTTGGATGCTGGGTGAAAACAGACGTGCAGGTGGTGTGGTGGCTCCCCAGCCTGGGGCAGAGTTGGAAACAGTGGCCGTCACTCCCTGGGTTGGAGAGGGGCACCGACCAAATATGCCTATAGCCAGAGAGCCATCCCACTGTCTGCAAATTCCAAGTGGGTGGGTGTGCGCAACAGACATGTGGGCAGCCCCGCTGGGCCCCACCCACTCCAAGTGTCCCACTCCCTGCCATGATGGGTAGCCATGGTGACCAGCCATGGCAGACCCCTCCCCACAGTGGGGATGGCGGGACTGAACATATGTGCTGGCCTGCTGTGGCCTACATTGGCTTGTGTGAGCAGCCCTTAGCCCAGGATGTGCACCCAGGATCATCCAGGGGACACATTCTGGGCCAGCTTCCTACACCCTGTCCCCCAGGCAGTAATGGGCCAGGAGGGAAGCAGACATATATTGAGTCCCAGGACACAGCAGATCACAGTGGGCCAGTGTTATATCTTTTTTCACCTATTATTATGTTTCTATGGGCTCTCAGATTTGCTAGAAATGGGGTATATCTAACATAACAGTGGCTATGTGAAAGTGTCAGATGCGTGTGTTGACTGAAATCATGTTTCTTGGAACTCAATCTGTGGTAAGTGTGTATCAGAATGCATATTTCTATAAAGGAGAAGCAACACCCAATGCATGTTTAACACTGGAAATGAGTGGCTAGCATTCTGTCTGGCAACACTCACTGTCTAAAGTATGCCTTAGAGCTTGTTCACCCTTCCACCTTGCAAATTCCATACTTGTTCTTTAATCTACATTTGCATTGCCCAGCATTCCAATGGCCTACCCCAACCCCATTTGTATCAGGTAGCAGGGATCATCAACGAGCACAGGAGGATTTCAACTTGGAATGTAGGTTTGTGCCACTTCCCACTCTAAAAGAGTGTTGTGTGACTGATCCTGTATTGCATTGTGAGAGCAGCTTCTTGTGAATAGCACAAATCATGATTGGATGAGGGTGAACCGTCTGAAGCTGAATCCTGACAAGACGGAGGTGATGTCAGTGGGTAGGGCTGAGGGGGTGGTGACTCCCATCATTGGCGGGATCTGCCCCCCTTTGGCCGCTCAGGTTCATAGTCTGGAGGTGCTCCTCAACCTGCAGCTCCGCCTGGATTGTCAGGTGGAGGCTGTGGCAAGGGGAGCATTTCGCCAATTACATCTGGTGCGACAGCTGCAGCCGTATGTCTCAGACTTGGATCTGGCCACCATCATCCATGCCGTCATTACTTCTCGACTGGACTACTGTAACGCACTCTATGTGGGGCTACCCCTGAGGATGGTTTGGAAGCTGCAGCTGGTGCAGAATGCGATGGCCCGTCTCCTAACGGGGATGGGCTGCCGCAAGCACATTACACCTGTGCTCCTTACTCTGCACTGGCTGCCTATTGTCTTCCAAGCCCAATTCAAGGTGTTGGTGATGACCTATAAAGCCCTAAATGACTTGGGTCCTGCTTATCTGCAAGACCGCCTCAGGCCGCAGGTCATTTCGCAGCCCTTGCAGTCAACCGGGGGCACCCAATTCAAAGTCCCCCAGGTATCTCGGGTGGCAACGATGGAGAGGGCGTTCTCAGTGACTGTGTCTCAACTGTGGAACTCCCTCCTGATGGAGGCCCGTCTGTCCCCAGACCTCCCCTCTTTCCAAAGATATTGTGAGACCTGGTTGCTCCGCCAGGCCTTCAGGGAGGCGGCTGGGGGGAGGGTTTTTTTCTGCCTTTTAGTCTTCTGTTTTTGGATATTTTAATATTTTAAATGTTTGTAGTATTTTAAAAGTATTTTATATTTTTTGACCATTTGTGTTGTTCGCTGCCCCAAGCTGCCAGTGTGCAGGAGGGTGTGGGATATAAATGCTTGTAATAAATAAATAAATAAAATAAACAAATCACCCATTTAACCACACTAACTGTCTTATCATGAGAAGTGTGGGTAAAGCATGTCAATGGGTTATTAATCCAGACAAGCACACCCTGAGAGTGCACACAAGTCTCTCGGTGTTTTTAAACAAGATGTGCCCATGCGTCCAACTGCTCGTATGAGAGTGGTGTATGAGGAGGTGCACTCCTGTGACCCATGCAGTGGCCACTCATGGCCACACATGAAGCACTCCTGAAAAATCTGGAGTGGCCACTTCTGTGGACGGGGCAGCCATACTGGGAGCCACTCATTTTCAGTGCTCCCCATGCATGTTGCATGCATGGGTGCCCTGCAGCTGTGCCACTCAGGGACCACAGATTCTCCACCCACAGCGCTCATTTAAAAACACCCTTTGTGTTACTGGGAGTGTAATTTTGGGAACTTGAAAACAAAAATGTAAAAATGCAGTTTTTTGGCTACTCAAGTTATTTTCAGGTGCCAATTTGGATATCCGAAACAGGACTCAAAATTTCAGGTATTGCTCATGGGTACCAAGTTAGGTACCCATTGTTGTGTGTGTGTGTGTGTGTGTGTGTGTGTGTGGAGTGGAAGGTCAGTTCTAGGAAGATATCTAGATGGTACATTTGAATGGAAAGCAAAATGCTTGCCATCCTCTTGAATTGCCACTGGGGGCTGATCAGTGGAGAATCAGCAGAGCTGTCCATGCCTGCACTGCAAGACTCAAGTTGATGGCTTGCATTGTAGGTTGTGTATGGAATGCTGCATTTTCCCTCTTCACCATGTAGGTGCTTTTACTGGGAGAGGGTGCGGGGAGATGACAGGCTCCTTAGCAGCAGCAAAAAACTCTGTCAGCCCACGTTGACTAGGGCTGGAACAGGGTGTAGGGAGAGGAGGAGGCTGGCACACCTGAAGGATACTGTAGGAGAACTGGTATTGCTGCTTCTTGTTCTTTTCTTTGCATACAGAGATAATACCCTTTCCAGTCTTGTTAATCCAGTGTCTTTCATGAGCACAAAACACACTTTAAAAAGAAAGAAGGGCTGTATATCCCTTCCGTTGTTGTTAATGGTTTGGTACTAAGATTCTTGTATTGTTACACTGTAGCAGGAAGAATACATTTAGTTACCAATTTATCAAATACGTTGCTGGTGCACCTAGGAACAAAATGATCCAGTGAAATGTGTGAGAGTTATTGAAAAAAAATAATCTCCAATTTCAGTTTTAGAGCAATCTTTTCAAGTGTTGAAAGTCATAATCACAAACCAGAAGGATGTGAGCAAGAAAACATATTTCATATTATATTATAAATCCAGATGTATGGGTTGTTTTTGTTTTCCTTTTCAAAATGTTGTTCAATAGTACCAAAATTAATAAAGATCTTTATGTCCATATTATGTTCTTTCAGCAATGGATAATGGATTCAAATTATGCAAAAGAAAGAGCATGTCTCAGTTTCAAAACTCTCTGGGGATATGGTAATCTGATAATAACCAAACACCCTAGAGTCATCTTACCATTTTTTGTGAGAAAGTGTGTAGAAAAAGACAAGCTTAGAAATAATTCATCTTCTATATGTTAATCCCACATCTTTAGAATGTTGGTTACACTTTTGCAATATTTCTTAATGAAACTACTTCTAGAAATGAGCCCAAAGTAGAGGTGGAGAATAAGACAAAGTATGTGTGTGCTCAGCAATATGAAAATAAAGTACATGTTCGGGAAAGTTCAGGACAGAGTGGAGTTTTCCCCCTCTTACCCATACTGAAAACATAGGCTACAGTCCACTTACTCTGGAGTAGTCCATTGAAAGCCACAGGGCTACTCTGGAGAAAATGGGTTGTGGATTGTGGCCATTGAGCAGGATTGTGATGATGTATATTTTGTTTCTTTCTATGAATACAGGATTTATTGCATAGATATCAATTATAGTGATTTCAGTGTTCAAAGTGCTTTACAATCCTTATATAGTTCATTCTTGCAACATCCCTATGAGATAAGCTCCTTGTCCTCACCTACAAAGCCCTTCACAACCTCGCTCCTCCCTATCTCTCTGCCCTGATCTCCCTCCGAACCTGTTTGAGCACCAACCGCCTTCGTCCCTTCTCTCTTGCTGCCCCGCACACCTGGAACTCCCTCCCTGCCCTTGTCTGCCTTGCCCCCACCCTTCACACCTTCAAGTTCCTCCTCAAAACCCACCGCTTCTGCTCCGCCCTTCCTAACTCCTGCTAATTCATCCCCACCCAGGATTATCCCCCACTTGTTATCTGCAAACTCCCAATTTACTGTAACCAAGCTAAAGTGTACCTGAGTTCTCACATCTTCATGAATGTTGCTTCCCTTGTCTCTCCCTCTGTTCCCCCTTCCTTGTCTTCCCCTCCATCTGTCTTTAGATTGTAAGCTCTCGGGCAGGGACCGTGTCTATCTTATTCTTTGTAAAGCACCAGGTACATCGCTGGTGCTATATAAATGCTTATAATAATAATAATAATAATTAATAAGTCATTATTCCAGTTTTACAGATAGGGAACTGAGGCTGAGATCTTTGAAGATGATGCACTGTAAGGCCACTTTCAGACATGCCCCCCCCCCCC
>QEPC01013498.1:1611349-1643019 GCA_003113815.1 Sphenodon punctatus | reverse complement strand
GGGGGGGGGGGGGGGGATAAATTGTTTAAATAAATAAATAAATAAAATTAAAATAAATAAATAATGGGCAATTTTCAAAAATATGAAACTTCTGTAGTGCTCTAAAGAGCTACAGGCCCACTGAATTAGGAAACCATTTAACTGCCCGTTTCAGTCTTGATGGGTCTGTCCTACTCTACATGGTGCTGTCTGACATTTGAATAAAGATAGAACAAAAAAACCAGATACTCCACTGCACAATCCATTTCACCCTTACATGCTTTCCCTAGAGTTTCAGGAAAACAGGTTGTCTGCAGCCCTTAACTTTGGTTCTTTCTCCCAGACAATGGGTATTTTCAGACGTTACATGGTCAATGTCCACCACAGTCAATTCCCTGTGGTGGCTTGGACCACATAATGTCTGTTGGGGGGAACGATTTGTTCCCCCCCAGATGTTACCACGGTGTGGGATCAGATTCACCACGCGAGCGGCCGAAGCGGCGGGACCGGAGACAGTCGCGTGTTGAATCCGATTCCAGGTCGTGGTGACCCCCGCCGTCACGTCTGGACGGCGGACACGGGCCGGAATCCCCATAGGGATTCCGGCCTGTGGCCATAGCAGGCAGGCACTGTGGCAGCATTGGCCGTGGCGGTGGCCCGTCTCCCCAGAGGGCGGGTGGCGGGGAGCATAGGGTGGGGTGGGGCCATGTGGCCACACATTGTACCTCGCGGCCCCTCCCCCTCCCCGATTCCCCGCCGGGATCACCCAGAACATCTATTAGGGTGTTACGGGTCATCCCGGCGGAGGATCATTTAATTGATTTCATGACGGGGCCAATTGGCCCCGTCATGTCTGAAAACACCCAACGTTTTAAATTTCCTCATTCAGATGACCCTCTAGTTCCCTCTTCTAATCCTGTTTAAAGATTTTGACAGTTCTGCTTCTACTTTAGAGCATACATACAGGAAATCAATTGATTGCTGTTGTTTCTAATGATTTGATTGATTTCCATGTAGACAGGAGGCAGAACAGAAATTTGGAGTCCATTTTTTGTCAGCACACCTTGGTCTTTTGCAACATATTATTTGTAGCAATTTTTCATTTAGTACTTTATATAAGAGTTTATACAGAACACCACTGAGGTTTTCTCTACGTATATTCTTGGGTTGCGTAATATGTATGTAGTGTGTTCATATTGTATCAAATAGGGAATGAAACAATATTTAGGGTGCTTCCACACATACAGGAATGTGTCCTTTGAAGGTACAGAGAGAGGATGTGTGCACAAATCAGGAGTATATTTGATTACGTGGGCATGCCCAGAGGTGTGTAATTGAAGCTTTTATGCATCCTTACAAGGGCATTGACTGAGCTGGATTTCGCAGCTCGGACAATCGCTTTCCAAAATGCACATAAAAGCATCAGACACGTGCCTCTGGACATTCCCACGTGGTCAAAGACACGCCTGATTTGCATGTGCATCCCTTTTCCAAACCTTCAAAGGACACATCCCTGCATGTGTGAAAGTGTCCTTAGATTTAGCTTTTATTAAGGCTGTGTTTTGGTCCTAGGTTGGATCAGATCATAGGGCATTTTTAGATGTAGCATTCCCACAGAGGTCCTCCCATCCCCCACTCACCCGAGCGCCCATCTAAAGTTGGGGTGTGTGCGCACGCACTCCTGTGACCCATACACCACCCACCCATTCCCATGCATGGAGCATCAGGGGGGAATCTATTATGCTCCGTTCAGGGGCAGGCTAAACCATGAGTGGGTAGGGGGCGTACATCCATTGCACACCCATCCCTGTCCCATTGACTCCACCCTCACTTACCGGCCATGCGTGGGTGCTCCATCCAGTGCACACGGACCCGCTTCCCAGCCGTGCCCATTTAAAAATGGCCTTAGATTTAGTTGGGATTCAAAAACACAGAAATCTTAGGCTTTCTTCTGTGATTTTTGCCCCAAATGGCAGAAATCCCATGCTTAGTTTCTACTGATCTCACAAGAACTCTACCAGCTGAGACTCTTCCACAACTGACTGTTCTTGTGAGATTGCCACAGTTTGGGGGTTGTTTTCATGAGAGCCTGGCCACATCCAACTGAAAATATATGCCCCTTCTAGTTTAGAACAAAAGCCAAAGTGATAAATTAAGGGACACAATCCACAAATGACCTACTCCAAAGTTGCTCCACTAAAGCTTCAATGGAGCATCTTTGGAGTAAGTAGTTTGTGGATTGTGGCCATGGACTTGAAAGTCGTTTCTGCACTAATATTCATTGATCTATAGGTATTTACAAGGACAGTAGAAATCTTAAGTAGGGAAGTATTGTTTTTTTATCTCATCAACTTCATAGAAAGTGGCAGCTCACTATTGACCAAGCAATAAAAGCTAGTCACATTTGTACTGACACTTCCCACTCAACAGAGTTTTAGTCTTCCATTCCAAATAATATCCACTACTTTGAATACTGAGACCTTTCTGATTGCAAATTATTCATGATTAAAACTTCTGTTCTGTAAAATGGGGACTGTGACACTTTCCTAATACGTTATGAAGGTGTTCATAATCACTGGAGATGCTTTTGGATATTGTGTTTATATGGGCTGTAGAAGACCTAGGTAGTCATGATAAATGGTCATATGCACACATACGTGTGCGCACAGACACACACAGAGAGTGCAGAGAGGTGTAGGGAAGAAAAAAGTAAGTGTTAAATCCTGGTTTCATCGAGGCTGATCCCATGCCCTGCATGTGCCACGCGGCACATGTGTGAAAACCACACACACGCATTATGGGGGTATAGTGCTGCGTGCAAATCACATGGATCCACACAGTGTGCATGCAGAAGCTGTGTGTAAGCCATGCGAAGGCAGCTTGGGACTGCCGTCATTGAGATCAATGAGAAAGCTTGCATTAACTTCAGGATTTCAACCTAAGACATCAATCTAACCTCTCATGCTGACGATCAAAGTAGTTGAACACTCGTTATTTTTCAAAGCTTTGTCTCAAAATCCATCGTCGTCATCATCATCAGTGGATGGGTGGGTTGGGCTAGGGTGGGGGGAATATTGTTTTTTATATTGTGTTTTAATAGTATTTTAAATCGTATTATTGTTGTTTTGAATAATTTTAATATGTTAGCCAACCCGGGATGCTTTTAGCAGGAGGGGGCAGCATACAAATTTTATTATAAATATATATTATAAATAAAATCATCATCATCAAGCGTCCTTGATTCGAGGGTTGGTGGCATGATGAACCATCTCTCTGCACAACTGCCTGTCCATTACCAATCTTGTTCATTTCTGTCCATCCCTATCCCTCATCCATGATCTTCCTGGCCTTCCACTCCTTCTACATTATTGAGTGATCAGCTTCTCTAAGCAAGCAATATAGCCACAAATCTTTTAGTAGACTATATATTTTATTTATTTATTTCCAATATTTTTAACCCGCCCCCTCCTGCCAAATGGCAGCTAGGGGTACAACAAATAAAAATAGGCATAGTAAAAATGATATAAATCAATATAAATAATTAAAATTTAACATTAAAATGTCACAAAAAATCAATGGGTGTAATGTGCATTAACTTTGAAAATGTTAAGATGGAAAACAAAGTTTAACACATGTTCTAAATCCATCACATGCATTTCTCAGAATGTCTGAGAGAGAGACAAAGTGGTTCAAATGATATATTGTATTGACAACAGTTGGTCCAATAAACTTTGTCTCTCTGTCACTTGGGACCAACATGGCGACCACACTCTAACTCTGGATCATAATGTGCGAAGAGATTAATTTATCTATCAGTTGGCCTTAATTGCTGCAGGAGGGAACAGAGGTAATTTCCCCACTTAGGGGATAAATCCCCTACTGCGTAACTAGTTGGAACAAGGCACTGCTGACAAAAACAAGCAAACAAACAAAAAAAACCCAAGATAATGCGATACGTATAAGCAGCCATAACGGTATGCAGTTAAAACTGTGGAGGGAACTTTTGAACAGGGAAAAGAATGTGAGAGCAATTAAAATGCACAAAGGCAAATTCCCACAACAAAGCGGGCAGAAGAAGAGTTTCATGCAAATGCAGCCTAGGGCCACCTTCACACATTACTGGGGAGGCAGGAAAACTTCTGTCAGAGCAATGGCAGCTCTGTTCTCTCAGCAATTAGCACATATAGGAATGTGCTATTCCACTTTTATACTTCGAGAACACGGAGTCTCATGCGAATGCAGCCTAGGGCCGCTTTCACACGTTACTGGAGAGGCAGAAAAAACTTGTCAGAGCAATCGTGACTGTTCTCGCAGTAATTAGCTCACATGGTAATGTGCTGTTCCCCTTTTATCCCACGAGAATACTTGTGCATGTCTGGGTCCCCAAATGTAGCATTTACAAGGATGGGCCTTCTCACAGGATAAATGCAGAATAGCACGTTCCTATGTGTGCTAATTTCCGTGAGAATAGAGCTGTGATTCCTCTGATGGAAGTTTCCCTGCCTCCCCGGGAACATGTGAAAGTGGTCTAAGACATTTATTTGACCAGAATTCAGTAAATGACAAGAGGGTCTGGGGTGTTTTTGGACAAATAATTTTAACTGGTTTAATTTTAAAATGTCTAATTTTAACTGTGTATTTTATATGGTTTGTGTATGTATTGTAACTTACACAAAACCCTTGGGATAGGGCAAGATAAAATTTAAATAAATAAATAAATTAAATAACTCGATGACAACCATTAAATTGTGTTCTATCAACAGATTCTGTCATAGTCTTTTACATCAGTCTACAAATTATGCAGGCATTTCTGTACAGGGGATGAGATTAGGAGGGGCGGGTCACCAATCATGACATTATTTCCCACGAGGAAACCAATTTAAAGTTTTCAAGCTTACATTTTTACTATGTTTATTTTTTAAGCAGACATCCAAAAGAATAAATTCCCAGAACAAATATGCAAACCTCTGGTTGTGTATATTATCAGAATGAGTATAGAAAACTTCTTAACCTCCAAGGTCTTACTTAACCATCAGAATTAAAATAGCATTTTCAGTCTCTCACATGATTAATACAGGATAAAAATATAATTCAGGTAATACACATATCCACTAGGGATGTGCACACTAACTCTCTTTTGTTTTTTGTTATTAATTTATTTTTCATTATTATAATGTCATTTGTTTTTGTTATATTTTGCTAGTCTGTTTTGTTTTCATTTTTACTTTTGTTTTTAATTTTCATTGATTTCAATGGAAAACACATTTTTGGTTGTAACTTTTTTATTTTTCATCTGAATTTGATAAAAAAAATTAGTGGGACTGTACCCCCAATGGAGAGCATTACAAGTTCCACATTTAAGTTAAATCTTCTCCGGTTTTCCAGAGGGCTCGGTGGTTGGAGGTGGGTGGGTGATTGGTGAAGGTGGGTGTTGCGTGGGAGTGCACACACACACACACACACACCCATCCCACTTGGTGTTCACATGGGGTGATTTCAGACGATACGGGGCCCATTGGCCCCGTACCAGAACCACCGGCTTCGTTCCCCACCGGGGTCACCCCGTAACGGCACAACAGACGTGCCGGGGGGATCCCGGCGGGGAACGTGGGAGGGGCCGGGGCCGCACGGCGCAACGTGCGGCCGCACGGCCCCGCCCCCTCCACGCACCCCGCCGCCCGCCCTCCGAGGAGACGGGTGGGCAGCGGGGCCAATGCGGCCGCCACGTCCGGCCGAATGTGCCACGGCCCAGGATCCCGCCGGGGATCCCGGGCCGTGGCGCGCGGCCAGAAGTGACTTTTCATTGGTCACGGCCCGGGGTCCGTTTGACCACGCTTCCCGGGACCTTCCCCCGGCTAGCCCGGGAAGCGTGGTTCAAACGGACCCCATGTGGGGATTCACCGTGGCCAACATCTGGCGTGCCGCAAACAGACGTTCAAGACACGGTGACCACAGGTGGGTATTCACTGTGGTTCACCGTGATCTCGTAACGTCTGAAGACACCCATGGACAAACACTGAGCGGACACCCATCTACCCATCGCAGGCTGTTTACATGGACGCCCCCACCCCACACCACCCTGCACACCCGACCCAACACTAGCCGTTGTGGTACAAGATGTGTTTGTGATGCCAATTGGAAAGAAGAAATGTCACCCATATATCATCCTGTGCTGTGACCACTACAACCCCTCTCCCTCACTTGTTACTGGGAAGTTGAAAACATCTGCTTAGAAAATAGCCAATAAGGGATCCTCTTATGTCATTTGTCATGGTGCTGCAGGATGTGATTATGATGACAACTGGCCAGCCTGGATGTGTGAACCATGTCTCCTGATTGCTGGGATGCTTCCCTCTGCCTTGCTGCGTGCAGTTTTAGTTATGTCCCTTCATGCCCGCCTCAGAGCCACCTAGGATTGGTCCTGGAAAGCTGAAAGCATGCAGCAAGAGAAGCAATCACATCCCTGTCCCAGCCAAAGTGTCTTTGAAATGTCAAGCCCATTGGCCAGAGGATATCTCTCTCATCTCTGCTGTTTGGCACAGGCTTCAGTCTGAGCGAGCACCCCAAGTGCATGGGGGTGTCTGTTAACTTGCAGAGAATGCCCTAGGATTGGGTAGGAGGATGTTGGATAGCACCCCAGGTGCATGGGGTTTGGATTTATTAGGGGTGGGACACCGGGGAGAATACCGTATTTACAGGTATCGGATCTCCCCGGTACCGGATTTATTAGCATACCGGATCTTTAAGATTGGGCGTTTTACCGGGTTTTTTTACATTGCAGCCGTTTATCTCAATGGCTGCAATGTAAAAAAACTGGTAAAGCACCCAATGTTAAAGATCCGGTATGCTGGTACAGGTAATATCGGATTTATCGGATTCATCCAATACACCCAAATACCGGCAATATCAGTTCTCAGGAGAACTGGAATTCCCACTCCTAGGATTTATGTAGCTAGCTGAACTCTTGCAGTGAGCTCTAGCACACACAAACAAAAAGCCTGCCAGCAAAGTGTGAGAAAATGCTCTGACCGAAGCCAGAACTAACCACGGACAAAGAGCAAGCCCAAAGAACAGCAGCGTATATCTACCCTCTATGCCCACCTTGAAGCCACCACTGATTAGTCCTCCTGTAAATGTGGAAGTATACAGTAATTGGTCAGTGAATGTGTCTGTCATTCTGTTGGGCTTCTCCCCCTCCCTTCTACAGCCCCCTGTAGAATTGAAGATGGTAACTTTAATTGCTTATAAAATTTGGACCCTTTATCAAATCTTTCTACAATTTGGCAAAGATACTCCAGAATATCTGAGATATAGTCTTGCCAAAGTTCATGTAATATGGACAGAACACAAAGATGTTACAGCCAGAAATGCATTTACAATTAAATCACTTACAATTTACAATTTAACATAAGAACCCTTTATCCAATCCTTCTGAAATTTGGCAGAGATAGTAAAATTGGGGAGCAATATAATCTTATCATGTTAAATCCAAATCAGATGGGTGACAAAGACAATACAGCCAGGAATGTGTATGCAGATTTTTGTAAAATAACAAATTACAACTGCTTATAAAATTGGATCCTTTTATCCAATCTTTCTGAGTTTTGGCACACATACCGCCTGCCATAGGGGTACAATCATGCCAAGTGTCATCAAAAGGGGATGACAAATAAAGACACTATAGCAAAAAATGTGTTTTTCAGATTTTTCCTATTCATTCATAATAACAAAACAATTTTTTTCATTTTTTCATTATTATGTTCTTTCATTTTCGTTATTGAATAACAAAAATGAAAAATCCCTATTTCATTTTCATTATTATAATAATGAAAATGAAATGCACAACCCTAATATCCACTGTATAATGGCATTATAAGGTATCCCTGAGTTTACAACACACCCATGATAGTATGTATGTACAAATTTAATCCTACTCGCCATAGAAATGAGGTTGAGGGTTATTCAGTGCAAAATTATGTGATTTAATGTACTCACTCTCTATCAATAAAATCAGTGTAGCTACAGATGGTTAGGAGTGCAATATTATTATAATACAGATATAAAGTAGTTCTGATGATATCTTTTGTCGAACCAGCTTCTATTGGTGAGAGTATGCGAGCCAGATAAGGCCCTTCTTCTGACAGTCAGAACTATAGACTGAGGAAATGCAAGCTAGGTATACATCTGTGCTAGCAGTAGTTTGGGAGGGAGTTGTAGAAGAAAAGGTCATTCACATCTGAACAACTTTGTTTTCCATCTCTTATGTTTGGGACCAACACAGCAACCTCTCTCTCTCTCTCTTGATTAATATTCTTATAGTAATTTGTAATAAATTCCCTAGCAGATGTGTGGGTATAGAAAGGTTGGCTAAGAACATTGTTTCCACCAAGTCAACATGCACAAGAGTTTTTAACTAGTAAGACAGAGCTTCATAAACTGTGGATTGAGGTCCCTGGTAGGAACTGCATCATCTGTATATGGGGGCCATAATCTTGACTGATATCATGCATAATTATTAGAACGCGGGAGCGCTCTAATAGTTAAGGTGTGTTACACACACACCCCATTATAAAGCCCCAATGTTCTATTTGCTATAAAATTGGCATGATTAAAGTTAGGATCATAGAATTTGTGGTGAAGGATTGCTGGGGTAAGAAGTTCATTCTTTCCAAGTTTCAGCCAAATCGGTTAGAAAACAGCTGTGATATAGCAGTCTGAAAAACGCTCTTTGAAAGCCTGTTTTTTCAAAAGTTAATTTATTTTTATTTATTTAATACATTTATACCCCGCCCCTCCTGCAAGCAGCTCGGTCTCGGCAGGGTAAAGGTTTTTTGTGTAGGTTGGGAGTAGGTGTAAGCCTTTTAGAAAATTCAAGGAGACTGGTGGAGTGTGCCTTTGGTTTACTTTTTGTAAATCCAAATAGTAGTTTTTAAGATGAGACATCTTGAAAATTCAATGTTAGCCTATGAAGACCATCCTGAGCATGGAGTGCTTGTGAACATTCTATGTGTAATACCGAGAGGGCAGAGGTTTATCCCAGAGACAGGGGCAGGAGGCTACAGGCGAGATGGAATCAATCTTCTTTCAGCACTTCTCCCTCCAAATTTCCCAACCACCACTAAGGAATGAGGGGTAAGCTGGTGCTCTGGACTGATACAGTGGGTGTTCTGCAGGAAGGGGGCAATAAAATGGTGGGGCCCTGTGCAAAGCAGTCCTGTGGGGCAGAGTGGCAAGTGTAGTCCTCTTGGGAGGACTCTAAGAGTGAGCCTCAGCCCAGGGAAGGAAATCCTATGGGGGAGCAGGGAGGGAGGGAGCATACACAAGGGGGGGACATTAAGGGGAGAGAGTAGGAGCAGAGCCTCTGTAAATAATACCTTCCACATTGGAAGTCATGCACAGGGGGAGCACTTTACAGGGAGCAGCTTTCTTGGGGATGCAGAATATGGAACCCAGTACAGGGGGAGGTCTGCAGGGTGGGCAGAGTTGTGCAAGAAAGGGAGCCCTGTCCAAGAGGAAGTAAAGTGGGGGAGTCTTGTAGAGACAGAGAGCTTCAGAATAATGGCCATAATTATGCTGGGGAGAACTGAGTGAGGGAGCTTTGTACAGGGAGAGAGCTGCAGGATGGGCAGCATTATGCCAGGTGGAGAGTTCTGTACATGGGCACAGCAGAGTCAGGGAGCCCTGTACAAGAAGTGAACTAGCCAGGGGGTCCTGTAAAGGGGGAGGTCCTAGAAAGAAGAATGGCCACTGTTGCACAAGGGAAAGAGCTCTGACAGTGGTGAGTATAATGGAAGATGTCTGTACAAGCCATGAGCTAGAGAGATCAGAGAGCAGTTTTTGGAAGTTTGCAATGCTTAAACCAAACCAAAGCTGTTGTATTCTTAGTAAAGCAGGGAGCTACCAGTAAAAATCCAGCTTCACCTTGCTTACTATTTGAAGGAAGTAACAACCTTCTAAACTGAAGGGAGCAGCTCTTCCACCTTAGCCTCCCCTAAGTCCTGCTCTCATAGTGGTTAAGTTGCTTAGCATTCTACTGCGCCAGCAGGATACATTTTCTCCATTGCATTGTATTTAACAAAATATTTGAATATTCCATAATCAAAAAACATCCAGTTTACAAGACACGTTAAGGCTCCTGCAAATCCAATCATGTAAAAAGCATGGAAATTGCAAGATAAAGCTTAACAGTCATGCCATGTTAGCAATAAAGATTTACAGTCTCACATATTACTTACAACTTAGGCTCCATTGAAGATTTAACTAGTTGGAATCAGAGCAAAGTGTATTGCCTGCAGAGATTCACATCTCGTAATATATCAAGATACTCCTCCATCCCATGAGTTTTCTTAACTAGGGGATATAACGGAGCTACTTTCCATGACGTAGTATTTTTACAAAGTCTTCCTGCATATAGCCATATCAGTTACTCTCCATACAAACATTTTCTGATGCTCCACAGGTTTGTTCAAAAGGAAGGTCATGGATAGGCCCATCCTCGCTAATGAGAGGGCCAGATGGTTCAATCTAGAATATAATCGGCTCCCCAGATGCTCCAGTTGTTCCTTTAAGCACATATATGGCAAAGAGTCTTCCTTCAAACTGCATAGTTTTAGCCAATACTTAAGCTGTGCTATTTTACTGGCACAGCTAATGGGCAGTGAGCCTGTCTCTGCCTGTACTACCGCTGCCGGAACCCCCTGCAGGACACATAAGAGAGCTCTAAGAAATTTATTTTGCACTACCTCTACTTGGTTGTTCATCTCCTCGGGAATTATTTCTGTGCCATAAATTAATACTGGTTGTAACTTTACACGAAAGAGTTTTAAGTACTGTCGAAAATTTTGGGGAGCCTAATCTTGCCACCGTTTGTAGGATTCCCTTAGCTGCAATAGTTGCTTTCAATGCATCCTGCTTCTGATGTCTATTCCACAGTGTGTTGCTTGCAAAGGTTATCCTTAAGTAGCTACACGAGGTTACTTGTGCAATCTCTTGTTCTTTGACTTTCCATATAACTGGCCACACTTTCTTCCCCAGCACCATTATTTGTGATTTTTTTACAGCTCATCATTAGCTCATTCTTCTCACAATATGCCCCAAAACAATCCTCATTGAAGCCCTTTTTTTGTTTGTGATATAACCACAATGTCATCTGCATAGAGTAACGCCATAAGGGGACGACCGCTAATATTAGGAGGGTGATGTTCACTCACTCACTTCCAGATCTAGAAGAACATCACTAAGATATATATTAAATAAAGTAGGCGCCAGGACACAGAACTGGCACACCCCTTTATTGATTAGAATGGGTCTTGTCAATTGGTTCCCCTCACCGTGTCTAACTCTTGCTTCATTGTTTGTATGGATCTGTGTTATGAAATTCAATAGTCCTGGTTCAATTCCTGCTCTATCGAGCTTTGCCCATAGTTTCTTCCTGGGCACTGTGTCAAATGCTTTATACAGATTTTTAAATGCCAGATAAAGCTTTGCAGCCCTAATGCTAATATATTTTTTCTATTATATGGGCCAAAATAAAGCTATTATCTATAGCTGAGCAATTTCTCCGGAAGCCAAACTGCTCTTTTGGAATTATCTTCACCTCATCCGCCCAAGCTTCTAGATGTTTTAATATTATCTTTCCATATAATTTCCCCCAAACTGATAACAAACTTATGGGCCTATAGCATGTGGGGTCTGTGGCATTCCCCTTTTTAAAAGTCTGAACTATTACACTTTTACCCCATTCCTTAGCGACTACTTGACTTTCATTGATCAAAGTAAAGATTTTCGTGAGGAGAAGTGCCCACCACTCTGTATAATCTCTGCCACAATAAAGTCTGGCCCTGAGGCTTTATTGCACCTCAGTTGCATTATCTGTTCCTTCACCTCTTTCTCAGATACTGGGTATGTTAAGTTGTTTTCTGATTCTTCTTTGGAGCTAATTATTGTAGACCCGGGGTCGGAGGGGCTGTATAACGTACTAAAGAAACTGCTCCAAGTCTCCTCGGATATGAATGAAGCCACAGCAGGTCGCTGTGTCTTTGTACAATTATTTACTAATTTCAAACTGGTGTGAATTATTAGTACATGCTGCCACCTCTAAGCTGGCCCAAAGCTCTTCTATACTTTTAGCTTTCTGGTCAGCCAACAGTTTCTTGTACCTGCTCCTTTGGTCTAGGTATACCGGCCGTAACTGTGGGCAGCAAGTTTTAATCCATACCTGCTTTGTTCTCAGCAACTGGGTTTTAGATATTCGACACTCTTGGTTAAACCATCCTACTTTCCTGCTCTCAGTTTATTCATTGTTCGGGACAGAACCTTCTCCCTTAATAACCAAATCATCTCCATAAATGTCCCATATACAACATGGACAGCTTCCTTCGGAGCATCTAGCATTTCCTTCCTTGAATCTAGAAAGTCCTGGCTCCATAGAATTTTAAATACCCTCACAGAAAGAGAAGATGACCATTTCACCTGCACTGTATAAGGAGTGACCTTTCCTTCTCTTATTTTCACTACACTTCTTGGGGGGTTCCCCTTCCTGTAGAAAGTCTACAGTGAGCACCGAATGGTCACTTTCAGTTCTGATTATAGTGCTAAAATTAACAAATCTCACCCAGTAATGGGCTGGAATTATCATATAATCGATCATAGTGCAACCCTGACTGCTGATGTATGTTTGACTTCCCTCAAAGTCTGTCTGGCTCCTGCCATTCAGTAAAATAAGTCCATTAATCTGCATAAACTCGATCATTTTTAGTCCCAACTCATTTACCACTGAGTCCTTAGATTTTCTTTCTGGGACTGCCAAGGGTGATTCTACATGATGATCCAGTAATTTACTAATCCTAGCATTCCAATCACCCGCCAGGATCTTATTTGCACTAGGATACACTTTGGCCAAAGATCTAAATAGTCCTCTAGTGGACCAAAGGGGAAGAGCTAGGGGGAATATACATGTTAATTAAGAGGACTTGCTCATCCCTCTGTGTTTCCCACAAAATTCCCTATATTCCTTGCTTGCCTGGGGAAATATTCCTACTGCCCACATGTAATGGCGTGGAGATCAGAACGGCTAATCCCCCTGAAACACACCCTTTACTCCTCTTCTTGGTCCCTCCCTGGGCAAAGATCTGGTATCCTGGCAGTTCCAGGGTTTCTCCCTCCCCGAGTCAGGTCTCTTGAAAGAATATATCAGCCTCGCTAAGGAACTCTACCCAGTCCTGATCTTGGCCACAATGCCTACATCCTGCAACATTCCAGGAAACAAGCCTTATTTTTTTTCCCGACCAAAGCTTCCCTTTTCATTGGACAGCTTACTCGCTGGGGGGGGATATATTCAGGCCGAGTGAGAATGATCCTAGCTCATCCATATTTATCTCACTCCCTGCTGCAGGGGCATTAAGTAATTGTATACTTGTAATCTCTACCTGTTCCTCCTGCAATAGGGAATGGGGCAAAACCCCCATAGGTACTTTAGCTTCAGAGACCTCTTTCCCACATCCCAAAGGACCTGCTCCTTGCTGGATTCCATGCAAACCCCCGCTTCTAGATTGTGTCTTATTTATTTCAATTTCAACGGATGGAATCAAGAAAGAAGAGCATACCTCAGTCACCCCCAGCTCCTCTGGGTTGAGATACCAGGCTGCAGTCAATACATTTAAATAATATTCTGGTTGTTGACTATCATGCGCAGAAATATAGGGAGCCTTGTAATCAAGGGTATTGGTACTAAGTTTCTTACGGATAGCATCCAGACATTGAGTAAAAATATCCTGCTCTATTGCCGGCAGGGAATTTAAAATATCTAAAACTGGGGAATCGCCTACATCTTCTGCTCTTCCCATTAGATACACTAGCATCTCTTTGCTCAGTACTTGGAGCTAGGCATGCATGACTTGGTCTTCGTTTTCACTATCTGGATAAGTAGCAGTCTTTTGTATCCATAATACAGGCTGTTCTCCTTGCCCTAAGTTCTCTTGTTCTCCTATTACCTGAGTTTCCATCATGGTTTGCTCGTCAGTCAGCTGTAGCCCCTGATAAACACTGTCGGGTGCTGTCCTGCCCTCTACTGACTCCTGAGACTGATGATAGTGAAATTAAGCATTCTTTACGCCCCTGCGTATTATCTGTCAGATCATGGAGATACTGACATGGGTTCATAAACTCTGGAGTTAAAGAATCCTTCCTCTCTTCCCTCTCTTCCCTACCCGAATTCTGTTTGCAATTTGTTCATCTCACCAATGGGATAGGGTTGGGGAGCAAGTAGACTAAGGGTTCGTTTAGCCTATTCTGATCCTTACTCTCATAGGAGAAAACTCTGTCAATTGATGCCCCCAGCTTGAGAAGATATTTCCTGGATAAAAAAAGTTTGTTAACCAGGCTATTAAAAGAAAAAAAGATCTTCACACATCCTACCCTTTTCCTCTGCACCAATGGGTGTACCTGTAATATGAGGGAAGGACTTAGGCCGCTTTTAGACGTGCGCTTGGATCAGGCGCGGGAGCGGCGAAACAGCCGCGGTGCTGTTTTAGATGAACCGTAAGCGGAAGTTGTGCGCGTGATCCAGGGCCGCGCATTCTTTGTCGGCCGCGTATGTCACCCCAGAGAAAGCAGGCTGGTTCGATCTCAGTTGGCAAAGAATGCGCGGCCCCGGATCACGCGCACAACTTCCGCTTCCGGTTCATCTAGAACAGCGCCGCGGCTGTTTCGCCGCTCCCGCGCCTGATCCCCACTGCACATCTGAAAACGGCCTTAGTTGTTGCCCCAATAACTCAGAAAGATTTCTGAGCACAGCCTTTTTATCTTCCCAAGTGGGGAGTTGCCCATTAAGGGTAGGTCTTGCCTTTACCCATATGGCATTCCTATTAATTATCATGTGGTCCTTTCTCTTTAAAGTCAGATCACTCTTAATGTAGGAGACAGATCTACTGTTCCTACTGTTCCTAGCCTTTAATCCAATTTCCACACCCACCACTCTTTCTTTGCTCCATCCTCACCTCCATTTTCCTGTTCATATCCCCCTGAAGACATACTATCTAACTTCTGCGTAACATCTTCTAATTGTGTTTTTATCCAACTAAGGGACCCTCTCATGTTGTCAAATAGAAGGGAGATAGTCTGCCCAATCAGATAACATTGTTTTTTAGGGTCTCTCCAAGCTTGCACTCTTGTTGGTTTTCTTGATATTCTAGCTTGCTTTTTTTCTTATTGGTAGGAGATAGCTCAAGTTTACCCAATCTCTTCTCATTGGGTAAATAAATATGTTCTTCCTCCTTCTGTTGCTCCCCCAAACAAGCATATCCGTTGTTGAGAGCTATTAAGCTTATTATTCTATTGTACTTAAGGGCATTTAATTCATGGGGTATCAGGAGAAGTGGATGAAGATTGTCTATGCCTTTTCCTTTCCATAATAAAAGACCTTGAGTCTAGTGGGGATAACTGCATCAATTCCTTAGTGCCCACCAGGGCGGTATGCCCAAAGATGGAGATCTACAAACTCCTGCTAATCTTACCAGGCCTGGGCAATTTAAAAGGCCAATATGAATTTGGCCCTTATTTCCCCAGATTACCCAAAATGTTTTTTATGGGACTACCTTTACATGCATGACCGCCCAGGACAAAAATATATACTCTGTGATACAGCCCCCCTCTAGGCCTATGGAGGTTAAAAAGACAAGACAGTTACCCCTAAGCCCCTATCTGAACACAAGGTTCAGTATGGAGCTCCTATCACAATCCGACAGTGGACAAATAACAACGGAGCCCTGGGGCCAAAATGTCCAAAGTGCCTCCTAAGGACCGCGCCCTTGAGCGCGCGGCCTACGGTGCTGCCAAAGGCTCCCAGGCCCAAGAAATAAGAGACAAAAGGGGAGGGGCCTCAGAACACCATGCTGAAGTCAGCCCTAATGGGCTCCAGGTGGGTCCAAGTTGCTGGGTTGCCAAGCGAAGCAGAGAAACTCTGCAGGGGGAGGCTTCCACCCAGACACAGGCAGCAGTCCCGCTGCTCTCCTGGCTGCTCTGCTCCTCCTTGTGCAGTTATCATCCTTGATTCCATATCTATCATTTCACAAGATATCTCTGTAAGCATAGAGAGATCACTCACAGTCTCCACTGTTTACAGGCACTGATAGACTCCACAAAGCACTTACAAACAGGTTTGTGTAATTCCTGGAAATTCATCAAATTAATGGAATTCACCAAAATGTTTTATTTTCTGTGACCATGAAAGCAAAACGGTATCCCTACTTATGGCAAAAGTTGAAATTAAGATGTGGGAAACAGAAATTTATTTTCCATGATCTGGCATTGTAGATAATTTGAAATAATTGGCAAACTATACATTACTTTGGCATCCATTCCCTCCCTCCTGGCCTTGAAATCTCTTCTATCATGTTTTCCCTAGCATGACAGAATCTTTGTCATGTTTTCCCTAGGTTCTCACTCCCATAGATTTCTCATTTATGCTTCTTATACTGTCTTATTCTTCAGGGTCCCAATCCTCTCCTTGTAACTAAACTAAACATGTGCACCTGCACCTTCTCACCTTTTTTAAATGTGTCTCTGGCTTCATTCCCTTCCTTGTTTTCCCTCCCTTGTCCATCTAGATTATAAGTCCCTCAGAGCAGGGATCTGCCTCTAATCACAATTGCACATTGCTGGCACCATGTAGAGAATAAATAATATTTAAAAAAAAAAAAAACTATGCATCTAAATGTGCAGAAATCTTTTTTTAGGATTTCTTTACATATTAGTGGATGTGGTGATGACATGGCAAATGTTCACAGCGACCGTAGACTAGATGGCCAGTAAATTGTTTTTCTTAACAGGAAGAATTAGGAATGGTGTTGGGATTATGGAGCAAAATGTTGAGTTGAGTGATTTTACCTATCTAGAAAAAATATTATTCCAGATGAATGATGGCTGGTTACAATCTCATGATATATGACCCAACGCTCTAGATTTGTGTGTACAACTAGCTGGCAATACAACATCCTTAGGTGACAATTGTTCTTCTGTCCGATTTACTAGATTCTACTTGGAAATATTTACAGATAATTTTAACATGTATGCATGTCTTTTGGTTTTCTCATTCTTCTGAATTGTCCCTGAAAATAGAATGTCTGTGCAATGAGGTGTGATGAAAAGTCATCAAGTCTGGTCTTTTTGTTGAGTGGTGACTAAGTAATTGGTGTCCAAGGCTTCAAGCAGAACTTTCTGTACAAATGTTTTTGCTCAAGTTACCATCAACATTGCATTTTTTTCAACAAGTTGACTTTGGTGGTGAATATTTTCTTTCTGAAGGGAGACAGGATGTGTTAAAACAGTGTTGTTCATGGAATGAAGAGTTTTACATTTGATATTTGCATAAACAGCAATAAATTAATCTCAATGCTTTCACACTGAACTAGCTTTCTCCACTTTTGGGAGCTAGGTCTTGTACATTTACAAAGCTGAACGAGAACGTTTGAAATTACCAATGAACAATCCTGATTCTTCAGTCATATAGTGAAACTTAGAAGCTAATGTCTGGACCTTCATATTTTTAAGGCTTTAATAACTGTACTACTGCAACTTAAAGCTTAATTTCTAAGTGAATGATATGACAGAAAATCAATGTACTATTTGATTTGCTTATAAATTAATATAGCTGGCTGGTCTAATTAGGAACGTGCTTACCTCCATAATTTTTCCAAGTTATTCAATGGAAGTTACTAGTTTGAAATTCATAACTATAATCCCTGTCTATAGTTATGGCAGGGACCATTTTCACTGCATTCTCCCCGTTGCCAACAATGGGGAAAATGCAGTGAACACGGGTCCTTGGTATAGGCTATGATCTACAAACCACTTACTCCTGAGTAGCATCACGATTCAATAGGCTACACCTGAGTAGGTGGTTTGTGGATCACAGCTTTTAACTATCTCTCAAGAAAAATAACCCAACCACAGTTCTTTAACCTCTCTTTTCCTAATATTATGTATGTTTAAATAAAGGATATTTCCCTCATCTTTATAGAAAGGTGTAATTAATTCTGGTACAAGTACAACAAATTAAAGTTAAAAAATACAGAGTTTAATGCTCAGAAATGCTTGGTATTTTAAGGGGCCTAAGTCCTACTGAATATTCCACTGAAGAATTAAAGAGTAGCAGGAGCCACTCTATAGTTAAGGCCAGTTCACATCCTCCATTTTAATACCTAAATATTGTATTGCTTATAAAATTGACACTATTCATCCTATTTGTTGAATAGGATCCTATTCTCTTTGGCACATAGGATCACTTGGGTGGGGGATACAATCTATTCAAATCTCATGCAAATTGGACAAAACCCAAGAAGGTTTGTGGTTTGAAAATTGGAATACAAAATGCTTTTAATTCTGGTTTCAGTTATTTTACTGTCTGGTTCAAAGTGTAGTTTAAGGATTTTTTTCTGAGGTGTAGTACGCTTCGAAAATTCAAAGAAGTGTTCTGGTGCTTACTTTTCTATCTTTCAAACTGTTTCTGGTAGTTTTAAAGTTATACGGTCTTGAAAAACCCACGTTAGCCAACGGGAGTGTAAATAATATCTCAAACTGACAGCTGAGCTGTTTAAAAACTTTTAAACAGCTGAGAAATCTACTTTTAAAGAGATTAGCAGTTTGGAGGTCTCAGTGTAGACGTTTTAGAAAATTCATTTGTGTGTTGTACTTTGGGTTTTCATTTACAATTTGAAATCCATGGTGTATTTTTGATTTTATAAGGTTTTGAAGTGCCCATTTTATCATATTAACAGAATGTTATGTTGAATGAATTAACATTGCTGTCAACTACTGAACAGAGAAAATCAGAGGTTAGCTGACAACAGGGAAGATGGTGGACATTCTAGACCCTAGCGGGTGACTTGGCCTGTGGGGGTTGGGGAGATGGTGTAAGGAGTGACTTGGGAGGGGGGAGGGGGAAGTGTGCTGGGAGCTTACAAGGTTGTGCTGCAATCCCAGCTTGTTCTTGTAAGCTGCTTCTCCCCAAAGTGTGGGTGCATGGACCATATGTTGTAAGCGAGCACAATACGTGAAACTGTACAATGTCTTTACTGCTTACATGGCAGAGACGTAAGGCTCTCCCTTTCTCCCAAACTCCTTAACCCTTTCTTGTTTTCAAGCTTCACTGTTGCTGACAACCTGCAAAGGAAAATGGATTGGCAGTGAAAGAGCAAGTGTGGATGTATGGAGCCTAAGTTGTAAGAGTACATAGTACACAGTACATAATCTTTGCTGCTTTTGTGGCATGCAAGTTAAGGCCATAATTTGCAATAGCCTTAACTTGCAATTTCCATACTACTTTGGAGCAGGAATGAATTTGCAAGAGCCTTAACTTCCTTCTTAAATCAAAGAATTTTTTAATTCTAGAATTTTATTCAGTGTCTCAGATTGTGTCTGTCTAGAGAGATCAAGCAGGAGGTAATCCCTGGCTTTGCAGCACTACCCAGCCCAAAAGCAGGGGCGGCTGGTGGGTCTTGAGGTTGGAGGGGCAGTAAGGCCGGCGGGAAACGGTGGGCAGAGCCAGGGCAACGGTGGGTGGCATAACCCAGCAGTAAGGAGTTCCAAGGGTTAATGTTGGATGGACATTACATTACTTAATCAAGCAATTTCAGTTAGGTTAGGCAGGTTATAACCACCTCCTCTGCCAGGTTTAAAAGCAGGCAGACAACTTAAACCTCACTTACAAGCAGTTTTAGCAAAGACACACACACAAGCAGCAAAGGTTAAGAACGCTGCTTCAGAAAGAAGGGACTTTCTGCATGTATGTTGGAGGGACCCCAATCCCTGCTTCAGAAGTCCCTTCTGAAGTGGTATTCTTGCCCTCTGCTGCGTGTGTGTGTGTTGTGTGTGTTGGGGGGGCAGGATTTCAAGGCCCATGAATCACCAGACTCACAGTTACATCTCCGGATTTGAAAAGCATCCCATTTCCAGCATTGTGAACACACACCTAAAGATATATCCAGACTCACAGCTACATCTTGGAATCTCAAAAGCATCCCATTTCCAGCATTCTGAACACACCCCTAAAGATCTCCAGACTCACAGCTACACACACCTAAAGATCTCCAGACTCACAGCTACATCTCGGGATCTCAAAAGCATCCCATTTCCAGCATTGTGAGCACACACCTAAAGATCTCCAGACTCACAGCTACATCTCGGGATCTCAAAAGCATCCCATTTCCAGCATTGTGAGCACACACCTAAAGATCTCACCCTCGGGGGTGGGAGCAGCGTGGGGGGACCCTTGGGGTTGGGAGCAGCGTGGGGGGGACCCTCAGAAGGTGGGAGCAGGGTGGGGGCAGGATGGGAGCAGGGTGGGGGAACCCTCGGGGTTGGGGGGACCCTCGGAGGTGGAAGCAGGGTGGGGGGAGGGAATCACACTTACTTTGCTTTAAATTACCCACGTGTTCTGCTTCTCCGGAGCCAGGACGCACGGGCAATTTAAAACCTAACCAAAACAAAAAAAAAGTTCCCTGCCTTGCCGCTCCCCACCCCCCGCCACTCTGAGCGGCAGATTGGGGGGGGGGAGAGCAGTATCAGCAGGGAAGCAACTGAGGCTGGTGGCGCGCTGTTGAGAGCACAGCATGCCGCCAGCCTTGTCCCTGACAGCAACACAGAGGTGGAGGGGTGAATAAAGATGAACGCAATGGGTCTCAAAGGTAGAGAAAGAGTGTGGAGTGCTGAGGGGTTGAAACTGGCAAGATTCAGCAAGAAGCAAGCCAGCACCATTGGCATGGCCTTCAGAGCATGGCAAATGGGTGAAGGAGAGGCCACCAAGGGAGAGGGCAGCAGGAGTGGCAGTGTTACAGGGGATAATCCAGATTTCTGTAACGGCAAGGAGCTAGTGGGAGCAGGAGAGTAAGAGGTCATGGATGAATGGTGCTTTCTGGTTGGAAGAACAGCAGTTCTAGAGAGCACAAGGGAAAGGCAGCTAAGATGAGGGGGCGGGAGGAGACAGGCTGGGGATTAGGTTTGGGGAGGGGAGTGGGAGGGACTGCGGTATGGGGAGGTGGAGGTGAGGGTTGATAGGAAGGAGGAGTGTTGCTCCAAGGGGGGAGTTGGGAGGGAAAGAGTTTAGGAAATAAGGAGGAGAAGGGAAGAAAGGTACATAGCAGCATCGCCCTTCAGCCACCGCCCAAGGGGCAGCACCCTAGCTTCAGATGGCTTCAATTGACCTGGATAGGAGACCATGCACAGCAGATTTGAGTCACTGTAGCCAAGGGAGTTCTCAGCAGCCAGACAGATTTCAGGTGTCAGCTAGCCTTCTGAATCGACAACCAAGACAAGAACCTTCCTCAACCCAAGTAGAACAGATCCCTAGCTTCAAATGGGTTCCGCTGATCTGAAAGGGAGACAATTCCATTGTGGAAAAAGGGTGTGCATGCACAGAACTGCCCTGGTGGCCCATTATGAACAAGCACTGGCCTTTGTTTTTAATTTTTAAAATGAATGCAGATGAAAGCAAATGATAATTGTTTGTTTATTCGTCTGTTTTTGAGTTTTAATTATTAAACTGAATGCAGAGGTGCCTGTTTTAGTAATTAAAAACCCAAAATGATCTGCACAGCACTTTAGCCTTGTGTCTTGGTTGTTTGGACTGGTGTCCTGGAATTTGACCTCAGAATGGATCTCTTGACTATGTACATGAACCAGCCCTTCTCTGGCTGCTGTTGCTACATTTGGCCTGCCTTCAGCTTGGACCTAGCTGCCACTCTGGCCCAGACTCAATCCTGTAGAAACTTGCAGACAGGTCCATATAGCCCAGCATCTATCTCCAATGCTGGATGCTTCAGAGAAAGAATACAAAATCAGGACATATATGGAATGAGCTATTCCCTGTTGTTTACTCCCAGCTTCTGGAAATCAGAGATTACATTCCCCTGACCAATTTAGCCAGTTATCATTGATGGACCAATTCTTCATGAATGCATCCAATCTTTATTTGAACCCAGGCATCCAATTGGCCTATACGATAAACTAGAGAACCATTTCTGAAGCTGACAGGCTAGTAATGTGTTAGAGAAGATGTGTAAAACAGCAGCATCACTAGCAGTGACTTGTTCTTTGGCGAAAGGCTTTAGAAAATAATCCCACAATGACGATCTTCCTAATGCAGCACAAGACAGTTACATGTTTTCATTTTGCAATCCCTGATTTGTAGAGTAAACAGAATTGCTGCTGGCAGAAGATAGGAAAAAAAAACAGTCACTTTAATGCTACGAGGCTTCTTAATGTAACAAAAAGAAAGAAGAAAAACAGCAAGGAAAAAGATAAAACGGGAATTCCATCACATCACTGAGCCTCTATGAGCAGTGCATTTGAAAGAAAAATGTAGCAAGGGCTTTGTTAGCTGGTGTTATCTTGGAGTCAGTATTCATGAGCGTTTATAATTAATTAGGATATGTTGTTAGTATTGCAGCTGAATTTTAACTTTACAGCCTTAATATGCTCTTTCTTCTTTGACCCAAATCCATCTAATTGTTTTTGTCTTTGTTAAAAGTAGTGAACAAAAACACTGTTGTGTTCCCCACTTCTCTTGTGTAGATCAAGCAAGTTTGTATTGCAAAGTAATGTCATGCTCATTGTAACCATTTTGGAAATGTTTGAACTGTGCACAATTAAATGAGATGAGGGTCAGTGCATCATGAAACATGAATTTTGTGGGGAGGCTAAGATAGTTTGTAGAACAGGCAGTCCAAGTGGGTGAAAACAGAGCAAAGTTGGTCTAAGCTTAGATGTGAAATTTAAGCTTAGAAAAAAGAAAAACATTTACTTCTGAGGTGGAACAGTGCAGTGTTGGAGCTGCTGCTGTTTGGTGGCAGTACTATCATTTGTCCCAACATGAACAATATTATTTTCAGTGGGTGTTTTGTCAGCATCAGGGGGTGAAAGCAGACACAACAGTAGCCCATGCTGGCCCAGGACTCATCTGAATGTGTGTTCTGTCACCGCTAGATGTTGGCCTGCGTACTCCCTGGGGTGGGCAGCTGGCTCTTACAGAATGCATCTTCCAGAACATTTTGGAGACACATCACAGGTCAACACCCTGCCACTTGGGCCAATCAAGAACAACATGGGCCTGCATATCAGTTAGGCCCCATCGAACCCCATTGCAAGGTGGGGGTCAGTGGATAGGGGCCCCACACTAACCTGGCCCCACTAAACAGCTGGTCGGGGCATTCACCCAGCCTCACCAAACAGCTTATGGGGGGGGGCTGGAGTTCTTCCAGATCTCCCCCCCCCGACAGCTGTTTCGTGTGGCCAGGTTAGTGTGCTCCTCCAAGTCCCCCCAACAGCTATCTGGCATGCACACCTGGCCTGCCAAACAGCTAATAGGGGCACTCCTGGCGGCCCACAATCAGCTGTTTTGTGGCAGCTCTTCCTGAGACCCAGTCCTGCTGCACCGCATTGGCCCAAGAGTCCTGTCCCATGTGCACAGTTACTCAGGTAACCTGGGGCGTGGAGGGATCTGTACTGGCAGCCCCCACACTTAGGTTAAGGGTTGAGGACTGCTCAAGGCTGAACAACCCTCCCTGCCAAACCTGGGAATTGTGGCTGCAGTTATTTGCCAAGGGGCAAGCCAGGGATGAGCCTACATGCCTGTTTCCATGCAGAATAGCATCCTACGGGTGCAATCATGTCGTGACTGATGTCAAAAGCTCAGCTTCCTGGGGGATTGCAGACTTAGTGAAATGGATTGCTGTGGAGTTGCTTAAGAACAGTTTCTCATTTTCAGATTGATTGTCAGGGCAGTTAGCACTGGGGAGTAGTACTCAACAATGGCAGACGTTCCATTGAAGTTAATAGGACTCATGCCAGCACTAAATGCCCTAAGGGCTTTTAGTTTAAGAATGGTATTGTATATGTCTATGTCTATGTCTATGTATATTATATATAAACCTCATTCATTTTAGTAATTAAAATATAAAAATGGATAACAAAGGTAACGAAAAAGGATGAAAAACAAAAAGTATCTTTTTTTGGTAAGAAATATTTAAAAAAAAAAAAATTAAATAGTTGCACATGCAAAAAATGGCCACCAGGGATGCTCTGCGCATGCGTAGTCGTACCCTTTCCCAAAATGGAGGTGGCAACGTCGGCACCATGTTGGAAAAGGAGCATGCAAACATAGAGTGGTGCAATGGCCAATTTGTGCATGCATAGTGGGTTTTTTTTAAAAAAAATATGTATTTAACAAAATGAGGTTGGGGAAACCAAAAATAGTAGGCGTCTTTTATGAAAATCCCTGAAAACAAGGGGTTTTTGTAAACAAAAACAAATGATGTGCCTGCTGCACACCCCTAGTAAAGATGTTGGACAGTTCCACATATTGTGCTTGCCTACAACATATGTTCCGTGCACTCATACTATGCCTTGGTATTTCAGCCCCAGGCCTCTGCAGGTTAAGGGCAACACTGAAGCTGGGGACAGCCAGTTCCTCCCGACCCAATTACTATGGACTTGAACCCTCTCTTCACAGTAGCCCATATATACGGTTCTCTCCACCCCGACCGATCCCAAAGTTTGTCCCTGAATACACATCACCCATCTTCTCCCCCATTTTATTTATTTATTTAGAACAGCATTTGTATGCCACTCCCTCCTGCCGCAAGCATCTTGGGGCGGCAAACAACATTTTAAAACATATAATACAATTAATTAAAATCAACATTCCCAGAATTAACACACACCCCAAAAAAACCCCAATAAAACCTAACCCAACCCACCCATCCCATCTCCCTCAGCAAAGGCCCGGCAGAACAGCCAGGTCTTATACTTTTTATGGAAAGAAGGGAGGTCATTGGTCAGGCAGACCTCCAATAGGAGGGAGTTCCACAGCTGCGGTGCAGTCACCGAGAATGCCTTTCTCATGGTCAAAACCCGGAAGACCTCAAGAAGGGCGCTCCTGGCTGACCGCAGAGGTTGATCCAGAATCCGGAGGGTGAAGCGGTCTTGTGGGTAGGTAGGACCCTGCCCATTTAGGGCTTTAAAGGTCAACACCAACACCTTGAATTGGGCCCAGAAGACTATCGGTCGGCAGGCAGTGCAGAGAACAGAGCACTGGAGTAATGTGCTTGTGTCGGCCCGTCCCCTTCAGGAGACGAGCCACTGCTTTCTGCACCAGCTGCAGTCTCCAGACTGTCACCAAAGGGAGACCCACGTAGAGCGCGTTACAGTAGTCTAATCTTGAGGTAATAAAAGCATGGATGATTGTGGCCAGGTCCGAGTCTGAGACATATGGCCTAAGTCGACATACAAAGTGTAATTGGCAAAATGTACCCTTTGCCACAACCGCCACCTGGACATCCAGGTGGAGCTGTGGATCAAGGATCACCCCCAGACGACAGACCTGGGATACCAAGGGAGGACGGACCCCATCAATGATGGGGGCTGTCACTCTCCTGGCTTTTCCCCCAACTATCACCTCCATCTTGTCAGGATTTAACTTCAAGTGGTTTGCCCTCATCCAGTCCCCCACAGCTGATAAACACCGGGTAAGCACTGAGACTGCAGGACCTGGGTCTGATGAAAATGAGAGATATAGTTGGGTGTCATCAGTATATTGATGACACCTTACGCCAAACACTCTAACAACCACCCCCAAAGGCTTCATACACACATCGAACAAGAGAAGGGACGAGATGGAACCCTGTGAGACTCCACACGTGAGGCCCCAGGGAGAAGATGAATAATCACCCAGCACCCCACAGTGGGTTCTCCCTGCCAGGAAAGAGTGGAACCATTCAAGAACAGCCCTGCTCATCCCTGCCGGGTCCAGCAGCTGAGTCACCAACAACTCGTGATCAACAGTATTGAATGCAGCTGAGAGAGCTAACATAATCAACAGGGTCGAATGACCCTGGTCCAACTCTCGGGAGAGGTCATTGACCTAGGCCACAAGCACAGTCTCCGTGCCATAACCCGGACAGAAGCCAGACTTTGAAGGATCAAGGAAGTTGACCTGGTTCAAATGCTTCTGAAGCTGTTGAGCTGTGGGTGCCTCTTCGTTAGATCTGAGACTACTTTTCCTTTTGATTAAATTGTATTCTAGGAATACTCTGCAAGCGAGATATGCCCCTCCAAATCAACTGTCTGAAAAGATACTAGCTAGGCGTGGGGTAAGGCAAGGATGCATTTTGGCTCCTGCTTTATTCAACTTTTATTTAAATGGCGTAATCTCCTTTTTGAAGAAGAAAGATACCCACGTGCCAAAGACTGGGGAACAAAGAATACCGGATTACGCGGATGACACGATCTTGATTTCCCAAACTGCAGTGGGGTTGAGAAGGGTTATGGAACTCTTCAAAGATCACTGTCATTCTGAAAATCTTGCTATCAATTTTTCCAAAACAAAAATCATGCTTGTGGGACAGGGAAATTCCAGAAAACAGCATTGTTGTTGCATAGGAGGAAACTCCATTGAACAGGTAAATTTTTTAAAGTATCTTGGGGTGATATTTTCAGCCTTCTTAAGTTGAACATCACATTATGAGACAGCTGTAAATACCTCTAGGCAATCTTCTGCTGCCATACTGAAATTTTATTTTAGGGATGGGGGAAAGTTGGTCCTTCCGGCAGTACGTTTATTTATTGCAAAGGTGGTTAGTCAGATTATATACGCTTACCCAGTATGGGGTCTGGGATTTCTTGGGAAACGTGAGACCTTACCAAATGGGTTTTTACGCTCAATACTGGGCTTACCTAAAGGCACACCGGAGGCAATAGTGCGCCATGAATTGGAGTGTTCCCCACCTAAATCTCACGCACCTCCAGATAGATAACTTTAAACACACTTTTCTCTGTCCACAGAAATGTTGGCACACAACAGAAAAAAACTGTTTTCCCTCCAATGTTCAAACTTGTATAACTCAGCCATTTTGCAATGGATCTATCTGAAACTTGGATAGACTCTAACGCTTATACAAGTGATCCTTCCTCCAAAATTGCACAGTGCTAGGAAAACACATATAATCAGTAGAATTTTTATTATTTTAACAGAGAGTGCGAGCTGTCATAACTATAGAGCCGACACACACTCTCTCTCTCTCTCTCTCTCTCTCTCTCTCTCTCTCATAATAGGTTGTATATTATATAAGAGAGAGAGAGTCACCACATGTATATATTGGGACTGAAAGACCAAGGCAAAGTGTGGGTGCATGGAGCCTAAGTTGTAGTGAGCACAATATGTGAGACTGTTCAACGTCTTTACTATTTACATGGTGCGTATGTTGAGGTGGGAGCCTTAACTTACAATTTCTTTGCTTTTTCGACCATCGTTGAGTTTGTAAGAGCCTTACCTCCTCTCTTAAATGGAAAGGTTTTTTTTTATTCTATAATTTCTATGGGTTTTTGAAAGGAGAATAAGCTAAATTCCCCCTCTTACAACAGTAGCAATGTGGAAAAAAATAGACTGACTTTGATGGGACTTCTAGTTTATAAATATAATATTCCATAGTCCCTTTGCTTCTGATCACAGGACCTGAAACATCTGGGTTTTTTAGTTATATATTTCAAATATATAAATAGGATACATATATTTTATTTTATTATTTTATTAAAATTTTTATCCTGCCCTTCATAAGAACATAAGAAGTGCCATACTGGGTCAGTCTAATGGTCCATCTAGCGCAGCATCCTGTCTCCGACAGTGGCCAATCACAGTGGCTTGGAGAAGCACCCAACATGTCACAATGTCCATTCCCTGTTGTTTTCCCCCAGCTCCCGTCATGTTCCCTGATCCTGTCTGGCTAATAGCTGCTAATTGATCTATCTTCCAGAAACTTGTCCAAACCTCTTTTAAACTCAGCTATAGTACTGGCCCTTACCACAGCCTCTGGCACTAGATTCCACAGTCCAGTTATATGCTAAGTGAAAAATATTTTCTTTTATTTGTTTTAAACTTTCTGCCCATGAGTTTCATGGAGTGTCCCCTAGTTCTAGTACTAGCTGAGAGGGTAAATAACTAACTGTTCCTTGTTTATTAGTTCCACATCACTCATGATTTTATAGACCTCTATCATATCTCCTCTCAGTCATCTCTTCTCCAAACTGAAGAACCCCAACCTACCAAGCCTCTCCTCATACCGGAGCCCTTCCATACGCTTGATCATTTTTGTTGCCCTTCTCTGTACCTTTTCTAGTTCAGCTATGTCTTTTTTGAGATGAGGTGACCAGAACTGCACACAATATTCGAGGTGCGGTTGCACCATTGATTTGTATAGAGGCATTATGACATCCTCAGTTTTATTCTCTATCCCCTTCTGAAAAATTCCTAACATTTTGTTTGGTTTTTTGACTGCTGCTGCACACTGCGCTGTGGATTTCATTGTATTGTCCACAACCACCCCCAGATCCTTTTCCTGAGTAGTAACTCCTAGCTTAGTGTCCAGCATTGTGTACGCATAGTTTGGATTATTTTTCCCTACGTGCATCACTTTGCACTTGTCCACACTAAATCTCATATGCCATTTAGAAACCCAGTGTCGTAAGATCCCGTTGCAATTCCTCACAGGCCGCTTGTGTTTTAACTACCTTGAATAACTTGGTGTTGTCTGCAAATTTGATCACTTCACTCTTAACACCCTTTTCCAAATCATGAATTAATACATTAAATACAGATCCGGTCGGTGCGGGGAGTTTGCAGCCGCTTCGCTGAGCCACTCACCTGTCAGCTGTGTCCAGGGAGCGGAGCCGGGGGCGGAGTCTGAGCCCTGCAAGGGAATAAAGGTCCCGGTTAGTCAAGCCTCCAGAGTCGGTGCGGGGAGTTTGCAGCCGCTTTGTTGAGCCACTCACCTGTCAGCTGTGTCCAGGGAGTGGCGCTGGGGGCAGAGTCTGAGCCCTGCAAGGGAATAAAGGTCCCGGTTAGCCCCACGGCAGCGCCGTTGGCGTGCACCTCGGCTGCATGCCGAAGGGCTGTGTGCACAAGGGTGCGCCCTTTTGCAAGCCCTTCGGCGAGGCCCGGAGCCGGAGCATAGACATTGGTCTTTGCGTCTCCCCTGGACAGAGGGCAGAGTGTTGGGTTCCGAGTTTTCCCCACTGTACGATAGTAGGTCCCGTAGGGGTGCAGGCTTGGGGGAGGAAGGGTGGTTGTTGGGAGACCTCCAGTAAGCCCCAGGTGGGCGCAGTGGGCACTAGCTGCTGGGGTTTGTAGGGGTGTGCAAGCATGCCCCCCAAAAGCAAGAGGGGTCCTCCTCTCATAAGGCCACAGTCCCCTCCACAAAAACAGAGGAAAATGGACAGTTTTTACTCTATGTCCAATCGATATAGTGCCTTGGCCAATAGGTCAGTGGCATCTTCACCACAACAACCCTTGGGCCACATAGGGGATGAGGGGGGTTTCGCCCAGTGCCATTATAAAGATCATGGAGATCTTTGGCCTGTAGTAGAAGGTCGGTTAAACACAGATGGTCCTATAGAAGGCGTAGAGGAGATTCCTATGTGTTATGGAGACCATCTGCAAGATTCTTGCCCCTATCCACCGCTGATCTTCTAGCAAGACACTGTACTTTAACAGCACAGACCACTCAGTGTACTTTTGGCCGTATTAATGTGTTGGAGCAGAAACTGGACAATCTTATGGATGTTGTACAGAGGGGGTTGATAACAGGAGATCTTCACGCTATATCACGTTTAGCCTCGGTTCCTCATGTTTCAAATAGAGGGTTGATACAGCCATTAGCCAGGGCTCCCTTGGGCGATAGTGGGAAGGTCCAAGGAAATAAAGGGGAGGATATGTCTTCACCCATTAATGTCATACTTCCTAGCATCAAATGGAAGGGTGCTCTGTGCCCCCCGTTGGCGATTCAGAAGGATCCCCCACTTATGATTGATATAAAGGATGTAAGGGGACAGCCTAAGATGGCACCTTTTCAGAAAGCAGGGTGCTCTATTTGTTTTAACATCAGACCCTTGCCGAATGGATTCTTCCCTTCGTGGAGCTCCACTTGGGAAATAGCAGACCACTTAAGGTCACTTATTCATACCTCGATTACGAGTAAAGATATTATACAGGTGGATTTGTTAAGAATCTCAAATACTCAAAGATCGGTAGTGGCTCATTTCAATCATAGCCAATGGGTGGAGGCTATTATTAGGGCAGGAGATCAGCTGTTGCAATGGGGTGTTGGCCTTGCAAATGTGTATACTAGTCAAGATCCATTGGGAAAGAGCTGTAACCATCAAAAAGGGGAGCTCTTGAATATTTTGGATAGGGGACAACAAGATGGTAATCCACCTTTGGAAGACCCTAAGGTAGCTCAACCTGGGGTGGAGATGTCAGTCACACGAGAACAGGTGGCTATGGAAATGGATGTTATAGAGAGGTCCATGAACAAGGAAATATCCTCTTAAAAAGTAAGGACCCATAAAGCTTCTTGGGACTCTAATAGTCTGTCCCTGCAACAATGGGATATTCTGACCTCTTTTTCCCAGCTGCATAGGCAGATGATCCAAGCTCGTGATAGGGACGTAATGTTAAGGAGGCAGGAAATTAGCCAGAAAAGTTTTGGAGCTCGGGGAAGATCGCCGTCTTCATTTAAAGTCCCTCTCCTCTCAATCTGTGGCCAATCTAAAGACTTTCTGGAGGTCTCTAAGAGAGTGATATCTACCTCTACTCCAGAGAAACTAAATTTAGCCCCCATTGCATTATTGTCTAGTTCAGACATTTTAGAAGAGGACAACTCACAATCTAGTATGCCACCTCTTGAAGATAGGATAGCCCTTGAGGACATGGGAGGGTCCATACTAACTCCTAAAGTGGGCTCCCCTACTAAAATCAGGGACACAAGGGATAGGGGTCAGATGGATTGACTGAGGGGGAACGGGGAGACTACAAATTTCTGGCTAGTCTCATGGAATGTGGCAGGTTGGCTATCAAAGGCTAAAGATAAGGAAGTTTGTACTTACTTGGGACAATTTGACATAATTTGCCTTCAAGAATCCTGGTGCATGCAGGATCCCCTCAGTTCACAGGGATATATCACATGGACTATCCCTGCAGTATCCACAGGAGGTAGCGGGCGCCCTGCAGGAGGTCTTATTACTATGCTTATCGATACCCTTAAGGCACAGGACTTAGGTTGGAAGTCCTTACCCCATAACGCACTAGCAATTCGTATTTTGGTGCCTGGGCTCCCGGGGGGTATACTCTTGATCAATGTTTATAATCCCCCTGGGGGGCTGAGGCAATCCCTGTGGCAGTTGCTAAGGGAGGAATTAGCTGCTCATCTTCCAGATTTTCCAAATGATGAGATACTGATTGTGGGAGACTTGAATGCTCGGTTGGGGAAGTCTAGTGCTGAAATCTATGACAGATTGGGCTTTGGGGAAGAGTCTTATTTTACGCATGATTGTAATTGGGAGAGGGTATCACAGGATCGGGGTATTAACATATCAGACTTGGGCTTGTATAGAATGGTTCTGGAATGGGCCCTATTGATCCTTAATGGTAATACTAGGGGAGATGAGCGGGGTAGCCTAACATACGTGGGTCCTTTTGGCAGTAGTGTTATTGATTATGCTATTGTCTCACAAGGGCTGGTGCATTCTGTAGTCTACCTACTAGTTGGGAACCAATATTAGAGCGATCATTTTCCCATTCAGGTGGGCTTTTTTTTCACCGCACTAGAATACAGTAAAGGGAATTGGCAGTTGGAAGAACCAGGTAGGAA
>QEPC01013498.1:1488549-1605451 GCA_003113815.1 Sphenodon punctatus | reverse complement strand
ACTTTGGGACAAAGATTTGCCCCAGTGGGACCCTATTTTGCCACATGAGGTCCAGTTAGCAGTAAATGCCCTCAAAAGGGGGAAAGCGGTAGGACCGGATTTTGTACCTGGTGAGTTCTTTAAGGCCCTTCTAGATTGGGGACTGGGAGCTTTGGCAAATTTGTTTACTCTAGTTAATAACTCGATCACCATCCCGGAGGTGTGGAAAGTGGGGACAGTGGTCCCCATTTTTAAGAAGGGAAACAAATCCAACCCCAATAGCTATAGACCCATTACCCTGCTTTGTGTGATAGCTAAGGTTTATGCCGCTCTGCTCCTGCACCGTTTACAGGAATGGTGCGATCTGCATAACATATTGGCAGATGAGCAGGCGGGATTCAGGGCAAATCGATCAACTGGAGAACAGATTTTCATCTTACATCACCTAATGTCTAAATACCAGAGGTGAAAACAAAAACTATTTATAGCCTTTGTTGACCTATCAGCAGCCTTCGACACAGTCTGTAGGACCTAACTATGGAATGTGCTGAGCTGTTTAAAGGTTGACCCGTGGTTGATTGCCTTGATAAGAATGCTGTATTCAGAGACCTGCCTGCGAGTCAGGATGCCTCCGGTGGGAAGACTATCAGACCCTATCCAAACTTTCAGGGGAGTTAGACAGGGTTGTTTGCTCGCACCTTTGCTCTTCAATATTTATGTAAATTCATTGATTGTTGAGCATAGTGATGTTGTGAGGTACCATCCGCCATCCATGGGGGGACGGAAAACTTTCTTATTGATGTATGCAGATGACACTGCCCTTGTCTCCCTCACACGAGTGGGGCTTGGTTAGAGCTCTGCTAGATTTCCAGGATAGATGTCAATTAAAGCACCTTAAAATAAACTATGAAAAAAACAAAATTATGGTGGTAGGTGGCCAACATAGGAAATATAACTGGTCTCTCCAAGGATACCAGCTAGAACAAGTTCAATGTTTCCGGTACCTGGACGTTAGGTTGGCAGATTCTTGGTCATGGCAATCGCAGGTGCGGATGGCTAAGGAAGTGGTAAGCCCAGAGGTAGTGGCTATCATATGATTTTCCTATGCCCATGACCAACCGTCAGCCATGGTGCTTCGCCGAGTTCTGGAGGCAAAGGTTCTGTCACGTCTGCTATACGGATCCCATGTATGGGGAACAGAGGTGGGAGCGATATGGCTACTTCAGCCTGTTATTACCCAGTACTGGAGGAAGATATTGAGATGCCCCCAAGCCACAAGCTCGGCTATGGTCTTAACGGAGCTAGGGTGCCCCTCTTTGTCAGCTCTGGTTGATATCAGACTTTTGTCTTTCTGGGCTAAATTACGTGATCCGCTTGAGGGCTCCCTGCTGGAGCGTACATGGGTGGAGAAGGTTACAGAGAAAGTGGGTAGTGACCAGTGGTATTTGGGGGTGTCCAGCCGGTTGTTACGGCTGGGATTCGCTGAATCCTTCTTCCAGTATGCTACCAGCAGACAGGTCATAGAGATACTGAAGCTCCGAATATTGGATACGGATAGGCAACGTCTTAGGGCCCTGGCATCCACTTCTCGGTCAGCGCCATTTTATCAACATATTTTGCCCCCCCAGTCAGGAGCTCCCTATATGTATTCACGGATGAACTCAGACCTGAAATTCAGATTTTGTACACTCAGGTTCCAGACAGTTAAAACAGCAGTTCTCCTAGGGAGATTCCTGGGGATTCCTTGTAAGGAATGGATATGCCCCTGTGGGATGGATGTCGAGAACCTCAATCACTACCTGCTGAAGTGTCCCTTGTATGATTCACTGCGTAGGGGGCTGCAGGGGGATATAGGAATGGGAATGGACTGGTCAGAAACTAGGCAGTTAATTTTTTTGTTGGGGGATCAGGTTCCTGAAAGGACTAAGCAGGTGGCTATTTTTGCCACTAGATGCGATGCTATTCAGTCTAAATTGTAAACCCTTTTTCCTGGAGGCAAATGAGGCTTAAGGGGGGTGGGTGATGTGTTTGGGCTAACGTGAAATTGTAGAGTTTATCCATACATTATGTATTTTTATGATTTTTGTGTGTGTTGTGATTGTAATATGTGATGGCCATGTGGCTGAACATAATAAAGGTTTATTTATTAAAAATACAGATCCCTGAGGCCCACCACTTTTTACATCTCTGCATTGTGAAAACTGACCATTTAGTCCTACCCTTTGCTTTCTATCTTTTAACCAGTTTCTGATCCATAGGAACACACTACCTCCCATCCCATGACTTTTTAATTTTCTCAAGAGTCTCTCATGAGAAACCTTATCAAATGCTTTCTGGAAACCCAGGTACACTACTGGGTCTCCCTTGTCCACATGCTTAGTTACACCCTCAAAGAATTCCAACAGGTTAGTGAGGCATGACTTACCTTTACTAAATCCATGTTGACTCTTCCCCATTAAGCCATGTTTGTCAACATGCCCTGTAATTCTGTCCATAATGATGGTTTCCACCATTTTGCCCGACACAGACGTCAAGCTTACTGGTTTGTAGTTTCCAGGATCGCCTCTGGATCCCTTTTTAAATATCGGGGTTACATTTGCCACCCTCCAGTCCTCGAGTACAGTGGCAGATTTTAGTGACAGGTTACAAATTACTAACAGTAGGTCTGTGATTTCATATTTGAGTTCCTTCAGAACTCTGGGGCGAATGACATCTGGCCCTGGTGACGTTAGTATTCAGTTTGTCAATTTGCCCTAAAACATCCTCCGACGTCACATTGATTTCCCTCAAAAAGCTCAGGGTAGCTTGAAAAATAAAAAAATATATAAACCTAGCATATATAAATACATTTAAAATATATAAACGATAAAAACATTAACATAAAAACAACCCCCCCATACCCACCCAGAACCCCCCCAAAATACACCTAATACCACCTCCCCATTCCCCACATCCAACCACCCTCATACCCATACCTCAAACCCACCCACCAACCCCATCCCCTATCCTCACCCACCAAATGCCTTTTAAAACAAAAAAGTCTTACACTGCCTATGGAAGATGTTCAGGCTCGGGCTCAAATGAACCATGGGGGGGAAGGGAGTTCCACAGCACTGGGGTAGAAACCAAGAATGCCTCCCTGCGAGCACGTTGCAATAATCTAGCCCTGAGGTAATAAACGCATGGATGATGGTGACCAGATCCAAATCAGAAAGAAAAGGCCATAGCCTTCTCACCAGATGGAGTTGTTGAAAACAAAGTGCTCCCGGCCACCGCCACAGCCGGACAATCCAGGTGCAGCAAGGGGTCCAGAAGCACTCCAAGACTGCGAACCTGATTGAGCAGAGGAGGACATACTCCATCAATAACTGGAGTCCCAATCCCATCTAGATCACAAGGTCGACCAACAATCATCACCTCAGTCTTTTCTGGATTCAGCTTCAATCGGCTCATCCTCATCCAGTCCCTGACCACAGCTAAGCATCGGCTAAGCACCAAGACTGCAGGGCCTGGGATGGATGAAAAAGAGAGGTAGTGCTGGGTGTCAACAGCATACTGATGATACTTGAATCCAAACCTCCAAATGACCTCACCCAGCAGCCTCAGATACATGTGGAACAAGAGGTGAGACATAATACAACCCTGTGGGACCCCACAGGGGAGAGCCCAAGAGGACGATGAGCAATCATCCATCACCACTCTCTGATACCTCCCTGACAGGAAGGAGCAGAACAATTCAAGAGTGGTCCCATGTACCCCCGTCAGATCCCACAGTCATGTCAACAACACCTCGTGATCAACAGTATCAAAGGCCGCTGAAAGATCTAATAAAATCAACAGGGTGGAATTCCCTCTGTCTTTCTCCAGGTGCAGGTCATCGACCAAGGCCCCAAGCACACTCTCCATACAATACAGAGAATTAAAGCCTGACTGAAACGGGTCCAAGAATCCAATGGTATTGAGATGAGCCTGGAGCTGCCAGGCAACCATCCATTATTATTATTACCCTCGACCTGGTCTTCTTCTCTGGCCTTGAGGCGGGTGATCTGTTAGTGGGGGATGTGAGGGTCATGCCCTTGTCATGGACGGACCATTATCTCCTACAGGCCAGCCTCTCAGAGCACCCCCTCCAGAAGGGGGATGGACCAGTTAGGATAGTCCGCCCTCGGAGGCTGCTGGAACTGCAGTGGTTCCAGGAGGCTCTGAGGGAGATAACCCTGGACCCTGATGGTCACTCGGTCGATGAACTGGTACAGCATTGGAACATCTTGCTGGGGGAAGCCATTGACAGGGTGGCTCTGAGATGTCTACTGCCTCTGTCTCGTCACTGCAGGGCCCCTTGGTTTACTGAGGGGCTGCGGTGTATGAAACAGGTAGGTAGGAGACTAGAGCGACGCTGGCGTCAGACTCGCTCTGAATCTGATCGACTTCTCCATAGGACCCACTTGCGGTCCTATGTTGAGACTGTGAGGATGGCAAAGAAGAAGTTCTTTGTTGCCCTCATAGTGTCTGTGAAGTCGCATTCAGCGGAGCTGTTCCAGGTGGTGCAGGGGCTGGTCAGTCCGGCCTCCCTCCACCTGGATGGGGACTTGTCCCAGGCCCACTGTGAGGAGTTTGTCACCTACTTCGCAGATAAGATCGCTCAGATTCAGAGTAACTTTGAGACTGGATTGGAGCAGTAAGTGAGGGGCACGAGGTTATGGAGGCCCCGTTCGATCTTTCTGGGATGAGTTTCAGGAAGTGACGCCGGCCAATGCGGTGAATTTCCTGGGGTCTGTTAGAGCCACAAGTTGTGAATTAGATCCGTGCCCGTCCTGGTTGGTGAAAGCCTCCAGGGAGACTTTGGGGACAGTGCTGGCGAGGGTAGTTAACGCGTCCCTTCGGCAGGGGAGGTTGTCACCCAGTCTCAAGGAGGCTGTGGTGCGCCCCCTGCTGAAGAAGTCATCTTTGGATGTGGACGCACTCGCCAGCTACCACCCCATCCCTAATCTTCCCTTTTTAGGGAAGGTTATTAAACGGGCAGTGGCACTGCAGCTCCAGGCGCATTTGGACAGCATCAGTTTCCTTGACCCTTTTCAATCTGAGTTCCATCCTGGCTGTGGTACTGAGATGGTGTTGGTGGCCTTGGTGGATGATCTCCGCCGGGATATGGATGCAAGATGTTCGACCTTTTTGATCCTGCTAGATCTCTTGGCCACTTTTGATACCATGGACCATGGGCTGCTGTTGAGATGGCTGCAAGACTTGGGGGGGTCTGGACGGGACTGTCCTTGGATGGTTCCACTCATTCCTGTTGGGTAGAAGCCAGTGGGTGGTGCTGGGGGCTGAAACTTCTTGCTCCCAGGCCTTGACCTGCGGCGTTCTGCAGGGTTCCATTTTGTCTCCACTGTTGTTTAATGTGTCTATGCAGCCCCTGGGGGAGATCATGAGACGGTTCGGGGTGCGATGTCACCAATATGCTGATGATACTCAGCTGTACCTCTCATCTTCAACTGATCCTGGTCCTGCTGTTTCGTTACTCTCCCAATGTTTGGAGGCCGTGGTGGATTGGATACGGCAGAGCAGACTGAAGCTGAATCCCGATAAGATGGAGGTGATAGTGGTGGGAAGGGCGGGGGAGGTTCTGGCCACCCTGATAGGGGGGGTTGCCCACCTGTTGCTCTTCAGGTTCGGAGTCTGGGGGTGGTGTTGGATTCGGACCTCCGTCTGGATCGGCAGGTGGAGGTGGTGGCTAAAGCCGCCTTTTGCCAGCTGTATCTGGTACGGGGGCTTCGACCTTACCTCTCCAGGCCCGATCTGGCCACTCTCATCCATGCCTTCATCACCTCGAGGCTAGACTACTGCAACGTGCTCTACATGGGGCTTCCCTTGTTTCTGGTTCAGAGGCTGCAGCTAGTGCAGAATGTGGCGGCCCGTCTTCTGATGGGGACGGGACAGTGTGAGCACATAACACTGCACTCTGCACTGGCTGCCTATAGCGTACAGAGCCAGATTCAAGGTGTTAGTATTGATTTACAAAGCCCTGCATGGTCTGGGCCTCTCATATCTCGGGGATCGCCTCGCCCTCCGTGCCTCAGAGCGATCCCTTCAGTACACTGGGGGTACCTTTCTGGAAGTCCCCCGTGTAAGACGGGGGGCCACAATGGAGAGGGCATTCTCGGTGGCCGGTCCACGGTTATGGAATTCCCTCCCAGACGAGGCTCGCCTGGCCCCGAGCATGTTGGTCTTTCGATGTGTCTGTAAGACTTGGCTGTTCTCCCAGGCCTTCAGAGGGGAGGGTGGGGGGGGTAGGGGGGTGGGGGTTAGTTTTTAGCGATGTTTTTAAATTGCTGGGGGTTGATTTATTGTTGTTTTTTATTGTTATATTGGGTTTTATAATATTGTACAACACCCTGAGATGCTGTGGGCATGAGGGGACGGCTAACAAATGGAAATAAATAAATAAATAAATAAATTATTAGACAGTAAGTATTGAGAGGAAAGTTCTAACAGGTGTTGGGAAAGGTGGCGAGGAAGAGCTGGGTTTTGAGGAGGGATTTGAAGGTGTGGAGGGAAGGGGAGAGGCGGATGTGGGCAGGGATTGAGTTCCAGGCATGGGGGGCAGCAAGGGAGAAGGGACGAAGGCAGTTAGGTAAGCAGGGGAGACGAGGGAGAACAAGGGAGGGGACAGAGGAGGAGTGGAGAGTGCGTGCAGGAGTAACCTTTCCTAAAACCTTCCCTAAAACCTTCCCATTCAGTAACCTTCCCTAAAATGGGAATGTTAAAGACAGCCTGATAGCTGACTGGGGAGTCATCGTTCAAAGATGGCTTCTTAAGCAGGGGCTGCATAACCACAGAGTGTCCAATACCTTACCCTCCCAAAGGGAGGCATTGACTATCCCAGTTGGCAGAAGCTACAACGTCTCTCAGCTGGCTTTCACCAGCCAGGATAGGCAAAGATCTAATTCACAACTGGTTGTCCTCATTGCTCCAAGCACCTCCCCCACATCTGTGGGTGATACCAATTGAAACTGATCCAGATAAACAGGACAAGACCAAACTTCCATAACCTCAAAATCTGATTCTGCAGATAAAATGGCAGCACCCAAGTCGTAATGATTATGAGTGATTTTTTCTGCAAAGGAATTAATAAAAATGTCACAGCAGGCATTTGGCCGTGGTCGATGGCCACGGTCAAGATGTCGTTCCACAAGGCGACCAAGTGATCAATAGTGGTTGTAGGTAAATCCCTCAATTCTGGAAACCATTCGGGTCCATTAGCCTCTGGGGGTGGACCGACCTAACCGACCCTCTACCCTGAGGCAGGCATGTGGGGGGCAGGATCTGGGCTTTCAGAAGATAATGACAGGGCCGACCCCAGGGTTTGTGAGGCCATGTGCGAAGTCTTGGTGCGGGGCCTAATTTCCATAATTAGGCCCCACCTAATTATGCAAATGTGTAAATTTACATAAAATTTACTCCCTCTGGACAGGAAGGATTCCCATTCTCCACCCGTCCAAGCAGCCATGGAGAAGCATGACCTTCCCATACTGCTTCCCACCCTGGTTTGGCACCCCTTGGCTGTCTTACCTGGCACTCAGCTGTAGACAAGCATGGTCTCCCAATGCTTCCTCCCCTCCCCTCAGCCGAATGTCTACCTCCACTCCCTGGGAGTGGTTCCACTGCAGGGGCAGCCGGGTGGGCAGTGAGGTAGGCACAGAGAGACTGCGTCCGCTGCCTTACTGGGAGAAGGGAGGGGGGTGAGCTTAGTCAGCCTGGCCTCCAGGGCCTGTTGCTTCTTGCTGCCGGGGCCGCCTGTGCCTTGTGATCACATGCGGTGCGACCAGTCCAGAGGCACTGCTATCAAACACACAAGACACCCAAAATGCAGCCAGCCTATTGAGCACATTATGCCATGAAAATAAAGATATATATACATCTTAGGCACCATCTTGAAAAACCTTCTTTACAAGGCAACAACCTTCTGATCACTCACATGGGGAGGAGTTGTTTGTAAACAAACAGCTTTATCTCCCAGTCCGATTAGTGTGTCCCAGTGTCCCTCTGCTGCAGCACTACTAGCAGACAGAGGTGGGTGAGGGATGGGGACCAGAGCCAGGAAGGGGAGGCAGAAGATCTTATTGGGGGAGAGGCTGGCTGCAGCTTGCTGCCCAGCCAGGCAAGCACAGGGCTCCTGCTGGCCACAGGGCCATGTGCAACTGCACATGTGGCACATGCCTGGGGCCGCCCCTGGGTAACGAGTCAACCATGATAGCAGTGTTGTAACAACACCCTCACTAATCAGAACCCATGTATCCAGGCTGGTACAAAACATCAAATCAAGCATCTTCTCTCATATGTTGGGCCAGATATTATCTGGGACAGGCCCATGTTTGTCATGGCGGCCATGAACTCTTTCTCTGCCCCGAAAAAGCTAGCCTCAGCTTGTATGTTGAAATCACCCAAGGCAATAAGTCTGGTGATTTCAAAACCACCTTTGAGCAGAGCAGCAGGTTAGAGCAGTTAGGGAATCAGCTGAGCAGTGGCGTAGTTGGTACACCAAGAGGATTCCCAATCTATCCCCAGCCAAATCCAATGCAAGGTGGACACATGCTATATCAGATGAGTTAGGTACCTGATACCTCCAAAAGACCAAGCTCTTTTTACAGATCACAGCCACTTTGCCCACCCCAGCCCCCGAGCTGAGTCTGATGCTGCACAGAATACCCAGCTGGCACCATCTGGGACAATTCTGGCCCAGATGTTTCATACAGAGAGGTCTCCGTAATGCATACGAGGTCGTCAGCCTCATCCTGACTCAAGTCATGGATGATACAAGGTTTTTTTGTATCAAGAAAGAAAGAAAGAAAGAAAGAAAGAAAGAAAGGGGAAAAGGTTTTTTGCTGAATTTCAGTAAATAGCTCATTTAGCAGTAATTTCTAAATATACCAAGTTTTTAGTCTTTTGGGTGGAATTAATAGTTTTTAATTTAGCGACTGCCCAGCTATTAAATATAAAGTATGTGCAGTATACGGCCATTGTTAATACCTTTTCAGACACCTTTCTAGTGGCATGGTATTTGAAGGAGGGAGGGAACCACTATATTCTGTTATTGAAAGAGTAAGCAGATGGGAGAAGGAGAGGTCATAGTCCCTAATCAGAAAAGCACAAAACAATCATTAATACTTCATTTTTAGTGGCTAAAAGAGGACACAATCTCCTGCATTTAGCACAGTCTGTGTGACAGTCTCATCATGTGATGAGTTGCACAGAATGGGTTCAAACTATTTCTATAGTGCTCAGCAGAAAATGATAAAAAGTCTTATATTTGAGAGAGCCTTTCCCCCCCATGATTATGTAAGAAAAGGATCTAAGTTGTACAATTGCCAGGATGCATTTCTTCTTTTTAAAAAAATTAAATATCTGTATGCTGGCATAATTTTAAGTAAAGCATATAAGTTTATTTTATCATCAGAGCTCAATATACTGAAAGGGGAACATATTTTTGAAAATAAAGTGGCTGAGGTACCCACTCATATTAATTAATTTTTTAAAATTAGACTGAATGAACTCACTATGTACTTCATAGCCATGCATGCTTATGGATTATTGTAGGTATAATAAATAATAGGATGCTTAAAGCTATAATAATAGAATGTTTAAAGCTGGAAAATATACTACCTTCAAAACTATATTAAGAGCTAAACATTCAATCCTATTAGAAAGCTGAGATTGGTTTTTTAAAAAGTTAGAAATTATTATTTTTCCTGTGATAAAGAATGTGGACAAGTTAGCAATTATTTTGCTGCGTGTATAGACAGATTTAAGTAATAGCTACTATGCAAACTGATTGCATGCATCTTATGCTTCATCTCTTCTGTAACATGAAGAAGAGATTTCCTAATAATGGATGAGATGGAAGAGCCAGAAGTCTATGCCAATCTAATGAGAAAACAGGTTATGCACTCAAGATCATTTAGGACCGAGACTAATTTAATACTAAGACAAGGACCATTAAGGTTTATTAGATTTGCCTAATGATATCAGCAAGCTTTAGTACAAAAACGACCTGTTATTTTTGAAAGAGGCATAATCAGGAGGTTGGATGTTTTAAAATCTCTCTTGTCGGAAACAATCCTTAATCATAAAATTGCCATTAGATGACCAGAGCAAATATATTTGGAACCACATTTGAAAATAAGAGCTCTACATTGGGCTGGCTGTATGTGCTCACAAAAGCAAAAAAAGTAGACACTTTGGCGGGGCTAGTAGAGGGTGGTCAAAACTTGAAAACATAATAGAATAATTGAACTTGAAGGAGCCATGAAGGTCATCAAGTCCAGCCCCATGCTTGGTGCAGGATTTGCCATACCTAGATCATCCCAGACTTAAGTTCATCCAGCTTTTTCTTAAAAAACCTCTAGTGATGGAGAAACCACAACTTCTTAGTTAGTTAGTCTGTTCTGTTTACAATCTGCCTTTACAATCAGGAATTTTTCCCTGAGATCAATCTACATCTCCCTTCCAGCAGCTTGTGCACATTGTCCTTTGTCCTGCAAAAACGGTTATTCTCGATCTTCTTTATGGCAGCCTTTCAAATATGTGTCGACTGCTATCATATCCCCTTGTAGTTGTCTTTCTTCCAGGCTGAATATACCCAAACACAAGGGCAAGAGTGGGAAATAGAACCCAGGACTCTTTGAATGGGTACCCCTAAGTTTAGTTACCCAGTCATACTGCCATGACTGAAGAGTGCAGTAAAAGCCACAGAGAAATAGCCGGAAAGTTTTTATTGAGTCCTAGAGCTGCTTGATAGGGATGTGCACCAGAGACACATGTTGTTTTTCATTTTCATTTTTCATTATTAAAAACTTGTTTTTTATTGTTAATAATTACATTTCATTATTTGTTATCAGTGTCATTATCATTATCGATATCGATTTCAGGCAATAATGAAGATTTTGTTTTTGGTATCGTTTCCGTTGTGGGCTGCCACCAGTGGCAGAAGTGCCAGCAGACACCTGCCCCAGACTTTTCAGAAGTTGAATTCCTCCTCATTATAATGCAGTAGTAATAAGTACACAATGACAATATGAAAAATTACTAATATGTATGTCTAATCTAAACCTACACCTAATAGCCTATACTATATATGCAATATATTCCTATCTAAGTATCTATATCAATAAACTTCTATCTGCTCTGTGTTCTATATAAGTATCTATCCTATTCCAATCCTATAATGCTAATATATATAATTAAAAAACCTAGTATCTACTAATATCTATATACTATCTTAGAGGTGGGACTCTGGGCAAAATTTCAGACTCGGTTACTTTTGGTTTCGGTTCTCATGTATTTTTGTTCTCATATCTTTATTTATTTATTTATTTCAAAGATTTATACCCCGCCCCTCCTGCAAAAGCAGCCCGGGGCGGTACAACCGATATCAGTATCAGTTGTACTGGATCTTTTGCATTGATTTTTGTATTGAATATTTAACATTGCAATTTTCCCATTGAAGTCAATGGGGACAAACTGCAGTGTTAAAAATCCTATACAAAAATTAGTGCAAAAGATCTAATACAACCAATACTGAATAAGAACCGAAATTTGTGATTAATCTGAAATGACCATTATTGGGTACTTTCGGTTCTTTCCAAAACCAAAAGTCCCATTCCTAATATCTATATATAATATGGACTGGAGAGACAGACAGAGGAAGGGGAAAAGGAAAAATTCTATCCATCAATCCATCTAATCTGTAATCTATATCTATCTAATCCAGAGACCCGTGTTGACTGCGTTGCTGCAATTTGCAGTGGTTTTGCAGAATCAGCCCATCCTCGCAGTGCCAGGCTGAAATTGCAGTGGAACTGCAGTGGGAGATGTCTACAGGAAGTTTCAGTCCTGGCTCAGGCATAAACGTGTCGCCTGACCCTGAACTAAAACTGCTGCTGCAGCTGCCGTCCATCAGGGAGGTGTGACCACGCCCCCTGAGGATGAATAGGCCCTGGGAGATGAATTGTGGGTGTGGGGTTTTAGGGCCCTATGTTTTGGTGAGGGAGGTCTGGGGCTTTAACATGAGGTTGGAGTTCTGGGGTGCTGAAATTCCAGAGGATTTGAGTGGTGTTTGATTAACAAAGTTGTGTTTCTGTGTCAAAGAAACCTGTTGAAAAAGCATGCTGGTAACCAAATTTGCATGTATAAATTGTTGCATAATTATACAAATAAAGTTGATTGTGTAAATGTTAATACTCGGGGTGAATTTGCAGATTTTGGCTTCACTGGTTGCAAAATTTAAGATTTTTTTGTTCAGTGAACTCAGATCCCTGATCTAATCTATATACTTAAACCTATATCTATATCTATCATCTTTATCATCTATCTATACATGTAGAAAGACAGACAGACAGAGAGATGGGGAGACAGACAGACAGACAGACAGACAGGGGGAGACAGACGGGAAGGGAAAAGGTAAAATAAAGGGTATAAGGAAAGGTAAGGTATAACACTGAGGGCTGGGGAAGATTTTAGTGCAAGCACCCGAGTTCTGTAAACACAACTTGACACAGCAAGAGCTAACACAGAATGAGAGTCAAACAGCCTGGCCCTGCAACATAAAGGGTTGCAGTGCCCTCCCCAGAGCCTCCATGATTGGTTCTGGGAGGCAGGAGGCATTGAGCAATCACAGGGTGCCATTCAACTGCTTGGGACCTGCTTGCACTATTCATTGGCCAGCAATTACATCCATCAAGTCTTTCTCCTCCCATCACAGGCCGAGTTCAATGCTGTTTCTGGCTCCAAGATGTCTACTCCCTCCTCCCCTCTCCACATTTCCCTCCAAAAAACACCTGCCAGGCAATAACGAAATCAATAATCTTTGGCATTATCGTTATTGATTTTTAAGAGACTTATCACCAGCTCAGAGTAGGTGCCAGCAAAGGTGCGGACACCTAATTGAAGTGCACCTGGGAACAGCGTGGCTGTAGTGTCACCAACCATAGGGGAATAAGGCTGAGCATCAGAAAGGCTGAGCTGAGTCAGAAAGAAGGCTGTCATGGAGGTAGGAGGCAGAGGGTGAGCTTGTGTATGACATACTACCCATAGGGAACTGGCAGTAAGAGCCCCAAGTTAGCCAGAGCTGGGAGCCTGGCTGGGAAGACTGTGAATGCCAGAGACTACAGGGGCTGCAGCAAGCAGCTGAACTAAGAGTAAGCGAAAGAGGGCTTGACTTAGAGGACTCTGGAGGGCTCATCAGGCATTGCTGGACTTTGGGGAGCCTATACTGGGAAATACAGGCAGTGGACCCCTGTGAGAGAAACACTGTATGTGTACGGTGGTGGAGTTTAGACTGAATAAGCAACATTTGAGCTGATTACCCTGGAGATACTGAGTTATTGGGCCCTGATCCTGCAAGACTTACACCCAGCAGGCCCCACCCTGTTACACTATCCTATTACAGCCCAGTCTTATATGCAAAATAAGGCGTTGGCAGGATTTGGGGTTAACTTTAGCTGAAAACCCACTGCACTATCAAACATAGTTTTGACACAGCTTCTCTACTCATAGGGTATAAACAGACCAGATGTTACCCCACTTTTTTCCTCCTTGATCCCAGATTCAACTGCTCATTTCCCAGGTGGCCACCCGATGTTCACCCTGGGGCCACTACTCATAGTGTCATTCTAGGGAAGGCCAATGATGCTGTACAGGTGAATCCGGGGAAAGGCAGCGCAACACACTGCCCCATGGCTACCTGCATGTGCTGGGGAGGCCACGGGGCTCCCCTGCAGCCACCCCCATTTGTTGGGTGCGAGGCCACCTCCACCTGTGTTCAGCATCATACAGTTGCACTCAGCATCCTAGAGCAGCTGACGAGTGACCATAACTCTATGGTGGGGGAGGAACGGAGCATGGCTGGACTATGGCAGGGAGGAACAACTGCCCATTATTTATTGTCCTCCACAGATCCTGCAGGTGGCAGCTGTGGGGGAGTGGACGGAGCGACCACGAGCTCTGGGAGCCTCCCCTATCATGTGTCCCACAGTCTTTATGGGGGTCCTTTGTCCCACACGTGCACAAGTGTGTGTTGGACCAAACACACAAATCCAGATTTGCAAGTGTAAATCCTGGGCTATATGTAATTTGGGGTGTTCCCAGACTATATAAAATTTATTTGGATAGGTTTGTTTCTGTACCTAAGCAGAGGAGGATCACATCAGAATTCTGTACTTCATTCAGCAAAGGTACACACACAATAGCTTGAAGATAATGGAAAGCTTTATTAAAGGATATTAAATTCAGGTTAAAATAAAAAGAGAAAATGGTTCAGAGATAGACAGCTGCTGCTGAAAAACAAGCAGGCTAGATTCACTTGAATGGTGGCTCTCTCAAAAGCTCCCCCTCAAATAGGGCTGAGACAAGAGCAAGTGTTCTTGTTCCAAAGGGAAATACTGACCTTTCAGGAGTGCTTGTGAGTGTCCATTGACACTTTGTTAATTTCTGGTGATTCCACGCTTCTGCAATTTTCTCATCATTTTTGTTACTTTCTGGGACTTTTTGACACTTTTTTTGTCACTTTCTGGGAATTTTACGACAGTTTTATGGCAGTTTTACAGCACTTTTCTGCCAATTTCCTGCACTTCCCTGGTACTTAGTCTTCACATTTTTCATCTCCACAGGTATTGGGGGTGGACACAGGGCTTGGGACTGGCTCCATAGCAGTTCCGTTCTACTTGTGAAAAGTAACAAAAATGGCTAAAACAGTGGGAAAGCCATTAAGTTTCCGCATCATGTTAATCTTGGTATATGTCCTGTTTCCAATGGGAACTGCACTGACTGAGATTTCTCATTTCAGGCCTAGGCCTAGGCTACTCTCAAGTCCAGTTCTTAGTAAAGTGTTTTGATGGCCCTTGCCAAATCAGAGTGGGCCCTTCTTATTGTAGTTGATAGAAGAGCAAAATTCATTTTGTTCCTGAGTTTTTAATGCTGGTTTATTGATTTTCTCTAATGAATTCTGTCAGGTTTCAGGACTGTTCCCATGACTCATTCATGTTCCCATGACTCATTACATTCATAACTAATATATTACAATTTTATTTGTAATATTCCTATAACATTAGACTTGGTGTTTCATGGGAATTAAAATGATAGCAAACATGAATGGTTTACATATATGTATATTATAATTACAGTATTTTATTGTTTACATGATATGTAGAAGCTTTCTGGTAATCATAAACGTGTGTTATCACAGAAACCACATCTTCTGTTCACAGAGGATGTCTAGAGATAAATTAAAGAGAGGGTGTCTAGAGAGAAAGCTATCTGAGAGCATCCTGCTGTACTGCAATCCCAAAATGTGTAATTTGCCAAATCTCTAGAAAGCAAAAATGTAATAGTTTCCGAAAGAAACTGACTGAGGCACTCCTTGACAGAGCAATAGCATTTCTGAGAATCATTGGGCTGGAAGAAAGCCAAAATTCACATTCACATTGATGCCAGTTCAGATGCGATGGGTTGGACCTCTTCTCAACTCATTCCATCTTTAGTTTTTTGCATGAAATCTCTGTACTTGTGATCAGCTGTGTGCATATAGGGGACCTGACCTTCAGACTGGAGTTAGATACTAAAGATAAGAAATGCCTCCCTTGTACAGGAATGGTTGCTTCTTCTTCGGACAGCTATAAGATGGACCTAGTTAAATGCCAAAACATTATTTCAGACCATTCCATTCCACTAAAATGACATGAGATAAAAGTCACTGACAATTCCTCTTGGCTTAACCACAGCCAAAAAGGTTTCTGGAAATGGAACTATTCTACTTTATTTATTTATTTCGGGATATTTTTATCCTCGCACCCTCCTGCAAAACAGCAGCTTGGGGCGGCGAGAACACTTAAAAGAACACTTCCTCCTTTCCAGAAAGCATACATTCCACTTCGAGCTAAAGCAAAAACCTGAACGTTGAGCATCCTGGGTACATGTACTGAAGAATATAACCTATATATTGGTTTATGAATTGAGTCTTCCTGGATGCCCTAAATCTCTGTGATGACTCGGAATACTGGAGTTCTCATTTGAATTTTCCACTTTTGGAAGCTATTTTAATGGCCCAAATATTTTGTAGAAGGCTACTACAAGCTTCATATGTGTGCTATGCATGCAATGAGCATGCAACACATGGGCAAAATGCATGCAACATGTGCACAATGAGGTGCGGATGTGAGCAAAATGCATGCCAATAACTGCATATATATTGCATGCAGATTTACGATTAATCTGATTGTCCATTAAAGGCAAAGGATCTAAATGTTGTTGCTCATTTTAGATACAGAGCAGTTGTATCAATAAAAAAAATGGGTGAATGTTGCAAACTTTCTGTTAACCAAGTAAAATTTCAATTTATAAGCCAAGGGTTTCAATTCGTTTCTTTTTTGGTGGAAACATTTTATAGGGATGGGCGAACAGAACCGAGTTCAGAAATTTGGTTCGGTTTGAAAACCGAGTTCGGTTCGGAAGTTCCGTTTGGTCGACCGAATTATTTGAGGTTGGTCCGAACTTCCGAACAAAGTTTGGAAATTCAAACCTCATTGAACTAAGTGGAAAATTATCTTATAGGGATGGGCGAACAGAACCAAGTTCGGAAATTTGGTTCGGTTCGAAAAAGAATTCGGTTCGGAAGTTCGGTTCGCTCAACCGAGCTAGTCGGGTTCGGGCCGAACTTCCGAACCGCGTTCGCCCATCCCTAACATTTTAATGAATGGAGTTTTCATTTGGAACCGTCATCGGAGAAACTTAAGAATTCTGCAAGGATAAAATAAAGTATAACAACCTCCATAGGATCAGATAGAAAAAATCATATCATCAGATGTTCACTAAAATAGGAATTGGTAATATGAAATTGGTAGAAATGGGCCTTGAAGTTGAGAGTTAGGTATTCATTATAAGCAGAGTTTGCTATAGTGGGGTTTGACTGTTCTAAAACTAAAGGAAAATTTCAGGGAAGCTTAGAAAATGAATTCAGTGTTTTTTTTTCTAACTTTGCCTTAGAAAACTGTTTAAATCATATGCCTGTTGACTCTTGTAGTAATGATCTTATTGTCCAAATGGCTTACAAAGAGCTTCACTGGAAGGAGAAATGATCAATAGGATTAGATATTAAAAAGGGAAACTTTTCTGCTGTGTACTGTGGCCAGTGCTGTCAACCCTCTATTGAATTTATGATCTACAGGAAATTAAACACTGACAACATCGCCAGAAAAGATAAGTATATATTGCTTAGGGTTAATGACTTGCTAGATATTTCTAACTCAAGCTATGTGTATACATTAGCACCCCTGATTTTATCAAGTGGCTGTTGGCAAGTAACCATGGATAATGAGAACAAGCTAAAATTGCTTTTAGAAGTGACAAAGGTTTTTGCAGTTATATTATCAGATCTTCCTGCTGGTTTAGGAGGATTCATTTAAATACCTCTGCCATAGTGTTTGGATAACATAATTGCAATTTACCCTCTTTTTGAGCAGCTTTTACAGAATTAAAAATAAACAACAAAAAATTATATAAAAGTAGGAATCACCCTTTGCTAAAGACTAATACAGCAAGATGGAATTAAACATCCCAAAACATTTGGTTAGAATGAAACGTCTGAGAATGAATTGTTCAGTATGGAGTCTCATTTCCCCAACTTTGGAAAACTTTGTCCTAAAATTTGTTTTATTTATTTATTAATAATAAATATGTTATTTTATCTCAGTTATGTTATTTGCATTGATGCTCCAGTGGACTTCCCCTTTGCACTCAATGTTGTTAGACATATAAATGGTTTCTGTAGTGAAAGGATTGGGCTCAGAAGTGTAACCAAAACCCTTTCCACTCTGTTCTCAGTTCCACAAATTTTATTTACTACTATGCTCCAGGTCTTATCACCTATTTTAGTAGCCCAAGTAACCTTGCATTCTTTTCCCCTTTAAACATTTCCCTTTTCACTCAGAACAGCTTCACATCTCAAAATTAGCACTAACCCTCACTTAGTCACACCAGGCCTATGAGCAAAGCTTTACTCAAGTAAGGCTTCATGCAGGGTCAAAGATAACTTCAGTGGTGCTGGGCCAACTTCCACTATGTAGATGTTGTGTGAATGTGATGTCTAAACAGGTAGAAATGGAAAGAACAGAATGGCCATGGAGAGACATGCTGTGCTCGTCCTGCCTGAGTCCTGGGGAGCAAGAGCAGCAGTGGTAGGAGCAGTGGCTTGTTCCAGGGAGCAGAAAGCAGTGGTGGCTGTTACTCCTGTTACCACTACTTCCCATACTTTAGCATCTCAAATGTGGGGCCTGGGGGTGCTCTTGGATCCCCAGCTTTGCCTGCATTTCCAGGTGTCAGCTGTGGCCAGGAGTGTTTCCTGCCAGTTACATCTGATGAGGCAGCTCTGCACTTATATCTCGGACTCTGACATTGCCACTATCATCCATGTATTTGTCACCTTGAGGTTGGATTACTGTAATGCACTCTATGTGGGGCTGCCCATGGTGACGGCCTGGAAGCTGCAGCTGGTGCAGAATGCAGCGGCCTCTCTGCTTACAGGGACGGGTCACCGGGAGTACATTACACCAGTGCTCTGGACTCTGTTCTGGCTGCCTGTAGTCTCCCGGGTCCGATTCAAGGTGCTGAATTTGATCTATAAAGCCCTTTATTGCCTGGGTCCTAACTATCTGAGGGACCACCTCACTTCCTGGGTGGCTCATGCTGTCACTGCCCCCCCAATGACAGCAGGGGGGCAGTGACCTCGAGGTCCCTCACTATAGGTGGGTGGGGACCGACAGGTGGGTGTTCTTGGCAGCTGCTCTAATGCTGTGAAACTCGCTCCCAGCAGTGATTCACCTTAGCCTGGATATCCTCTTGTTCCGACGCCAGTGTAAGACCTGGCTCTTCCACTAGGCATTTGGAGGGTTGAGGGTGGTTCTGGGTGGGGTGGGTTTTCTGTATTCCACCTGCACACTGTTTGAACTGTTTTATGGTTTTTACTGGTTCCATTTATATTGTTGAATTTTGTATTTATTTATTTTTATATGTATTTTACTGTTTTACAATGTAAGTTACTTCAAGCTGCTGGAGGCAGGAGGAGGAAGGGTAAAAAACTATCAAATAAATAAATACTGATAAGCCCTGCTCCTCCCTCAACAGCTCGTGGATAGCCATTGTGCAACTGCTGGCTATTCATGAGTTGTTATATGTAAACATGGGTACACAATGCCCTCTGTGTTTAGGATTTCCTGTTTTGACAATCCTGAACATGTAGGAGCATAACATGCATTAACACACACTGATTGTATGAATAGTTAGGTATTAAGTGAATTACATCTATTATTAACACCCTTTCCCTATTTGCAGCTACTCAGGAGTATGTGCTTCTCTGGCTTCATTCATACGATACATTTAGTCCATGAAAAACCCTTCCCCCTGTATTATTTTTTAACATTTGAAAAGGTTAGGTTGCAAGATGCACTGGATGTAATGCTAAGGAATGTCCCAAAAGTTAAGCCAGAAAGAAGGGTTTAACAATCATTCTAAATCCATCACATACATGTCTTGTAATGTGTGAAGTTCTTAATCCTGCTGTCAGTCTGTCTGCTCTGCATTATAGAAGTTCTCTCAGAGCTGCGCAGCATTGTGGGATACCTGACAGTGGCAACAGCAATAAAAGATATTTTTTTTAATGGGCAAGAAAACGGGGGAACATTTTAAAAAGTGAAACTGAACATAAGAACATAAGAAGTGCTGTACCGAGTCAAACCAATGGTCCATCAAACCCAGCATCCTGTCTCCAGTCTCGGTCACTTGGAGGAAGTATGTAACAGGTCACAATAGGATGATCCATTCTCTGCTTCGCTCCTAGCTCCTGAAAGTGAGAGGTTACATCTCCCAAACCTACTTGGCTAATAGCCATTAATGGAACGTACTCTCCAAGAACTTATCCAATCCTTTTAAAACCCCAGCTATACTACTGGTCTTGAGCAAATCCTCTGGTAACAAATTCCATAAGTTAATTAGTGGATTGAGTGAAAAATACTTTATTTTATTTGTTTTACAGCTGTTGCCAGTTAGTTTCATGGACAACATCCTCTACTCCTAGTACTATTTAAGAGGGAAATAACCACTCCCTATTTACTCATTCCACACCACTCATGATTTTCTGTCATATCCACTCTGTCATCTCTTCTCCAAGCTGAGAAGCCCTAACCTATCAAGCCTCTCGTATGGAAGCTATTTCATACCCTTGGTTATTTTTGTTGCCCTTCTCTGTCCCTTTTCCAGTTCTACTATATCCTTTTTAAGATGGGGTGACCAGAACTTCACACAACATTCAAGGTGTGATCTCTCCATAGATGTATATAGAGTAGAACTGAAATTCAGTCCACAGAAAACTTTGGAATTCACTGAGGATTCCAGCCCTCGATTTTGAATTTCTGAGTTCTGAAATTCTGAGAACCAAGTTCGTTCCCCAGAAAACTTTGGAAAACTTCAGAAGTCTCTGTCGAATACTGGTGCCACTGCGTGTGTGGCTGGAGCTGAGCTTCTCAGAGCTAGGAAATGGAACTTAGTGCCATATTTGGTGGGAGGGGATGGGAGTGGACAGTTGAGTGATGGTAAGTCAAATGGCAAGTTTTGATTAGTTGGTCAAGTCAGATAGCAATGTGGACCCCAGAATCCTGATGGTGGGTCCTGGGACTGGAGTGGCTGTTACTTGATGCGGTGGAATGACAGCTCTCTGTGAGCAGAATGATGGCCCCAGAACCCTGACGGTGGGTCCTGGGACAGGAGTGGCAGCTTCTGGATGACGTGGAATGACAGCTCCCTGTGAGCAGAATGATGGCCCCAGAACCCTGACGGTGGGTCCTGGGACAGGAGTGGCAGCTTCTGGATGAAGTGGAATGACAACCCTCCCTGCCTGGAATGTAGGCCCCAGAACCCTGATGGTGGGTCCTGGGGCTGGAGTGACTGGCTGCTTCTTGATGCCATGGAATTATAGCCCTCTCTGTCTGGAATGTAGGCCCCAGAACCCTGATGGTGGGTCCTGGGGCTGGAGTGACTGTTACTTGTTGCAGTGGAATGACGGATATCTGTGAGCAGAATGACGGTCCCAGAACCTTGAGGGTGGGTCCTGAGACAGGAGTGGCAGCTTCTCGAAGACATGGATGGGCAGTTCCCCCCCCCATGCCTGGAACGTAGGCCCCAGAACCCTGAGGGAGGGTCCTGGAGCAGGAGTGGCTGTCTGTCTCTGAAGTCAGAATCGCTGTGTGTGTCCAACAGGAGCAGAGCTGGCTCTCCCTGGGCCATGCTGTAAGTGAATAAGGATCCTTAACGTGGGTCGGCAGAATGACGTCCTGGTGGGTCCTGGGACAGGAGTGGCAGCTTCTTGATGGCATGGATGGACAGCCCCCAGGCCTGGAACATAGGGCCCAGAACCCTGAGAGTGGGTCCTGGGTTGAAGTGGCTGGCTGTTCCTTGATGTGTTGGAATGACAACTTCCCGTGAGCAGAATGATGGCCCCAGAACCCTGATGGTGGGTCCTGGGACTGGAGTGGCTGGCACCCCTACTTGGCTAGTTGTTGCAGGCTGGCAGGCATGGGTGGAGCAGCAGCAGAGAGTGAGACCCGGCCAGGGCTTGGCGGCTGGCACCCCCACTCAGCCGGGTGTTGCAGGCTTCGGTCATACTCAACCGAACTCAAGAAGCTCTACTGCAAAGTGGTCAAGCCTTGCCCAGTGGTGAATCTTGTCTTCACCCAGCCCCTGCCCGCCTGCACACTCATCCAAGTTATGGCCATCTACAAGATTGAGGAGTAAATGGCTGACGTGGAGTACCAGCAGCAGCAGCAGCAGCAGACATTGGATTGCCAGGGCACAGTAACTGTGGCTGGCACCCCTGCTCGGCTGGGCGTGGCAAGATGGCTGGCATTGGTGGAGCAGTGGCAGAGATCCAGCCATGGCTCGGTGCCTGGCACTCTTGCTCAGCCGGGCATTGCAGGCTGGCTGACCTCAATGTGGGACACTTGCGGACAATGAAGTGAAATGACAGCCCTTCTTGCCTGGAACATAGGCCCCAGAACCCTGATAGTGGGTTCTGGGGATGGAGTGGCCAGCACCCCTGTTCGGCTGGGTGTTGCTGGCTGGCTGACATTGGTGGAGCAGCAGCAGAGGCCCAGCCAGGGGTCAGTGCTTGGCACCCCTGGTGGGCCGGGCACTGCAGTCCTGCATCCTACTCTCAGGATCTCAACAAACTATTCTGCCAATTGGTCAAGCCTTGCCCAGTGGTGAATCATGTGGCCACCCAGTAGCAGACATTGGATTGCTGGGGCACAGTATCCATGGCACAGCAGAGGAGCAGCAACGGACATTGGGCTGCCAGGGCACAGAACCCATGGTACAGACAGCAGAGTCAGCATTGGCAGCAGCAGCAGACATTGGATTACCCAGGCACAGAACCCGTGGCACAGACAGCAGAGACGGCATTGACAGCAGCAGCAGTGGACATTGGATTGCCAGGGCACAGAACCGATGGCACAGACAGCAGAGGCAGCATTGGCAGCAGCAGCGGATATTGAATTGCCAGGGCACAAAACCCATGGAGCAGCAGAGACAGCAGTAGCAGGATTTGCCTGTGCGCAGGACTCATGGAGCCAGGATAGTAGGATTTGCAAGGGAAGAGCTCCCATATGACAACAGACGGCAACAGCAGGATTGCATGGGCACATTTGGATTTGCCAGAGCAGAGCACCCATGGACAAGCAGACAGCAGCAGCAGGATTACCAGGCCAGTGGGGTACATCGCCCAGGGTTTCCAGGGCAGGCAGACAGGAACCTTGGCATGAGAGGCAGGCAGGCTGGGGCAGGGCTTCAGCTTTGCCCACAAGGTAGGCAGCATGGCATGAGCATGGGAAGGCAAACTGAGGCAGGCTTTGATCTAGGCCACCTGGGTGGGTGGGCAGACAGGCAGCGTGGCATGAACAGAAGGCAGACTGAGGCAGGGTTCGAGTTTGGCCACCTGGGCAGACAGGCAGTGTGACATGAGCAAAGGCAGGTAGACGGAGGCAGGCTTTTATCTAGGCCACCTGGGTGGGCAGACAAGCATCGTGGCATGAGCAGAAGGCAGGCAGACTGAGGCAGGGTTCGAGTTTGGCAACCTGGACGGGCAGACAGGCAGCGTGGCATGAGCAAAAGGCAGGCAGACTGAGGCTGGCTTTGATCTAGGCCACCTGGGTGGGTGGGCAGGTGGGCAGACAGGCAGCGTGGCATGAGCAGAAGGCAGGCAGACTGAGGGAAGGTTCGAGCTTGGCAACCTGGGCGGGCAGACAGGCAGCGTGGCATGAGCAGAAGGCAGGCAGACTGAGGGAAGGTTCGAGCTTGGCAACCTGGGCTGGCAGACAGGCAGCGTGGCATGAGCAGAAGGTAGGCAGACTGAGGCAAGGTTCGAGCTTGGCAGGGCGCTCAGGCTGGCAAAGACTGTGCAGCATGCGCAAGAGAGAGCCAGTCACATAGGCAGGCTGAGATCATCTATTATTATTATTATTAGTTTTTATATGCCAGCTGGCAGGTTTATCATTTCCCAATGCCACCCTGCATCATGAGGTCAGTCAGATAGGCCAACCGAGGCCACCTAGTCAGAGAGAGAGACAGGGTGGGCGCCGGGCATTGGGAGGGAGGGACAGCACCTCAGCACAGCAGCAGGAACCCAGATTGAGGAGGAGTCCCGTCCCAAGACTGCACCTGGCATGGGATGGTGTGTGCCACTGCACCATCAATCCGTATCCAGAGGCAGCTCAGGAAATCCCAGCAGCGGAAGGTTGACCTTTATAAAAAGCAACTGCTCCACCAACTTAGTGAAAAACAAAAAAGGTACAGCCAACAATTGAAACCAATAGAAAATGAAAATGAAAGCAAAAATGAAAATGACAATTCAATTTTTATGAAAACAAAAATGACACATTGAAATAACAAAAACAAAAAAACAAAAACCACATGGGCCCCTGGTGCACACCTCTAGTAGGCTATGGCTCTTCAGTTTGGAGAAGACATGACTGAGAGGAGATATGATAGGTCTATAAAGTCATGAGTGGTGCTGAACTAATAAACAAGGAACAGTTATTTACCCTCTCAGCTAGTACTAGAACTAGGGGACACTCCATGAAACTAATGGGTGCCAAGTTTAAAACAAATAAAAGACAATATTTTTTCACTCCGTGTAGGGTTGTGGAATCTACTGCCAGAGGCTGTGGTAAGGGCCAGTACTATAGCTGAGTTTAAAAGAGGTTTGGACAAGTTTCTGGAAGATAGGTCCATTAGCAGCTATTAGCCAGTCAGGATCAGGGAACATGACGAGAGCTCGGGGAAAACAACAGGGAATGGATCCCCCATTGTGACCTGTTGGGTGCTTCTCTCAGGCCACCGTGATTGGCCACTGTCAGAGACAGGATGCTGGGCTAGATGGACCATGGCACTTCTTATGTTCTTATCTCTCTACGTGGCTTCCCTTGCCTGGGCTGTTCAAGTTACCAGCACCACACCACACCAATGCCATGCTTTTAAAAAAAATAAGCATGTGTCGCTTTCACTGCTGGGCACCATGAGGCCAGAGGGATCTCTCTGCCTGGCTCCACTTTCCTTTGCCTGGGCTGTTCAAGTTACCAGTGCCACAGTACCAATGCCATGCCTATAGCAGGGTGCCCCTGGGTGTGTGTAAATGTCTGGGGTTTTTCTTGTGGGTGTTATAATTTTGTCTGCTGGGCTGGCTGGCTTTTGGTGGGATTTGTACATGCAGTTGCACTGTTTTGTGGGGTTGTGTGTTTGCCACAGTGCAGAGCCTAGTTCTAAAATGTAACTAACCTCTACTGCTCTTCCTGCTGCTTGGCCCCATGAGACCAGAGGGATCTCTCTGCCTGGCTCCATCTCCCCTTGCCTGGACTGTTCAAGTTACCAGAGGCTGCCACACTACCAATGACATGCCTTTTAAAAAAATGAATTAAGAGGGTGTCCCTGGGTGTGTGTGAATGTCTGGTTTCTTTCTTGTGGGTGTTATAATTTTGTCTGCTGGGCTGGCTGGATTTTGGTGGGATTTCTGCACACAGTTGCACTGTTTTGTGGGATTGTGTTGTCTTCTTTCTTACCAAGGCTATCGCATGGCACAGTGCAGAGCCTAATTGTAAAGTGTAAATGTAATTGCTTCTGCTCTGCCTGCACCATGAGGCCAGACTGGGATCTCTCTGCATGGCTTCACTTCCTTTTGCCTTGGCTGTTCAAGTTACCAGTGCCACACCAATGCCATGTCTTTAAAAAAAATAAGTGGGTGCCCCTATGGGTGCGTGGGGTGTGAATGTTTTGTTTCTTTCTTGTGGGTGTTTTAATATATCTGCTGGGCTGGCTGGCTTTTGGTGGGATTTCTTCATGCAGTTGCACTATTTTGTGGGATTATTGTATTCTTCTTGAGCAAATGTCCCACTCTTGCTGGCCTGCTTTTCTGTGCAGTGCTTGGCTGGCATAATGATTTTAAAGTTGGTGCACTCACTGCTGATTGTGGGCCATACTGTGGTACGCTACTGTTCCGGAGTTCCGAGTATTTCCAAGGTCCGGAATTCCGAGTTCTGAATTCTGGATCCTCTGAAAAAGTTCCAAATTACTGCCAAGTACCCAGACCGAGCACCCAGAAATTCGGACTGAGTACCTGAAAGTACTTTTTGGTACAGCCCTAATATACAGGCATTATGATGTTTTCAATTTATTCTCTATCCCTTTCCAAATAATAACACCCTGATTACTTTTTTTGGCCACCATCACTTATCGAGCTGAGGACTTCATGTAATGTTCACAATGATACCAATATCCTTTCCCTGAGTGATAATTCCTAATTTAGAACCCAGCCTAGTGTACATATAGTTTGGATTATTTTCCCTATGTGCTTCACTTTGCACCTATCAACATTAAATTTTATCAGCCATTTAGTTGTCCAGTCACCCAGTCTCACAAGATTCTACTACAGTTGTACCCAGTACAATTGGGTTTTAACTACCTTGAATGACTTTGCATCATCTGCAAATCTGATCACTTCACTCTTTACTCCTTTTTCCAGATCATTAATGGATATATTAAACAACTCTGGTCTCAGTACAGATCCCTGGGACACAGCATTATTTACTTCTTTTCATTGTGAATATTGACCATTTAGTCCTACCCAGTTGCAATCTGTTAGAAGAAATTGAAAGGAGGGAGAGAATACTTGTGTGAAGAACGCAGCCTTTTTCTTTAGGAGGGCATACTTACTCACAGACATAATCACCCATTCTTTGCTTTAAATACTATTTGTCTGAACAGAGTAAGTAAGTTAAGAGGTTTTTGTTTCATAGTAAGAGTTCATGTAACAAGTCCCATGAGGGCTTGTCTGCATAAGGTTTATAATTGGGTTAATTTTGGTGTATTTATAAAGATGTGAATATCTTATGAGTTAGTTAACCTGTACTAAGCTCTCAATGCAGTTTACTTGGATAGACACTCAGCTCAGAAAACACACTTTTACTTCAGATTAAGTTTTAACCATGTTGGAAACAAAACTAAATTGACCATGAGGTGGCACCTAATAGAAATTAAGAGCAACTGAATGGGCGATCTAATTCAAATTAACTAATTTTGTATTACATTCAGGCTTCTAGTTAATACAGATTAAGTTAGCTCATTTTCTCATGTATGCAAATGCTAGCACGGTGGCTTCTGGTGCCAGTCTGCCTTAGAGATATGAGAAGCAAAAACATCCGCTTGCTGGAGCCAGCAGGAAGAAAGTGCTGAAGACTGAGTCAGATCTGCTTATTCAAAGAAGATTATGGGACTCTGACTTCCTAATATCCATAGAAGAGCAAAAGCTGATTTGTTGCAGATAAGTTACCTAGAAGACCCCAAGGAAAAGAATCTTTCAGAAGAAAGAAACCTATGCTGTAATGGTGCTCTGAAAAAGCACTAAGAAAACTCTTCTAATCTCATTCTCTTGAAAGCTGCCTCTCTAAGGGGTGGGAGAGATGTGATGAAGTTAAACAGGTTATTGTTGCAGAGAAGTCCACTACAAGGTTGAGTCACACAGTACTTAATTTGAAGGAGGGGGAAAAGAGATACCAGTGCTCTGGTTTGTCCTAGTCGTCTAGCCCCTATGCATGGGCGAGGGGGATTCAGAGGAGCCAGTGGAATGGCTATTCCAGGCTCCAGCAGCCAAGACACCCACTAGCAGACCAAACAGCTGATGGTAGTTTTTGCAGAGAGCTGTAATATAAATAGGACTCACCTGAAAGTTTAGACCTGAACACCCTTAAAGCATAATCTGTAACACTCCCCAAAATAGTATCAATAAATGTGTATACATGATTATATGCTAAGATCCCAGTTGTGTAAAAACCTGTGTTAATATTGCATTAATGTTGAGACTGTAGTTGGAAACTATTCAGGGAATAAAGATTTATGGTGTTCACAATAAGTGTTCCTTTTTTGTTCTCCATTCCTTTGTGTGAACAGGGCCATTCCATACAGTTAAGTCCCAGTCTCACTAAAGTTTTATTTATTTAGATTTTTTTTAACTCACCCTATCCCTTAGACTGGCTTTCAATTCTTTAACTTATTAACTGTAATACTAACTAATTAACTCAACTCTTAATTCTCACAACAACCCTGTGAGGTAAGTTAGGCTGAGAGATCCATGATTGGCCCAAGGTCAACCAAGTGAGTTCACGGCAAAGGTGAGACTTAAACTGGGGCCTTCCCCTATCTCCTGTTCCAAGCAGGGATGTCAAACCATTGTAAATTACGGATTCAGATCTATTACGGATATGGATCCATAATTTACATTTTTTATTACAGGTACGGGTTTGTTTTACCCATCATAAAAAACAAAAAGCTCATTGGAGTGGTGCTGACACTGCTCCAATGAGCTTTAGGGCAGGGGAGATCTGGGGGAGGGGGAGCCGACAGGGGGAGGGGAGCAGTTTGGGGAATGGGGGAACATTGGTACTTACCCAGTGGGTAGGTTTCCCACTCCTCCGGCTCTGTGCTCACCTCCTCCTCCAGATGCACCATACTTGAAAAAAGAAAAAAGGAAAGAACTGCCTGCACAAAATGGCCTGCACATATGCAGCCCTTTCCCAATATGGCGCCCTTTCCCAATATGAGTGCAGTAGAGCTGCACCTGCTCAGAATGGGTGCCCTTTCCCAAGATAGCACTGACTCCTCTGATGCCATCTTGGGAAAGGGCTGCACATGCACAGAATGGCACATTATGGCCATTTTGCGCGGATGCAGTTCTTTCTTTCTTTCTTTCTTTCTTTCTTTCTTTCAAGTGTGGCACTTCCGGAGGCAGAGGAGGCGGCGAGTGCAGAACCAGAGGAGGTAAGTACCAGCACTGCTCCCCAGCCCTCTCAACTCCTGTCCCCATCCTCAGCGCTAACCCCACTCCTGCTGATTGGCTGATCAGCGGAGGCAGGTGGGGGAAGGAGATATTTCTCTGTGCCAGCCCCTTCCCCCTTGCAGTGCCCATAAATTACGGGCATTACAGGTGAGGGGGCTGAAACAGATAATTATGGCTCAATCAAAAATTACCATTTTTGGACAATTATGGATCGATCCAAATCCAAAGTTGCCATCCCTAGTTCCAAGTACTGAACTATTAAACCACCACACCACACTTCTTCTGTCAGTTACTGCATCTTGTCAGTTACTGCATCACCTTTGACATTGCATGAGGCCTTACTTGATTTCATTTCAACAGCACATTAAAAACTTTACACTTTGTTATGGTTTGGCATGAAAATTACTATCGAAAATTCCTTGTTTTCATGGGACAGCTATTCTATTTGCCCCAAAAGATAAAAGGCGGCTTCTAGCCTTACTTTTTGTATTCCCCACCCCTTAGGTTTTTTGGAGGTAACTTCTTACTACTAGGGACTGGAACAACAGGGAATGGATTGCCCATTGTGACCTGTTGGGTACTTCTCCCAAGAGACAGAAATTAGCCACTGTCAGAGAGGACTTAATGGACCATTGGTCTGACCCAGTACAGCACTGTTCTTATGTACCCCAACTTTGATGGCTTTCATTTCAAGGGCTATTTTTATTTCTCTTCTGTGAGATCCAGTGATCCTCTTCTTTGTTACATAGGCTCTGTGTTGCAATGCTTGTCTTTCTGCCTAAAGAGCATGTGTTTTGCTTTAGACCTGCATTGCCTTGACAGTCTCTGATCTTTACTTTCTCTACAACAGGGTTGTTTCTGAGAAAGCTGTTGTTCTAGGTGGTCTGAGGTACTGCTGCTCTGGGATTCATATCTTAGCTTTCTGTTTTTATAAAACACTGTTGGATATAAAAATGGAACTAAATCCAATCCTTTGTTGAGCTGGTGCTCGAGAGAAAAATGAGAGTGTAGAGAGCCTTGGAACACCAAGCAGGGGAGTTTCTTGGCACAAAATAGTGATCTGGTAGAGTAGGAGATATACAAAGCTCACACGCAGGAGTCTCCCATGAAGGGACCTGGGTAGGCTCCAACTCAAATGGTATAGCAAACTATACAATGATGGCAGACATTGAAGCTCTTGTAAGCTTCTTACGTATTTTCCCTAAGAAAACTAAAGGCAAAAGGAGTCCAATATGTTTGGGAGTTTCTGAAAAATGAGATACTGAAAGCACAATTACAAACAATTCCAATAAGAAAGAAAAATTAGAGACATCTAAAGAAACTAAAGTGGTTGCACAAGGTACTTTTTGATGAGCTGAGAATTAAAAAGGACATGCATAAGAAATGGGAGGAGGGACAGGCGACCAAGGACATGTACAGATGAGTAGCCCAAACTTGTAGGGGCAATGGATGAAAACAGATGTGATAGTAGCCCATGTTAGCTCACTTTAGCCCAGGACTCACCTGCATGTTTGTTCTTTCACCACCAGATGTAGGCCCGTGTCTGCCCTGGTGCAGGTGGCTGGCTGCTATGGGATGCATCGGCTGGAAAAGCTTGAAAATGCAGCCCAGGCTAAGACTCACTCACACTGGCAAATGGGCACGTACACGTTGGTTAGGCCTGCTCATCTCCACTGCAAGGTGAGATCAGTGGATCGGGCCCAGAGAAGCACACTCACCTGGCCTGCCAAACCTGCCTCCCATCAGCTGTTTGGTGGGGCAGGTGAGCGTGCTCCTCAGCTGTTTGGTGTGTGCAATCGGTCTGCCAAACAGCTGATGGGGGGGGGCTCCTCCCAGGTCCCCACATCAGCTGTTTGATGCATGCACCTAGCCTGCCAAAAAGCTTATGGGGGTGCCCTCAAGAACACACCCATCAGCTATTTGGCGGCAGCTCTTCCCAGGACCCAATCCTGCTGAGCAACATTGGTCTGAGAGTCCTGTCCTCTGTGAACAGCTCCTCAGGCTGACCCGGGGTGTGAAAGGACCTATGACATCAGCCCCCATGCCTGGGCTACAGGGGGGTGGGGTAGGATGCATGTGTGAACAGCCCTCCCCACCAACTTGAGGAGTGGTAGCTGCAGTGATTCTCCTTGGAGCAGGCCAGGGAGCTGTCTCACCACTGTCACGTCTGTTTTCACCCAGCATCAGGAAGGCTAAGGCACAGAATGAGCTGAGGCTAGTGAGTGATGCTAAAAACTAAAAGGAATTTTTCAGATATGTTGGAAGAGGAAGAATAAGAAAATGGTAGGTCCGCTGCTCAGTGAAGATGGAGAAATGAGAAGGCAGAATTGCTCAACTCTTATTTTTTTTCCATCTTTTCCCAAAAGGGGAACTGTGTCCAACCTGCCAAAATTAGCATGAATGATGAGGGGAAAGAATTGCAGTTCAGGGTAGATAAAGCAATGATCAGAGAATGCCTAGCTACTCTAAATGAGTTCAAGTCATCGGGGCCTGATTAATTATACCCTAGGATACAGAAGGAACTTTTTAATGTACTCTCAGAATCTTGGTCAGTCATCTTTGAGAACTCTTGGAGAACGGGTGAGGTACCAGAAGACTGGAGACAGTAAAATGTCCCTACCTTCAAAAAGAAAAATGAGGAGGATCCAGGGAACTATAGACTGGTCAGCCTGACATCGATACCTGGAAATATACTAGAATAGATTATAAAGTCAGTTTGTAAGCATCTAGGAAACAATACAGTGATTACTAGAAGCCAGCATGGATTTGTCAAGACAGCATGCCAGACTAATATTTTCTCCTCTTTTGATTGAGTTACTAGTTTAGTGGATCATGGGAAGAACACTGTAGATGTAATATATCTTGATTTCAGCAAAACATTTGACAAAGTCCCCCATCATATCCTTATTGACAAGCTGGTAAAGTGTGGACTAGATAATATTTCCATTAGGTGGATTTACAGCTGGTTGAAGAGTTGTACTCAGAGTGCTCATCAATAGTTCCACATGAAACTGGAGAGAGGTGTTGAGCGGGGTGCCACAAGGCCCTATACTGTTCCCAATGCCATTCAACATCTTTATTAATGATTTGGATGAAGGAGTGAAGGCAATGTTTATCAAATTTGCAGATGACACAAAACTGGGAGGGACAGCTAACACCTTAGAAGACCGAAATAAAATTCAAAATGATCTTGATAAGTTGGAAAACTGGACTGAAACTAACAAAATGAAGTTCAGCAGAGACAAATGTAAAGTTCTGCATTTAGGTAAGAAAAATTAAATGTACAAATAAAGGATGGGGGATACCTGGCTTGGTAGAAGTACATGTGAAAATGATCTGGGGATTGTAGTTGATCACAAGCTGAACATGAGTCAGCAGTGTGATGTATAGGTCTGTAGCGAAAAGTTGCAGCGGTAGCTATTTCCGTGGGAAACGTTTCCGCAATTAGTGGTATGGCATGGCAGAGGCTTTCATTCCACTAGTTTCATTCCGCTACTTCTGCAATTCTGCTAATTTCATTCCGCTACTTCCACAGGCTTCACAAATAGTAGAAACATGCCATTTTCGCTACTTCCGCCATTCCGCCAGTGCCACAAAATAGCGGAACAGCGGTTTTCCGACAGTTTCTGACAATTCCGAATTTTTTTCGATAATTTCCGAATTTGCAGAATGCCGGTGGAATTAGTAGAATGTCGGCAGAAAAGCCATGGTGTGGCACGGGCAATTCTGAAATGGCGGAATGGAATCGTGCGTGGTAAAAGCTGCTGCCGCTTCAGCCCTAGTGATGTAGCTGCAAAAAAGGCTGATGCAATTTTAGGCTGCATTAACTGAAGCATCATTTCCAAATCATGGGAAGTAATAATTCCACTCTATTCTGTGCTAGTCAGACCTCACCTGGACTATTGTGTCCAGTTCTGGGCAGCACACTTTAAGAAGCACATCGACAAATTGAAACGGGTTCAGAGGAGGGTGACAAAGATGGTCGGGTTCTGGAAACCAAATCCTATGAGGAAAGGTTGGAAGAGCTGAGCATGTTTAGTCTAAAGAAGAATAAGAGGAGACTTGATAGCATCCTTCAAATACCTGAAGAGCTGTCACACAGAAGATGGCAAAGACTTGTTCTCTGATGCCCCTAAAGGCAAGACTGGAAATAATGGGCTCTAATTACAAGAAAGCAGGTTTCAGTTGCATTAGGAAGAACTTCCTAATGGTAAGAGATGTTCAACAGTAGAACAAATTGCCTAGGGAGTTGGTGGACTCTCTTTCACTGGAAGTTTTCAAACAGAGGCTGAACAGCTGTCGGGGACTCTGTAGCTGTGGATTTCCTGCATTGAGCAGGGGGTAGGACTAGATGACCTCTGAGGTCACTTCCAACTCTATGATTCTAAGTGTAAAGCCTGTCCCAGATTGCAATCCAGCAAAGCAGTAATTTCAACACACTGCCGTGAGCATTACTTTGTTCAGATGGCTTTATTAATTATTAATTATTATTATTATTTTATTTATATAGCACAAGCAATGTACCTGGTACTGTACAATTATTAGAGATGGGTCCCTGCCCTGTGGGATGTACAATCTAGGAGAGACAAGGGAGGAGAGAGAAAGGAGAGGGGAACATAGGGAGAGACAAGGATATAGTCACAAAGTTGAGAAGTTGCAGGTGCGGCATAGAGTCTGGTTACATACCTATGCCGTTTTAGTGCGGACAGCAAAGAGGGTTTGCTTTGCTGCCCACATTGCATCCACTGAGTCCTGCCTGACTGAGTTGTTCCGGGTGGTGAGGGGGCTGGTTAGTCCGGCCTCCCTCCATCTGAACGTAGAACCATCAAATGCTCGCTGGGATTTGTTTGTGGACTTTTTTTGCAGATAAAATCTCTCAAATTCACCACAGTTTTGATGCATTTTTATTTTTTTTTGCAGAGAATGGGTCAGAGGCAGTAGAAGCCCCTTCTTGTGTTGTTTTATGGGATGAGTTTCGGGCGGTGTCACCCTCAGATGCGGGGGATGCTCTTGGGACTGTTCAAGCCACCTATTGTGAACTAGACCCATGTCTGTCCTGGCTGGTTAAGGCTAGCTGGGAGACATTGGGGCCGCTGCTGACAGGGATAGTCAATGCCTCCCTTGGGGAGGGCAGGGTGCCGGACTGTCTCAAGGAGACGGTGGTGTGACCCCTGCTCAAGAAACCATCTTTGGACATTGACGCCCTTGCCAGTTATCAGCCAGTCTCTAACCTTCTCTTTTTAGGGAAGGTTATTGAATGGGTGGTGGCTTGGCAGCTTCAGGGGCATTTGAATCGGATTAATTCTCTTGATCCCTCACAGTTGGGCTTTCGTCTGGGTTATGGCATGGAGACTGTGCTTGTGGCCTTGGCTGACAACCTCTCCTGTGAGTTGGACCGGGGTCGTTCGACCCTATTGATCCTGTTAGATCTCTCGGCTGCATTTGATACCATTGATCATGAGCTGTTGGTGACTCAGCTGCGGGACCAGGCAGGGATTGGCAGAACTGTTCTTGAATGGTTCCGCTCTTTCCTGGCTGGGAGAACCCAGCGTGTGGTGCTGGGGGAGTTTTCATCTTCCCCCCGGGGCCTCACGTGTGGAGTACTGCAGGGTTCCATCTTATCCCCTCAATGTGTACGTGCAGCCTTTGGGGGAGGTTGACTTAGACCTGGCCACAGTCATCCATGCTTTTATTACCTCGAGACTAGATTACTGGAACACACTCTACGTGGGGCTACCCTTGGTGCTAGTTCGGAAGCTGCAGCTGTTGCAGAATGTGGAGGTCCATCTCTTGACTGGGATGGGCCAACGTGAGTATATTACACCGGTGCTTCGCTCTCTGCACTGGCTGCCAATAGGTTTCTGGGTCTAATTCAAGGTGTTGGTGTTGACCTTTAAAGCCCTAAACGGCTTGGGTCCGCCTGTCTGCAAGACCGCCTCGCCCTCCGGGTCCTGGATCAACCTCTGCAGTCGGCTGGGGGCACCCTCCTCAGGATTTCCCAGGTTTCCCGGGTATCTACTATGAGGAGGACATTCTCCATGGCTGCGCTGCGGCTGTGGAACTCCCTCCCGTTGGAGATCCGCCTGGCTGCCGACCTCCCCTCTTTTCGTAGACAATGTAAGAGCTGTCTGTTCTGCAAGGCCTTTCCCGAGGGAGATAGAGTGGGTAGGGTAGGGGGGGATGGGGTTTTGTAGTGTTTTTAATTGTAATTATTGTTGTTTGTTTTTAATGTTTAAAATGTTTTTTAAAATGTTGAGAGCCGCCCCGAGATGCCTGAGGCAGGAGGAGGTGGCATATAAATTTTATTATAAATAAATAAATAAATAAAATGTGTTTAGCTTAGTTACAGGGGGAAGGAGATCATACCCGATGGCTAAATTGTGTGCTCAGCTTGTGATTGTGGCAGGGCACCAAATAGGGGTGTGCAATTCGTTTTCATTATTATGATATGAAAATGAAATTTTTCACTTTCTTTTTTGTTATTGTAATAACAAAAATGAAAAATAATAATGATGAAAACGAAAACAAATTTTTGTTTTTCAAATAATGGGAACAAACTTAAAAATGTATTTCTAGCTATAACCTTTTTGTATCTTATTCAATTCTGATGAAACCTGGGGAGATTGTACCCCCAACTGAGGGAACTAAGTGTACCAGATTTCAAAAAGATTAGATAAAGGAAACCAATTTTAGAAGCAATTGAATGTTGTGATTTTAAGAAAAGCTCCATACACATTCCTGGCTACAGCTTCCTTATCTTCCATCCAATTTTTATGAAACCTGGTATTATTATGTCCTTCCCTAAGATTACTAATCCTGCCAGATTTTTGAAAGTTTGGATAAAGGGTCCTGATGTTATAAGCTATTAACTTGAAAAGGCATTTCTAGCTGTAACATTTTTATGTTCTATTCTGTTTACACAACATTTAGCAATAATGTATCCCACACTTTCCCGGTCATCTCTGCTAAATTACAGGACAATTTGAAAAAAGGCCACAATTTTATCAGCAATTAAAGTTGTCCCCTTGAAGACCATTATTCAGATAAATAGCAGCACATGCAGTGCCAGTCAGAGGCAGGCACCTGACATGGGAGGGGGAGCAACCCAACAGATTGACAGAAACATTCACTGGTCAGTTACTGCGTGCTTCCTGCTTTACAGGTTTCATCCAAACGTAATCAAAAACAAAAAATGTACAACCAAAAATGTGTTTTCCATTGAGACCAATGGAAATAGAAAATGAAAGCAAATAAGAAAACGAAATTCTGATATTTATGAAAACAAAAATGAAAGATTTAAATAACAAAAGCGAAAAAAGAAAACTAAAAACAACATGGATCCCTGCTGCACAGCTCTAGCACCAAAACCGCACCTGTGTTGGGCTTCTTGAGCCAGGCACTATTTTAACACCTGGTGTGGGGTCTAGAGGAAGGAAAGACTCAGAAAGTAAAGCTCTTTCAACTTTCCCATGTATGCTCAAAATGAGCTGTCACACAGAATATTTTAAGTATGATACCATGTCCATTCTTTGGGCAGTGTCAGGACTTGGCCCTGCACCCATGGCCTCTGGGTCGAGGTTCTAGTCTCCCTGCACTATCACCTGGCCTGTTTAGGAGTTGGTTTCTTCCTTGCTTTGTCAACCTGTGACCACGCCTGCCAGCTTCCTGTTTGACTCCCAGCCTTATTTAAGGCATTCTGGGAACTACAGTAAGTTGGTGGAGCATCTGTTGCAGTTCCCTTTTGCTGTCCCTGCCCCTTTGGTATCCTCTGCTTCAGGTTATGTCTTACCCTGTAGCTAGGGTTGCCATATATGCACATTTTCCCAGGACACTTATGATGAATACATGTTGCCTTAGGCACCAAAGCAGGCCCTGCATCATGTATTTTTCATAAGTGTCCTGGAAAAATCTGCATATATGGCAACCCTACCTGTAGCCCTTTGTGTAGCTAAGCTTTGTGTTTCTTCCATCTCCCTCCTCACTCGCTTTATCCCTCCTTAGCCTTGTATCTTGCTATGTCCTGTGTGTTTCTCTCGCTTAAATTTTGCCCCGATCCTTCTCTAGCCCTGTGTCTAGCCAAGCATGCATCTTATGCCTTCTATTCCCTCCCCATCATCTCTGTTTCTCCCCAGTCCTGTGTTTGTCCCATCATGTGCTGTCTCTTCCAGTCTCTTCCAAACCTCCCTGAAGCCCTGTATGGTGTTTAGTTTAGTTACAGCAAAAGCCAAAACAGGTGTTTAGTTGTGGTGTGAAGTTTTGTCTCCTCTCTTCAGTCATGGTTCTCCCTTATTCCTATTCCATCCCTGCAACCTTTCTTCTGGTCTAATTACAGGCTCTTCTCTGACACCTGTAGTGTCCCCAAATCAGGTACACCCTATGATGAGCATTAGCTATAGCCTTGCAGCTTAGCCACCACACAATCCTGAGGGAATTTGTACCCAAGTCCCTCCTCACACTCTGCATTTCCTCAGCTGCTTCCCTGCCCCATCATGGCCCTTTACAGTCTAGCCTCTGCTCCGCTAATATGGTCCTGCCTCCATTTTACTACCTTCCTGGTTCATTTAAGCCCAATCCACCCTGCCCTTTTGCTGCTGTTTGTTTGTGCCCGCACTCCCCATAAGAACAGACAAAGACACTCGTTGGGGTAAAAGGCCTTGGCCGCAACTTTATTACAACATATATAGCTTGATCAGACCAAATGTTAAAGAACCTGTGTGCATATAGTGGAGAGGGACCATGCTACTCAAAGCAGGTAAAGGGGACTAAGCTAAACCTCGCCCCCCTACCCGGGTGGATCGACCCTTCGAATTCACCCTCCCCTTGGGTCAGGCCGGGTTGCCACCCCAAGCCAGCCGCTCCATGCCTGGGTTGGGGCCTCTGGCCTTAAGACCCCCCTACTCCCCAAGTGGTAACGGGGTACAAGAGTGACCCCCCCAGCTCTTAGGGAGCCTTACCACAGCATGGTTCCTACACTGCTAACCGCCAAGAAAGGGGGGAGGAAAAATTACTCCACCCCTTTCCCCCACACAGGTATTCCGAAAAGAGGTATGAACAACAGCCCTCTATCCCCCCAACCAGAGACTCTTTCCCTGGGCAGACAACTGTACACCATCCCCTATGAAAGGCCTGCCCCAGGCTCACGATCCGTACATGGGTATCACCCCGTCACTGTACACCATCCGGTATGAAGGCCTGCACCCGGCTCATGATCCGTACATGAGCACCCGACTCATGGTACATGAGTACCATCCGGTCACACCAGCATCCCCCAAACGCCTGCACCAGGCTCTCGATCAGTTCAAGGGGCACCACTCGGCCACCCCAGCATCCAATAAACGCCCATGTACAATGCTAGGGGCCCCCGAGCTGTCACTTCGGTGATGTTCCCTCTCCTTTCACCCGTGTGCACCCCTGCACTGCGTACGCCGAGATCATCTATCCCCACATGATGATCCTCCACGCATGGATTCGCCTGTGGGCACCCCTGCCCTGCTCAGGCTGAGACCATATTCACTCAAATGGATGCTGGAGGTGCTCCAAGGCCTGAGGTAGCAATGTGGCATTTAACCCACCGTTCAATGGCCCGCAGCTCCAAACATCTGGTGACCGGTCCATGCCTGCGGGTGAAAAACATAATAGCAGTGTGGCCTGGGGCTCGAAGCCAATATTATGAAATTGGATTGTTTGTCCCAAATGCCCCAGCAAGATGCCTGAAAAGAGTGCCCCGTAATGGGCTGACAACCAAGCTGCAGAGTTTCTGTCTGGGTCACTGGTCTGGGCTGAAGCGCCAATAAAGGTGTGGAAGTGCCAATAATATGTATTTCACGGCTAAGTGCAATGATATGGCTGTCTCCCTCTCTCATTTTCAGATGGAGCGGTTCCGTTCCCTCATTCTCGGCATCCACATCGACCCAGGGGTCATGTCGGAGTCTTGGTGGAGATGGGGGAATGCAGAAAAAACTTGGGCACTAAGGCTGCCATTTCTAGTGCTACGATGGTGTCACAGCATGCTTGTGTTGCCAGGGGTAGCACCAGCCATTATGGTTCAGTGAACTGGTGCCTTCATCCCGGGGGGTCAGGGTGGTACTGCCTGGAAGTATTATCTGGAGGTTCGCCCATTACGGGGCCCTCTTGTCAGGCATCGGATTGGCTTGTTCAACCGAGGTTTTGGCCATTGTGTTTCAGCGAACGGGTGCCTTCATCCTAGAGGGATCTAGGTGGTACTGCCCGGGAGTAAGAAGACTCTGCATGCGGCCCTGGCAATGGGAGGAGAGGAAGAGGCACCCGGCAGGTCCAGGTAAATATACCTGGCTATGACCCCACCCACCGGGTGCACACCCTCTCCCCCCCATTGGCTGCCCTGGTGCTTCCCCTTATGGGCAGGCTGCCTGGCACGCTGTTCTAGGGGAGGCGGGCCCAAATCCACCCCCATGCTTATGGCATGGGAGTGTCCCTTCCCTAGTCCCTGACAGGCAGTGATATAAAGGCAGCATAATCCTCTGGCTACACTACACCAGCACGCCTTTCAAATGCCAGTGCACACCCTCTCCCCCCCATTGGCTGCCCTGGTGCTTCCCCTTATGGGCAGGCTGCCTGGCACGCTGTTCTAGGGGAGGCGGGCCCAAATCCACCCCCATGCTTATGGCATGGGAGTGTCCCTTCCCTAGTCCCTGACAGGCAGTGATATAAAGGCAGCATAATCCTCTGGCTACACTACACCAGCACGCCTTTCAAATGCCAGTGCAAATGCCATTCACTTCAGTGGGAACTGACAATGGTGATAAATGCCAGCACTAAAAAGCTGGAGAATCATACCATAAATCTTGCCATTTGGGGCATGATTGTCCAGGTAGATAGCACTGTTGCTAGAAGTTACCACATGTGAGAATTCCTCTGATGCTAAAGAACTGGTACTCATGCTAACTGGTAGTTCAGGAGTTATTCACACAAAGGATCACACTATTAACTTTGGGTAATTTCAGATGTTACAACACCACGGTCAACCACAGTGAACCCCCTGTGGTGGCTGCAGTACCGTAATGTCTGTAGTGCATTCCACCAGATATTCACCACAGTGAACACCCAGTGGGAAACACATTGACCATGTTTCTGGACCTCCGGCCACCCGGAGGTCCAGAACCATGGTTAGCTGGACCATGGTCCGGAATCGGCGATGACCGCTGCATCCGCCCGTCTCCTGGGGGGCGGGCAGCCAGGGGAGCGTGGGGGGGCGGGGCTTTTTGGCCGCATGTCACGCTATGCAGCCCCACCCCCTCCCCGATCCCCTGTATGAATCAGCCGGCACGTCTAAAGGATGGCCGGACTGATTCTTGACCAGGATCCGAAACAGATCCCGGTGGGTGGGTGGACGTGCCCGGTGCACGTCTGAAATTACCCTTAGACGTCAGTGATAATATTATTGCCCCACAGTGATGAATGGGTCAATTTGCAGAGCTAGAGTTCTCAGGTGCAAGGTTGGGCTGACATGATTGCCTTGGTTACCTTCAGGTCATCTTGTGAAGGTTCTCCTTACAACCATAAAAGCTACAGAGTTACCTAAATAAAAAATAAAACTAAGTAGAAAAATCAAATAGGAGGTTCCCAGGAGCATTAATTTAGCTTTATATAGAAGGAACTTTCTCAAATGAGAGGAAGCTAATTTTGAATTGAGAGGCTATAGCTATTAATGCTAGTGATGTATCAGACGAGAACACACTCTTACCTACTAGTCATGAATCATTAAGTAATCTTGTAGAAACAGAAATTGAGTATAATTGGCTAGCGTATGCTCTCAATGGTGGAGACAAGCAATAGTCTCTAAATGTCTCTTTCCCTACAGTCTGAGCCCCATTTACTCTAAGGCTACCACATTTCTGGGAGCTGGAACTCCTTGTAAGCAGGTGCATGGGAATGGGAAATTAGGAATCTATTGAAATGTAATTGTACACAACAGAGGTGGGTAATTTCCAGGAAAGGCTGTTTTGTTTTGTTTTGTTTTGTTTTGTTTTGTTTTGTTTTGTTTTGTTTTAGCTATTCAGTGCTACGAGAATGGTGCATCCTCAAAAAAGTGATATACCTGTTTTTTCACAGAATTATATTTGATGGGGAGAAAAATAGAAAACAAATGGATGATAACAGTAAACTTGGGCCCACTTGATTTCCCTGGGCTACTGCTATCCTTCTGCCATTTTGCCTTATACTTGTGTTACTTGCTCCCCATCCCTAGCTCTTTGTGCCAGCGTGCCCCTGCAGTGCTGTTTGCTTTCATCCCCTGGCTCTGGCTGCCAGTGCTTAATTTATAAAAACTAATTGCTGGGACCCAAGCCTGCCCGAGAGGTCATGCCTCTCACCACAAAGCTTGTCAGAGCAGGAAATTGAACCCTAGTCGGGTTTCTAGCTGGAGACTAGTCTCGTCTCCAGCTAGAAACTCAACACTGAACCACACTGCATCCACAGCAGAATATAAAACAGGAGTTCTTGTGATTTAATCTGAAGGGTGATCATATATTCATCTGACTGTTACAAATCAGAATAAATACAAAATGGTCAGATGAATAAATGTTCACCCAGTATATGATGACCAGTGCAGGGGTTAGAGCAGGAAAGTCATTAATGAAAGCCAAATAATCATCCAGAGGTTTTCTGTCTTTCGTTTCCTACCCTGAAACTTAGAAATTCTCAACCCTGAAATGATGAAACCCAACAATTTAATATCTGGGGCTGAGTCCTGGCAAATCCCCCCACAAATTAAGTTCTGGCTGCTGGTATCCATTCCATACTTTGGTTATCTCTTTCAGGATTAAAAGTTAAAAAGTGTGTGTGTGGATGCACCCTTATTTTGAACTTAAGCAGATAGAAAGGGGACATTAAATAGTAAGAACAAGAACCCAGGACTTTTGATGAATTTGTCCCAAAGTATACCACTGAACCAGGCCTGGCTAACAGCACCTACTAAGGGTCTAACAAACAGCTAGTAGCTACTTAAGTGATCAATATGAAAGCTCTTCTCTGTGAATGAGTTAGAAAGGGAGAGGTAGTAGTTGTTCATGTAGGTCAGGTGGTGGAGCCATACAATGGAAAGTATAGGGTCAAGAATTCAAGCCCTTTTTTGACAAACGGACATTATACATGTGTGATTCTTTTGTTTTTAATTTTTTTATATAAAATGAGAATCCATGCACACCAGTATACACATGGCAGAAGTCCCATATTATTACTGTTGTTTTAAAAGAAAGTTTAAGTGTGAAAGAAGTCACACCCATAGCCCATCACAGAATCCATATTTGAACCCTGCTCCTATTGGTTATCTTTTCACAGTTTTATTACCAGAGCTACCGGAAGGAACAGAATAAGAATCAAAAGAATATGTTTAAGTGTTGTCTATACACAAATGCTATAAGTCTAAAGAGTGCTTAGGGGTTTTGACACCCAATCTTTGTTATGTCTAAAGACACCCTAGAGCTACATAGATAGAGGTACCGGGGCTCTGGGGACAAGTGGTGCCCAAAGACCTGGTAATCAGAGTGAGAACTATGGGATACTTGAGGTGTTGGGTTGTAGGTGAGTGAGGTTGGGTTGTGAATGAGCTGACACCTACACCCAAGAGCATGGACTGTGGAACACTTGGGGGTGTTGAGTTGCAGGGGGTGAACGAGCCAACAATCACACCCAAAGAACAGTGGACAGTGGAGTTTGGGGATATTTAAAGGGAGTTTTATTGTAGATTTTAGTAAGAGGTTTTATTAAAGGGTTTTTATGGGTTTAGAGTCACCTGGTTAGAGGGTACTGGGGGTTGGAGTCCCCTGAATGCTATGGGGTTAGAGTCCCCTACAAAAGAAGCGAGTGATGTGGGCTGGCAGTGGCTATGGGGGAAGGTGAGACCGAAATGGGCTAGGAGACTAAAGGAAATGTCTGTTGGCCATAGTCAGAGGGTATGGGGCCTGGCTATTACTTCTAAAAAGTAATTATACGTGCCTGGGCAGGGGAGGCCTGCCAGGCCAGGTGGAGGTACCAAAATTGGGAAAGTTCCCTTGGCACCCCCTCAACCAAAGGGTTATCAGTTGGCCATAGCCCGAGGGTAGAGTGCCTGGCTATTGCTCATGAACAGCTTGGTGGAGGAGGCTGGCTAAATGGGGATAGTGGAGGGCAGACTAGAAGGGAACCTTACGAGAGTCAGCCCCAGCTAGAGCTAGCATCAGCTAGGCTAGCACTGGTGCTGTGGAGGCACAGGATGGTGCCTTATTGGGCCACAGCTGGGCTAGCCTTATGACTGGGCTAACAGAAGGGTTGATGGTGCCAACTGAGCTGGGCATGGTGTGGCCAGCCCAGAGCTTAGGTGGGAGCTCTGGAAGAAAAGACTGGAGGAGCATGAGCTTAGGGGGAAGCTCTGCTTAATCCCTAGACAGCCCAGGAGTGGGGCTGGACATGAGGGAGACAGGAACCAGAGAGGGCTCTGCCAAGAGGAACAGTGCCAGGGCAGGGAGGTCTGAGTAGCAGAAGGGACACTGTGTGTGTGTGTGTGTGTGTTACATGGGGCTGCTTGGCTACAAGGGACAGTGTTTGGCCAGAGGAAGAGCCTATTGGAACTGTGGGATGAATAAAGGACTTTGAGAGGATCCCGAATGGCTAGCCTCAGTTAGGTGTGAATTCTGACACCATTTACCCTGGGCCACACACCCCTTGTTGCATCCACAATTTTATCATGAGTCTTGCAATCTTTAGGCTTTAGCGATCTCTTAAAAATCATGATTTGCAATAAAGTTATGAGTTTAGACTACTTGCTTGAGAAAAGCTACTGTTCACTCTCTGTTAATTGAATTTTTTTCTCTTGCTAACACTCATGTCAGCCTGAGGAAGTTTCACATTAGGTGTGCAGTCCATAGAGCACCAGTCCTGCATTTTTCATGTGGACAAAGTGGCTCTCTGGACAAACAAAGCATTCATCCCTAAAATCAATTCCACATTACATAATAAATCACTGGAGGCAGCACTACAAATCTTCCCCCACCCAAACCTTCATGCCCAGCAGAAAATCCATGATGTTGGTATACACACTGAATTAAAAACATATAACTTAACCTGTGAAAAAATACTATGTTGTTTTTCTCATGGGGTAGATTTTTACCCCAGAACTTTGGCACCTAAATTGCTAGAATGTGTAAACTAACATCAGATCTCTTGAGGTACGTTTCTACCAGGCAACTGCATGATAAAATTATTCCAGGTATGTTTCTACCCCAGGACCTTTGTGGTGGTGGTGTTTTTTTAAAAAGAAAGGTTAATGGGGAGATATTTAGTTATTTATTTTTATTTATATCTGCCCTATCCCCGAAGGCACAGGGCAGCTTAGAACAAATACATATATAAAATAAATCATTAAAACCCAGCAAAAGTAAAAACACCCCCATATCCCTCCCCCCAATCTATCCCTGTCCATTGAAGGCCCGGTCAAATAAAAAGGTCTTACGCTGCCTCTGGAAGACATTCGTACTAGGGCTCAGGTGGGCCTCCAAGGGAAGGGGGTTACAAAGCTGTGGGGCAGCCACCAAGAATGCTTCTCTGCAGGCCCAAGTTGTATTAAATTGGACCAGTGATGGAACCCGCAAGAGGGCACCCTTAGATCTTAAGTGCCGCGAAAAAGCATAAAGAGAAAGGTGGTCCTTCAGTTATTTAGTGCCCAGAACTCTATAGGCAGCACTGCAGATTCTTAAGCACTGTAATCTGCTCCCAGATACCCACCCCCATCAAGAGGTGGGCCACCACATTCTGCACCAGTTGCAGCCTCCAAACCATCTTCAAATGCAGCCCCATGTAGAGCGCAATGCAGTAGTCCAGCCTCGAGGTAATGAAGGCGTGGATGATGGTGGCCAAATCCACATTGGAAAGACAAGAATGCAGCCTTCTCACCAGATGAAGTCAGCAAAAGGCACTCCTGGCCACAGCCGCAACCTGACCTTCCAACTGAGGATCCAGGAGCACCCCAAGGTTACACACCTGAGTAGCAAGAGGAGGCAGGACCCCATAATGATGGGAGTCCTGACCCCCCCCCCCCCCCCCGACCACAGGGCCAGATGGCCATCATCAACTCAGGGTGTTTTCAGATGTTACGAGATCACATTCAACCACAGTCAATTCCCTGTGGTGGCTGTGATCACGGAACGTCTGTTGGGGGGAACAGATGTTCCCCCCCAGATGTTACCACGGTGGGGAATCACTTTCGCCATGCAAGCAGCTGAAGCAGTGGGACTGGCGGCCGCCGCGTGGCGAAGGCGATTCCCTGCCGTGATGAACCCTGCTGTCACTTCTGGATGGTGGCCATGGCCCGGAATCCCTGCAGGGATTCCAATCCGTAACCAAAGCTGGTGAGCGCTGCAGCCGCATTGGCCTTGGCGGCCGCCCGTCTCCCCAGAGGGCGGGCGGTNGCCGTGGTGACCATTCACCACACTTCTGGACCTCCTCCCGCCCCGACCTCACGAAGCGTGGTTAGCTTCACCCGGGCCGCGTTTGACTGTGGTGAACATCTGGATGTGAACAAACAGAGGGTATTTTCAGACGTTACGAGATCACAGTCAACCACAGTCAATTCCCTGTGGTGGCTGTGATCACGGAATGTCTGTTGAGGGGAACGGATGTTCCCCCCCAGATGTTACCATGGCGGGGAATCACTTTCGCCATGCAAGCAGCCGAAGCAGTGGGGCTGGTGGCAGTCGCATGGTGAAGGCGATTCCCCGCCATGATGAACCCCGCCGTCACTTCTGGATGGCGGCATTGGCCTTGGCGGCCGCCCGTCTCCCCAGAGGGCGGGCGGTGGGGAGCGTGGAGGGGGCGGGGCTGTGTGGCCGCACGTTGCGCTGCGCTGTGCCACCCCCTCCCCGATTCCCCACCAGCATCCCCCGGCATGTCTGTTAGGGCGTGACAGGGTCATCCCGGCAGGGGATTAATTTATTGTTTTTGTGACGGGGCCAATTGGCCCCGTCACATCTGAAAACACCCATAGTCTTGTCTGGATTCAACTTCAGATGGCTCACCCACATATTGTGTACCTGTGTGCAGGTGACAATGTCCTAAAAGAGCAAAGCTGGAGAGCCACTACCTTGTGAGTTATTGCAAGAGATGTGCACCTAGGGTAAGAATCTACCCCAAAGATTAAGTTGATAAACAAAAGCAAGGCATTCAGGAATTTAACTTCATTATTGGTATACTATATAACTGCTTGGAGGAGCTGAAAAGCTTTAAAGTTTCCGGTGTCTAGATGTCCTGGAAGATGTATCTGGAAGAGAATAAGGAAGAAAACTTGTTTTCTTCTCTACCCAGGCCAGACTCCCTCTGAACGGAAACAGCTACCTGGTTGAAGATAGAAATTTAAGAAGACCTCTGCAAAAAAGAACACCTGGCATTAAGCACTTTGGAGCTGAAGTGCCAGCCTCATCTGGTGCAGCTCTGGCAAGGATGCTGTCACCTGCGTAAAGCACTTTAGTAAATCATGGAGCAGTGATAGTTTATATCCATCTATATTCATATTCATATAGATATGGAACTATCTATACACAGATATTTAATTTCTGTTGAATTTATGCTGAGCAGTTCTTCCTATACCTGAAGCAAAAAATCTTGGCGACTGCTGCTTCTGTTGGAAGCAGGGCATTCACCAAGACTTCTGTGACAGTGGGTATTTTCAGACGTGACGAGATCACAGTGTACCACAGTGAATACCCACCTGTGGTCACTGTGCCCTGCACGTCTGTTCGGCGGCCACCAGATGTTCGCCACACTGAATACCCACATGGGGTCAATTTCAACCACGCTTCCCGGGCTCCTGGCGCAAGAATCCTGGGAAGCGTGGTGAAAGTGATTCCAGGCGGGCATCAATAAAAAGTAACGTCTGGCTGGCTATCACGGCCCGGAATCCCCGGCGGGATTCCGGGCCATGGTGAACTCGGCCAGACGCTGCGGTGGCATTGGCCTCGCCGCTGCCCATCTCCCCGGAGGGTGGGTGGTGAGGGAGCGTGGAGGGGGCGGGGCCGTGCGGCCGCACGTTGCGCCGCGCAGCCCCGCCCCCTCCCTGATTCCCCGCCGGGATCCCCGGCACGTCTGTTTGCCGTGCCTGGGTGATCCCGGCGGGGAATCTCTGGGTTGTTTTCAGGATGGGGCGAAGCCGCCCTGTCACGTCTGAAAACACCCACAGAAACTCACTGGCTTTCCAGCCGTTTCCCCCATTTTCTGTTATTTTTTGCAAGTTGAATGAGACTGCCCTGTACCAGTCACAAGCCCTGTGTGTGCCCTGCGTGCACCCCTGGGTGCTGTGGAGATGAAAACCTGCCAGGTAAGCACTGGGCAAATGATGGACATTGCCATAAACGTGCTGTAAAACTGCCATAACAGTGCTGTAAAACAGCCATAAAACTGTTGTAAAATTCCAAGAAAGTGATGAAAAAGTCTCAGAAAGAGACAAAAGTACTGGAAAGTGATAAAGAGTGAGAAGAAGTCCCAAAGTGTCAAAATGTCTACCAAAAATGGTGGAAGTATGGAATCACCAGAAACTGACAAAGTACCGATGGACACTCACAAGCACTCCTGAAAGATTGGTACTTCCCTTGGGAAAGGAAACACTTGCTCTCCTCCCAGCCCTAGTTCTTCTTCCCTACCTATGCAAGGCTGAATCTTGGATGTGTGAATAGCCCACTGAATATCCAAGTAAGTATTCATCACAGAAGTGATATTAACATATCCATTTAGCAAATCATAGAATTTTAGGGTTGGGAGGAACCTTGGAGGTCATCTAGTCCAACTCCCTGCTCAGAGTCAGGATATCCTTTGCCTACAGCATTGCAGACAGATGCTTGTCCAGCCGGGTTTTAAAAACATCCAAGGAAGGTGATCCCACAACCTCCCTGAGCAACATATTCCATTGCCCAACAGTTCTTGTAGTTAGGAAGTTTTTTCCTAATATTTAACTATAATCTACATTTCTGGAGTACATGGTGGAGTGGTGCCTGCCACTCTAATGCCTCAGCTTTCTATGTAAGGGCCCCAGTATTCAAGGAACTTGATTACTTTGGTGAATCCTTATCGACATGAGTATACTCATTGATGACTAGGGGTGCTCTTAAAAGTTGAAGTTCATAAATTACTCACTCTGAAGAAGTCCCACTGCCTACTGAGTGCCTACTGATTTATAGAATGGCAATGTCCTGTCATAGAGAAAATGATTGAGTAGTTGCCATGGTTGTGAATACATGGCTCCTACCAAAAGACATTTTGTAGGATTAGATTTAGAATGCGATAAGATAGCTGGGGTCTCTCATTCACAGGAGTACTCCAAGACAAAGGAGACAAAGTGAGCTTCTACAGAAGGTTCCTTTACTGGGGTTCATTTGGACACATAACATGGAATTCTCATCTTCTTCAAAAACGTGAAATGCACATGCGTCTTCAGAAAAAGACAATTTTTTTACTAGCATTGGGAAGGTCTGGGGCTATGGAGGAGGTCTGGGGGGTTGAGGGTTGTTGGAAGGAGTGTTAGGAGCTGGGCAATGCTCTGATAAGTATGGGAGAGATGTGGGGAGTCTCAGGGTTTGAAGGAAGCTGGTGGGTGAAGACATATATAATCCCATTCCTGGTAAAATAGATAAAAACACTATTCTTTCCAATGCTGAAGGTAAATGGAAGAACAAAAACAGAAACCATAATTGGGAACTTCAAATAGCTAAAAAAAAAAATCCAGCTACTGCACTTGGAAAGTTTGTTATTTTTTTGTTTTTATTAGTGAATAGAAAAATAAAGCCAAATGGTCTGACTTTTACAGTACATGGGCTTTACAAGAGAGCAACTCTAATGGCTCCAATGAACAGACTCCAGATTTAGGGTGAGGCACAATGATCTGACATAGAAGAAGTTTGTATCTGTTTTTTTAAAAGCAGTAACAAGATTCAATAGGAGGAATCCTCTGCTCACCTTCCATGTGAAGGGCCACCATGTATTCAGTGTCACTTGGTGATACAACTTGCTCGATAGACAACCAAATGATTGATGATAGAATGCCAAGACATCAATAAAATGATTGAAATGATTTATAGAATACCATGGCATCGGCGTTCCACAAGTGTTAGACCAACAACGGAAAAGTGAACAGACACCAGAGTAACATAATGGTCCATGACTTTGGCCCATCCTTTTCTAAAGTAGCTTGTTTGCTTATAGAACATTGTGTAATAATGGGTGTTTTAGACAGACAGGGAGCTCACCAGAGCCTGAAGCTGCTCCAGGGGTCTACCCCCATGGCTGCCACTTACTAACTCTGCCCAGGGCCACATCATCCAGACCAGCAGTGTCCCCTCTTTGTGGTTTGCCCACATGAAGCTGCGGATTGCTCTAGTTATGCTCTAGGTGGCTTTCCACAACTTCCTCCCCACCATGGAGCTGTGAGTTACTCTAGCGATGCTCTAGGCAGCTGTCTGCAACCTTATGGTACTGAACATGGCAATGGATGGACAGGTACAGAGATGCTCCATGAGTCCCCCCCAACAGACAGGCAGCGGTGCCATGCTTGGCTGTTCCCCTGGGTTTATCCAGCCTGCTCTCCATGGTGTACTCCTGGATTTTGCAGAGCATATTTATTACGCTCCGTGTTGCACATCTGGTGGGTGCCCTTCACACAGACCCGTAAATCCTGGGGTGACAGAGGCAAACGTGGGCAAATCCAGAGCAGCTGTCTATCTGTTTGAAATATGTCTACCTAATCGTTGGGTCTATGTTCAGGTCCAGCCTCCAAAGAGCACAGGCTCTTGGGTCAGGCAGGGTTCAGTGCAACCAGGGTTGATCTCAGGTCAAGCTGGTAAGTCCAGCCCAAGCAAAGTTTGCTATTACAGTACAGTAACAACACCAATTAAATGTTAAATGCAGGCAATGAAGGAGTGTGAAGAAGCAGGCAATGGCCTCATTAAAGGGACCTGCTCATCACCTTGGACAAGCAGCCTTCTGGGGCTATAAGAGCTGCAGATCTTGGAGCTCAGGCAGTCCAACCATCAAGCCAGAAGGGCCTGCGGCTGGATTCTGCTCAGAGCTGGTCAGGGTGTTGAAGGTGGAGGGAACAGTGTGATACAGAGGGCCGGGGCTGAGAGACGTGGCTGGGAGTCTGTAAGAGGTCACCCAGACATAAGAATGACAGTCAACTGAAGGCTGTCCTGGCATATAAATCATGAATTGTTCTTGAAACTGTGCACGTTTGGCTTGGTATGAAGGACAATAAAGCAATTCCTGGAGCAAAAGTAAGCCATAGCATGGACGAATGGGGGTCTGCATCAAGAAAAAACTTATCCCGATGGGCCACCCCATGACAGGAAATTGATGTCAAACTCCAATCAGTTCCAGCAAAAGAGATATCTGATGAAGAGAAAATCCTCCATCAAAAATTAGCTTTTATTCATGATCTCTTTTTCTCTTGCTTCCTCCAGCTTCTTGCCCTTACTGAGACATGGATTCCTCCATGTGACAGTGCGACTCCCGCTGCCCTCTGCTTTGGAGGCCTGTCCTTCACCCACTCACCCCACCCAGAAGTTCGTGGTGGTGGTGTGGGCTTCCTCCTCTCGAAATCCTGTCAGTTCCAGCCTCTCCCTCCTCCTCCCTCTCACACCTTCTCTATCTTCGAGGCTCAGTCTGTACGTCTCTACTTTCCACTCCATCTCTATAGTAATGTGGCAAGGATAGAGTTAACGAGGCAGTCATTAGTATTATGGGATGGAGATACCATAGGAAGCCCCACCCCCACCCTCATGGTTCTAGTTTAGTTTTCCGTTTACCTTGTTTGCTGTATGCTGATTCCAAAATAAAGAAGCCTGCTGTTTGAGGCCTAGAAAACTGAGTAAGTCTTTGCATAAAAGGGGAGAAATCTAAAGGAATACAACAGTGGCGATGAATATGGGATACCTAGCAATGTCTTCCTATGGGAAAATAGAGGAATTTAAACCAGATACTGAGGGCTGGCAGGAATATATTGAGAGACTGGGCCACTATTTCATGGCTAACGAAATCACTGATGTGGATAAACAGCAGGCTTCTTTATTTTGGAATCAGCATACAGCACACAAGGTAAACTGAAAACTAAACTAGAACCATGAGGGTGGGGGTGGGGCTTCCTGTGGTATCTCCATCCCATAATACTAATGACTGCCTCGTTAACTCTATCCTTGCCACATTACTACATTCCTCCCCCTTTAATTAACCACCCGGACATAATCTTCCAAATAGCGAGGAACCTTCTGTTCTCTAGTTGGATAACATCCCTCCTCTGAAACCGGCTCTTCCCTGGGCCTCGAGTTTGTCTGTCCCTCTCGCAGTTCTGGGACTTCCAGCCGGGGAGATTGTGGAAGTGATTGCTGATCACAGGTTTCCCCGCCCTCAGCCCCTCCCCTGCACTCCAGTTCGGGTAAGGGGTCAGTTCTCTCAGGCAACTGCTCGGGTACCATCGGTGTGTTGGTTCGATATTTTAAGAGGAATCAAGCCAACTTTGTCTCCAAACTCCCTGTGGACATTTTCCTCATCCCTTCTTTGAAGGTCCGCACAGCCCTTTCTCAAGAGATGGTGCAAGGGTTCTAAGAGAGTTGACACGTTCAGAAGGAACTGATGATAATAATTCAACATTCCTAGATAGGTTCGCAGTTCTGACACATCTTTGGGAGCTGGTGCCTTTTCTATAGCTAAGACTTTGTGGGCCACCGGGTGTACTCCTCTCTTGTCAATCTTATAGTTCAAATACCGCACTTCAGGTGTCATGAAAACACATTTCTTTTGTTTTAAGCGTAACCCTGCCTCTTCCAATTTTTGAAATACTCTCTGGAGTGTTGAAAGGTGCTCCTGCTCATTCTTGCCTGTAATGAGGATGTCATCAATCCTTACCACGACTCTTGGAATCTCCTTTAGGAGGTTTTCCATGACTCTGAAAAATGCTAGGTGCCGACAAAAGTCCATAGGGCAATCTATTATAACCCTTGCACCATCTCTTGAGAGGGCTGTGTGGACCTTCAAAGAAGGGATGAGGAAAATGTCCACAGGGAGCTTGGAGACAAAGTTGGCTCGATTCCTCTTGGGCTGTTTGAGACCTAGAAAACTGAGTAAGTCTTCGCATAAAAGGGGAGAAACCTAAGGGAATACAACAATCTTCATCACCCCCCTGATCCACTCTCCTCCTTTCTGTCCGATTTTGACCCCGGCTCACTTTTTCCCTCTTTGACAACTTTCCCACCCTCATCCTTGCAGACTTCAACATCCATACCATCATTCATTCCATTTCATCTATTAGATTTTTACCCCGCCCCTCCTAAAAACAGCTCGGGGCAGCTTACAACAACAAAAAACAATACATATAAAATATATCTAAAAACAATTAAAATGTATCAATTACAGATTCAGAGTATTAAAACAGGGCTCAGGAACTCAATAAAACAATAAATAGGGTAGGGGAGATAAAACCCTCTAACCCCCCCTCCCCCCCTCCCTAAAGACCTGGTTGAACAGCCAGGTTTTACAACTTCACCGGAATGTCAAAAGGCTTGGGGCCAGGTGAGCTTCCTCGGGGAGGGAGTTCCAGCCACTGAGAATGCCTTTTCCATTGTGACCCCCCGCTTAACGCGGGGGACCTCCAAGAAGGCACCCCCGGTGGTCCGAAGGAGCCACTCTGGGGCACGGAGGGCGAGGCGGTCCCTGAGGTACAAGGGGCCCAGACCATGAAGGGCCTTATAGATCAACACCAAAACCTTGAAGCTGACTCGGCACATTATTGGCAACCAGTGCAGAGCACGGAGCACAGGTGTTATGTGCTTCCGACGACCCGTCCCTGAAAGGAGGCGGGCCGCCGCATTCTGCACTAGCTGCAGCCTCTGAACCAGGAACAAGGGAATCCCCATGTAGAGTGCGTTGTAGTAGTCCAGCCTCGAGGTGACGAAGGCATGGGTGAGGGAAGCCAGGTCTGGGCCGGAGACGAACAAACGCAGCTTCCGCACCAGATGAAACTGGCGGAAGGCAGTCTTTGCGACTACCTCCACCTGCCGCTCCAGGTGGAGATCCACATCCAACATCACCCCAAGACTCCAGACCTGCTGAGCTATAGGAGGGCGAACCCCCCAATTAGGGGGGCCACTACCTCCCTCGCTCTCCCCACCAACATCACCTCCATCTTATCGGGGTTGAGCTTCAGTCTGCTCTGCCACATCCATTCCGCCACGGCCTCCAAACACTGGGATAGCAATGAGACAGCAGGGTCTGGGTCAGTTGAAAAGGAGAGGTACAGCTGAGTATCATCAGCATATTTGTGATATCGCACCCCGAGCCCTCTCACGACCTCCCCCAAGGGCTGTATATATATATTAAATAATAATGGAGACAGAATGGAACCCTGCGGAGCGCCGCATGATAAAGCATGGCACCGGAGACAAGATGTCTCATTCCCCAGCACCACCCGTTGGCTTCTCCCCGAGAGGAATGAACGGAACCATTCAAGAACAGTCCCATCCAGACCCCCAGGTCACGCAGCCGTCTCAACAGGAGCCCATGGTCCATGGTATCAAAAGCGGCCGAGAGATCTAGCAGGATGAGAAATGTTGAACATCCTGCATCCATCTCCCTGTGGAGATCGTCGACCAAGGCCACCAACGCCGTCTCACTGCCATAGCTGGGGCGGAACTCAGATTGAAAAGGGCCCAGGAAACCAATGCTATCTAGATGCGCCTGGAGCTGGATCGCCACCGCCTGCTCAATGACCTTCCCTAAAAAGGGGAGGTTAGAGACAGGTCGGTAACTGGTGAGCGCATCCACGTCCAAAGATGGTTTCTTCAGCAGGGGGCGCACCACAGCCTGCTTGAGGCTGGGCGACAACCTCCCCTGCTGCAAGGACGCATTCACTACCCTTGCCAGCACCATCCCCAACATCTCCCTGGAGGCTTTCACCAACCAGGACAGGCATGGATCAAGTTCGCAACAGGTGGCCCTCACAGACCCCCAAGACATCCGCCGCATTGGCCGGCGTCACTTCCTGAAACTTCCCCCACAAAGCTGGACTGGACAGGGCCTCCATCACCTCGCGCTCTCCCCCTAGTGCCTCTAATCCAGTGTCAAAGTCCCCTCCCATCCTACTACCTCCTGCTTCTTCTCTCTTACCTCTTCCTTCGACCTCCATCTCTCAATCCACTGCCCTACACACGGTAATGGCCACTCCCTCGATCTTGTTTTCTCTAAAAACTGCTCTGTCTCCAACCTCTCTTTTGATGCCCTCCCCATCTCTGACCACCATTTTGCCACATTACATATCTCCCACGCCCCTCCCCCCTCTTACCCATCCACCCTCTCCTTCCATGACTTTCAATCTATTAATCCCTTGAACTTTGCTTCCTCTCTTTCCCCACTTCTCCCATCAGTCTCTTCTGCCTCCTCGCCTGCCTCTGCTGTCTCTGCCTTCAATGCTTCTCTTTCCTTTACCCTAGACTCCCTCTCTCCCCTCTCCTTGCGCCCTACCCGCTCCTTCATCCCCTGGCCCTGGCTCACACGCTCCATCCACCACCTCCGCTCCTGCACTTGTGCTGCTGAGCGTGTCTGGCAGAAATCTCACAGTTATGCTGACTTTCTTCACTTCAAGTTCTCCTTCTCTTCCCTCAGCTCTGCCATCTCCCTCACTAAACAGCACTACTTTGCCACCCGCATGGAATCCTGTTCTCATGACCCTAGTCACCTCTTCTCAACCTTCAATTCCCTTCTCAAGCCCCCCTGTCCTCCACCCCCCTCTTCCCTCACTGATCTCGCTTCATTTTTTACTAACAAGATAGATAAACTCTGCCTTGATATTACTTCCCACTCCTCTCCATCCCCTCTTTGCTTCCCCCCTTCTCTTCCCCTCCCTCCCTCCTGTCCTCCTTCCCCGTAGCCTACCTTGAGGAAATCACCTCCCTGCTTTCCACTTCCAACCCCTCCACTTGCCCCCTTGATCCTATCCCTTCTTGCCTCCTGACCTCTATCGCACCCACTGTCTCCCCATCGGTCCTGCACATAGTCATTCTCTCCCTCTCTACTGGCTCCTTTCCCTCTGCCTTCAAACATGCCACTTTTCTCTGATCCTCAAGAAGCCTACCCTTGATCCTTTCAATCCCTCTAATTACCATCCCATCTCTCTCCTCCCTTTTGTCTCTAAGCTCTTGAAACATGCTGTGTACACCCGTTGCCTTGACTTCCTCTCTGACAACTCCTTCCACACCCTCTCCAATCTGACTTCTGCCCCCTCCACTCTACTGAGTCTGCTCTTGCTAAAATAACTAACGACCTTCTCTTAGAAAAATCCAATTGCCTCTACTCCCTTGTCCTCTCCTGCTTTTGACATTGTCAACACTCTCTCTTACTTGACTCCCTCCACTCCCTTGGTTTCCATGACTCAGTCCTCAACTGGTTCTCTTCCTACTTCTCTGACCAATCATTCAATGTGTTTCTTGCTGGTGCCTCCTCTACTTCTCTTCCCCTCTTGGTTGGAGTTCTCCAAGGCTCTGTCCTTCCTTGGCCCTCTTCTCTTCTCTCTATACACTCTGTCCCTAGGTAAACGCATTGAATCTCATGGCTTCCAGTACCATCTGTATGCTGATGATACCCACCTCTATCTCTCCACCACCATCCCTTTCTCCAGTCTCGCCTCGCTAACTGCCTCTCTGACATTTCTTCCTGGATGTCTCATTGTCAGCTCAAACTTAGCATGGCTAAAACTGAACTCATCTTCCCCGCTAATCATTCCTCTCTCTCTTCCTTCTCTGCCTTCGTTGATGGGGTCAACATTCAGCCTGTCTCTCAGGCACGTAGCCTAGGGTTCATCTTTGACTCTCCCTCTCCTTTAAACCTCAGGTTGATTCTGTTGCCAAATCCTGTTGTTTCTCTCTGCACAACATTGCTAAGATTCGTCCTTTCCTCACTGTTTCCTCTGCTAAAACTCTGGTCTATGTGATTATCTCTCACCTTGACTATTGCAACCTCCTTCTCACTGGCCTTCCTTGCTCTCACCTTGCTCCTCTCATTTCTGTTCATAACTCTGCTGCCAAGGCCATCCACTTTGCTCACCACTTTGACCACGTACAGCCCCTCCTCTCCTCTCTCCACTGGCTCCCTCTTCCTGAATGCATTCTGCACAAACTCCTGGTTTTTACCTAAAAGGCTCTTCATGGCCTTGCTCTACCCCCATCTCTCAGCATTTGTTTCCCGCTACACTCATATCTGGGAGTTCTGCTCCCCCTCTGCCACCACCCTCCCCTGCTCACAGCTCCCCTGCTCCTCTAAATGCATCCGCCCCTTTTCCCTGGCAGTCCCCCATGCCTGGAACACCCTACCTAAACACGTTTGCTCGGCTTCCTCCCTCCAAATCTTCAAATCCCTCTTCAGAACCCACCTCTTCCATCAAGCTTTCCCTGGCTCTTCGTTCCCCTTGCCCCCTTGTTGATTTATCCTGAATCACTGTATCATGTGTAACATTAAATGAGTAATAACACCTTTGTAACTAAGCCAAGCACGTGCACCTGAGACCTCATGAGTTCATGCATGTATCCTTACCTCTTCCTCTGTTTCCCCCACCCTTTCCCTCCCCCTACCCCTGCTTGTCTCTCTTAGATTGTAAGCCCGCTGGGGCAGGGACCGTGTCTCTTTCTTACAATTATAAAGCACCAGGTACATTGCTGGCACTATCTAAATGCTTAATAAATAATAATAATATAATAATTAATAAATAATTAATAAATTGGCTCCTAGATCTGACCGAGTCTGGGAGGAAAAACTCTTCCCCTTTTTGTTTTGTTTTCTTCATTCTCTCTCTCCTCTCCCCTCCGCCCCCCGGTATCCTTTCAGAGTCATTACCGTATGCCTATAATCCTATTCTGCTTCCCATTAGCCACTAATGATGCATTAGTGTGGGCTGGCTAAATAAGATCCTCCCTAGTGTATGATCCCAGATCCTGTGCCATGTATAAGTAAAGCAACCCACCATGGCTTCTCTCGTTCACTCCTAATGTACTTATCTACCCTGCCCATTTTCTCTAATCAATTTTATTGGCGGCACTAATGCTCTTCCTGCGTAATGGCTGGAGCTGGAGATATAAAATATTGAAAAGCTGACTTTGACAAGACCAGAAGCTGGAAGCAGATGCTTCACTGAGGGTGGAGCGACCTTCTTCTGAACTGTAATCTAGCACCATTCACTTGCTTTAAAATGGTTTGATTGCCGAAAAGAAGAGATGGAACTAATAGCAAAATGTTTTCAATGGACTTCAGTGTCCATCATTTGTTTCTCCCTTCCCCCACTCCACAAGTCCTGGAATTCACTGCATCTAGGTTTTTTTGTTTTAATTAATCTTAACAACATGCTATTTTCATTGGCAGTTATACTTTTTGAATCTAACAATAATATTTTAGCTTGAATGGTTTGCTAATCTGATGGAAAGGGAATATTTGTTTTTCTTTTCACATTTTTTTTCTATGAAACTGAATCTAATGTTTCCTCAGCATTCATATTGAAATTGTCAGATGTGTGCATGTTTTGTCTAAATCATTTGTGGAATGTTAAATAAATTGTTCATGACATCTGTGAATGGACCAGAATGACAAAGATAGATGGCTAGAGCTGTATAGAAAATAAATTTTATGGCACATGAAGTTTTGTTAAGGAAACGTAACATAATCTAAAAGGTGATGCTTTCCCTCTTACGTACATTGTGCTTCCCTCCAAAACAGTTTTCCAACCTTTAGGGTAGATCCTCAAGTTGGGTCATGTGATCTACAGATGGGTTCACAGTCCAATTTACATTTTATATACTTTAAGATTATAAGTAGGATCAAGCAGGCAAACCTTTGAGTGAAAACACTACAGACATGCACCTTAACGCCACTGTAACACGGATTTAACATTTCTTATTAAAAACATTAAAAAATGTAAAAGCCGAGTTATATGCATGTCTGTTTTCACCCTTTGTAAACCACTGCTGCAAAAGTAAGCTGGTATAGGCCTAGTCTAGATCTGAGATTTTCAAATTTGTGCTATAGTCGCTGTAGAACTAGCATAGCTTAGTGACTAAGGAGACCAGGGTTCAAATCCCATCTAATGCCCCAATCCAAATTCTGTGTGCATGCCTCAGGTGTGCATGTACACAGACCAAAGCTTGAATTGCACACATGCAGAGGGTCCAGTGAAAGTCCCTGCCTTCCAACCCTGCTGCCATCATGGCTACCAATATAGCCCCACTTCTTCTCCTGGTCGTGCCGGCATCAGGAGACGGGGACTTTACTGGGTCTCCCTGTGTGCAGACGTAGGCTGCTTTTAGACGTGGCAAACACACTGCATAAAAACACACTGCATGTAAATACCCTGCGTGTGGGATTTAGATGTGACATTTTGCACGATAAAGTTGGTCGCGCGCTCTTTTAAAGCAGCAAATTAAATACCTCAGTGTCAAGGTATTTCATTTGTAGCTTTAAAAGAATGCGCGACCGGCTTTAACGATCGAAATTTCATGTCTAAATCCAACAAACAGGATATTTACATGCAGCGTGATTTTATGCAGCGTGTTCACTGCGTATGTCTAAAAGCGGGCACTCTGTGTGTGTGTGTGNGGCACACTCTGTGTGTGTGTGTGTGTGTGTGTGTGTGTGTGTGTGTGTGTGTGTGTGTGTGTGTGCGTGTGCGCGCGCGCGCACGAGTGCATGTGCAATTCAAGTTTTGCTTTGTGTGTATGCATACCTAAGGCACACATGCAGACCTTGAATTGGGACTTATGTCACGAACTCACTGGGTGGTGTTGGGCAAGTCACCATATCTCAGCTTCAGTTCCCCATCTGTAAAATGGGAATAAAAATGAGCTGGCTCACAGGGTTGTTATGAGGGTTTTCAAACAAAAGCATAGCCGGATGGAGTCCATGTTTAGTCTGTGCAGTCCCCACTCACCCCCTACTCACATGTTTAGCAGTTGCTCCTCAGATGTTCTACGATTTTCACCCGTGACTCTATGGGTGAAAACAGACATGACGCTAACCACCCGTTAACCACCCTTGGTGGTCATTTATGCATGTTTCAGGGCTGCATAGGGCACCAGTACCGCCCTGCAACATACATAAATAACCACCAAGGGTGGTTAAAGGGTGGTTAGCGTTATGTCTGTTTTCACCCTATGGTGCTGGTGGACCTGTATGCATGGAGGAACTGCATGCAACCTAAATGACGGAATGTGGATACATGGGCACACATTAGTCCACATTTACATGGGCAACAGGCTCTACATTCTCCAAGACCCCACCATGATTGTGAGCTGTGTGTCCGGTGGGTGGTGGCTACATGGCTGGTGGGAGTGAACACCTAATAAACGGGAAAGTGAACACCGATCTCGTTTAGGCTAGTGTTGGCTATCATCTCATTTGTAAACACCCTTTGAATGCTGAAAGTGCTATAAAAATGATAAATATAATAGTAGCATCTTACTCCTCCATGACCTTTACTTCAGATGTGACTGTAATTGTGTACTTGAGCAGCAGAGAGCCAGAAAGTATTGAGGAACAAGTGTTTGTGGGATTCCTGAAGTCATGAGGGTGAGGACATTTACCACAAATGAGTGTCCAGTCATGATGTTACCACATGGTGCATGTACCACATCATGCACACGACCCCCTAAAACAGTGGCCCTTTTCACATGGGTGGCGCCCACACACAAACACCCAGAAATCTGGGTGTTCATGCGTGGGTGTATCTCGTGTGAAATCCACGGCGGGTGGGTGTGCATACATGCGCGCTCCTGTGAACATGCATGCACACCCACCTCCACCCATCACCCACACAGAGCAACTGGCGAAAGCACAGGTTGCTCCATGCGTGGGTGATGGGTGGCAGTGGGTGCAGGTTGGTGTGTGCTCATCTAAACTTTCCACCCACACACCGCACACGGACCATAGCGCACAGAGATCCCCCTGCCCCCATGCCATGGCCTGTGTGAAAAGGGTCAGTGGTTACCAAAAATTTCTTCTGTGATCCCAATTTGAGATTTACATATGATTCTGTGATTCCAGAGAGCAACACAAACATTCAAAAGAGATTAAATCTCAATTGGTTTGCAAACCCATCTGGTGCAATCTCACTTGGGGTCACATCATAATGCTCACAGGCTACTAGAAAACAACTCTGGTAGTACTCCATCATTAAAGTCTCCATTGCTGGGAGATGAGCCATTGGATGGAGGATTGTCGTGTCTGAACAAGAATAGAGATTATCATCTTTTTAAAACTGGGGGGGGGGCATGTCTACATCTTAACCATATTGGGCTTATCTTGCAGTCTTTACCCAAGGAAGATAATTTACTTTGGCTTTTCTTGATGCTTTGATATACTGAAAACTCTAATCTACTCTGGCAAAACAGTCCTAAAGATGAGAACAAGAGAAGTTCAGTTGAAATCTGTGGGGATAGTCAAATGCTTAAAGTAAAGCATGTGCTTACCTGTTGCACTCAGATCTGAGTGCTCAGCATCTCTCAGGATCAAGCCACTGAAGAGATGTTTTGTATGCATAGGAAGTTCAGGATTAGGTTATGAATGTACCTGCATGCGTGTATACACAACACATGTACGCAAGGCAGAACTGGGTATAGATTGTACTATAGTATGTATTGCCTTTAGGGCTGGTTGGAAAACAGGTTTTGGCTTCTAAATCAACATGAAAAATTAAATTTTCACACAAAATGAAAACTTTCAAAAATCCTTAATTCCAACAACTTTAATTTAAAAATAAAATAAAACAATACAAATTTTGATTTCAGCCCAAAATGAACATTTTGATATTGGGTGCACTATGAATTCATCCAAGGCATCAATTTGTCCTATTGATTGACTGAAACTTTTCAGTTCCTTTTCAGACTATTCAGTCTACCTAAATTTTTGTGGAATGACTGCATTTTAATAAAAAAATGTAGTCAAAAACAATTCCTTTCTATCAAACGTGTTACCAAAAACTAGCATTTCTTATTGTACAACTGTTTTGATATTTTTTTCTAACATTTGTATCAGATCAGTTAAAACCAGTGGCACACAGAAATTTGGAATATATGTTTGATTGATTTCTGGGGAAGGTCCCCATTATTTTGAAGGACTCCTGAGATGCCTCTGTCTCTGTAATTGGTTTGTGTTGTTGAATTTCTTTTCCCAAATTATCAGCTTGCTAAAGCACTACACAGCTCTTAAACAAAAAGCCAGCTCCTGCAGGGTTGCTGAAACAAAAGAACAGATGGTACTAGTCCTTCAGCAGTTTGCTAATTGTAGAGTGTACTGTTACACATTAAGGGAGATTAATGGAGATGGAAAGATTTGCGTACATACACAGTGTGCTTGTCCATCAAGAAAGTAAACCAGGAATTTTCACAAGTTACACTCAATAGAAAGTTTTAATTAAGCACATTTGTACATTCTGGGGTCCAAAATGTGTGACAAAAATGTGTTAACCAAACTAATTTAATTTTTTATTTTTTTTTGCATACTTTTGTTGTGGTGGAACACTTGAGGAAAATCTTAAGAATTCTAATTTCAATTGGATATTGCGGTCTAATTATAATGGAAGTAACATGTAGGGTAAAGCCACACAAAACAGGGGAGTGCTAACACAGTCACCAAAGTTTAGACTGGCAGGCAGAGCAATCAAAAAGAGCAGCCCCCCTGCAGCCATCACCAGCCCTTCCATGCCACAGGCATGGCCAAGGAGTAGGCTACATGGGACTGGACTCCAAGAAACTTGCTGCACAGCAGAATTGGGACCACTACCGCTAGAAAGCTGATGGGGGAGGGGTGGTAGAGGAGCATGTACGCTCTCCCTGCCCACCGAACAGCTAGCTGGGGGAGGAGGGGCCAGAGGAGTGCAGACGCTCTCTCCTCCTGACAAACAGTTTATCAGGGAAGTAGGACGGAATAGCACGGGTGCTCTTCCCACCCACGAAACAGCTATTTGGCAGACAGGGAGAGTGTGCAGCTCCGGGCCTATTCCTCGGACCTCATCTCGTGGCAGGACTGCACGGGCTGACCAGAAGGGAGTTGGCCCATTACCCCACATTGTGTGTTAACTAATGAGAAGCTAACCTGGTTCACCCACTTTAGTGTTCCTGGGCCAGCACTGAACCCCATATGTTTGTTCCGGGTCCACCAGATGAGGGCCTGGTTTGAACCCTAGCGGGGTTAGTGACTGTGCCAGAAACATGGGCCTAGAACAAAACAGGCCCACAGTCCAGCTCCACAGGTCATACAGGTGGGCCAGAGCTGAGCAAATCAGGCAGGGACGTCTGTTTTCGCACCAGCCCAGCCCAGCATCGAGGGCTGCCAGGGCAGCCAGTCATGGCTGTCCATCATGGTGGGGGGTTGGGGCATCAGCCGCAGCATGGGACGGAGCCAGCCAGCTGTGTGTTGCTACCCGACACACAGACCCCAACTGGGTCAGGCCAGGGGAATACTAGTTTAGTTTCCATCCCCATACCTAACCCATTCAGGGCGTGGGGGGATGTCCATCCCACCCCCAGATGGACAGCTGCAGCAGCATCTGCACCCACTGGCCTAGGTGGGGCAACAGTAGCCCACAATGTGTTACTTGCAGACGCATCACATCTTAGCCTGCCGCCTGCCCAGGGCAGAAGTGGCTGAACATTTGGTGGTGCCGGCTTGATGCTCAGCTGCATCGCAGGCTAATGAGGGGTGAGGTTACCCAGTGTGGATTACAGTCTTGTGTGGCCTTACCCATAATGTCTAACATAGCAGCTGTTACATTAAAGAGGCTTGATCTCCATAGTGCATTTTGTTTTTTATTTTCTACCAAGACAGAGTCCTTCTGCCACCTAGACACTGGGATTGTGAGTCAATTGCCTTTATGCACTGACACATTCTACACTAGGTGATAATTATTCTCTTCATTATGCAAGCTTTTGCAGCCTTCGTCACCTTTTTATGTAGTGCATTTATCAACGCATCAGCCAAGGTTTCTGCACTGGATAACAGCTTTACCACAAATAAATAAATGGTGTTACAAAGATTGAGCCAGGTGAATGCCATTTTGTTCATTATTTTCAAATGATCTCTACATCCAGTTACATTAAAGCTTTTATTGCACAGCAACAAAATCTGCCTTTTGGAAAGGCAGAGAAAGGTTCGCTGGGCATTTTAATGTCAGAGGCAGTTAATCTAATTATAACTGTCACTAGATGGACACTGCTATGGTACAAATGGCAATATACACTGTTTATTTAAATATCAAAAATGTGAAGAGAAAAAAGTGAAACTCCTTCTTTCATTGAAAACAGGAGAGAATTTATTTCTAATATGATCCTTGAGATAGATATAGATATAAACAAACTCCCAAACAAAGAAACAAACACTTTCTGATAAGTAGCTATTAATGCAAAAGTACTTCATACCACATAATAACAATGTTTAGCATTTACGTATTTGCTTTATATTTTAAACATACAACTATTAGCTGGTAGTCACATGATATATATATACATTGTTATTATGTGGTATGAAGTACATACCACAATGTACCAAAAGCATTAATAGCTACTTATCAGCAAGTATTTGTTTCTTTGTTTGTTTGGGGGTTTGTTTGTTTTTACTGTCACGTATTGATAAGCTAGTGGTTGAGATAGTTTTGATCTTGTTGGCAAAACAGAATACACTTTAAGACTTCCCAACCACATATAGGACACACACATTATGTGAGAAAACCAAGTATAAACGTTAATGCAGATCATGACTTGAGGGAATAGGGTCCTGGCTAATAATTCAGTCACAGGTACCAATTTTAGAAGGGACATGCAAACGCTATTATTTTCCCCTTCCTTTACAGAAAAGGTCTTCAACTTAATTTCACAGGGGGAAAAAAGAAAGAAAATGAATAGTGCATTTACCCATATGTTAACTCAAAATGAAGCTCTTAGTCCCTAAGAAATCTCGAGGCCCTCACCTGCCACACAAACCTTTAGCAGTGAGCTCTCCAACTGCCACTCAAAGATTCCCTGGCAATGGCCTTCCTCACAACTGTGTAATACCAGAACCTTCTGGTCATAAGGCTCTGTCTGCTACAAGGGAGTTCCAGTTAATCCTATCATTGGTACAAAAACTAAACAAAAACTCAACAAAGCTGGGAACACAACATGGGCAGGACCAACTGCCCCACTGAAGTAAACCATGAGGGACTAAAAGTGTAAAAACTAAGAAATGATAACATACACCTTCCAGACATAGAGCGTGATCCAGCTTCATACCAGTAAATGGGAGTTTAGCGATTGACTTCAGTGGGAGCTGGATCGCATTCACGGTGTCTCAAATAATGCAGAGTTCTTCTACCAATGAATACCCATATGACCGAGTAAGCTAAAACATAACTTAAGCATGTTTTATTTAATGACATCCCACCAGCCACATGGCCTGAATAGAGCTGGGAGCACAACAACCATGTGAGTGGCTTGGTCCCACCCATGTTGTGCTCCCAGCACCCCACCATGGCTGGCAGCCATGGTGTCCATGGTCCCCCATCCCAGTGTCCAGCCCAGCCCACCAGGGGCCTGGGGTGGTGCTAGGCAGGGTTTCTACGCAGCTCCGGAGGATGCCCCCCGCTGTGGGTGCCTAGGATTCTTTGTTATTATGATATCGTGTTTTACTACCTATTGCAGTTTAATTGTTAATTTCTGTATATTATCCCCCAAAGGGGGAGCCACGGCCACCCCCCACCTTCAGTGCACAGTATACAGGGCCATGCCATGATAGCCTTTGGTACCACTGTGGTTGGTGGCCATGGGAATCCAACTATGGGCTTAACCCCCCAGCCCCCCCCACACCGCCGTGGTGCCCTCCCAATGACCACCTGTCCCTACCTGCTTTTGAGGGGATATCCTCTTGTCCAGGCTGCTGGGCTGGTTCCCAGTGGGTCTGTGGGACACCTGTGAAGGAAGCATATGTCAGAGGATTACTGTTGGTGGCTACCATGTGTAACCATTCTGTCCTAAGTGCCCCTTGTCGTGACATGTAACCCACCCCCAGGCCTTGCCACCCTCTCGACCTCCTCCTGTGCCTACCTTCAGGGGGCAGGGGTTGTCCCCTAACATGCTTGGCCTTCTCAATGTTCTCCTGGTCCTTCCAGAAACCTATTCATGGGGGACATTACAAGACTCATGTTGTGGGCTGCCTTTATCTGACATCTACTGTTCTGTCCCATCCCCCTTTTCTATTCCCACATGCCCCACGCTTCTCCATTGCTCTCACATACCACTCTCTTCTGATTGCATGTCCCCTGTCCCCTCCGTCTCAATTTCAGGCTCCTCTTGTGGTGTGGAGGCTCTCTTTCTTGCAGGGGGGACAGGTGGTGAGGGTTAGGAGGCTGCTTGTGTTTGACCCCTCCAAGTCAGAGTCTGGCTGGCAGGCACCTGGGTTCACACTGCCAGGGGTGTACCTGAGGCGCCAGAATGAGTGTGTGCTGCTGGCTCAACCATGGGTGGTGGTTGTCCACCTGGCAGCAGCCCTCGGAGTCCCTAGTGCCAACTACATGTAGGGCCACAATGCAGCCCCACATGCAGAGGAAGGAGTCCAGGACAGCAAGGTATGGTGTAGTTCTGGGCCTCCAACCAGACTGGCTATTGTTGTCTTTTATGTCCTTGTACCCCCTCCTCAGCTCTTTGGCCCTCAGCTAGCGTTGGGTGTAATCATGATGGTGTCCGGTCTCAGCCATCCGCTCAACAATATTTTTAAATACTCATTCTGGTGGGAGGCTCAGAGCTCTCTCTGCATCTCCTTATCCCCCGAGAGGCAGATGAAGGTCATGGTCTTCGTGTGGCCCCCGGATACCCCTCTCCTGTAGGTGTGTGCTGGGGCAGCTCTGGGGGATTGGGGGTTGCTCTGGACTCTGGTGCGAGTGGGTGCCTGTGAACACAGTAGGAAAGGAGACTCATGTGAGTCCGGGCAGGTTTGGGTGGCAGCAGCTGCACGCGCGCGCGCACGCACGCACACACACACGTCTTCCCCCAGGACTGATGACTTACCTGGCCAGGTATTTCCTCCTCCTCCTGATGCTGCATTCCTCTTGGGTGGTGGTGGTGGTTCCCTGGCTGCTACCCAGTGGGTTTGGTGGCAAACCTGTTTTGGCCAGCGTGTTGGTACCGTTGCTGCCGGTTCCCTTTAAACCTCCTGCATGGTCTGGTTGTTTGGACATTGCTGGGAGAGCGCTGATTTTACCACTCTCCCTCCTTCCTGGAGGGGCTCTGTGGTCCTGGTGGACTCTTCTTCACCCTGGGTTGGGTCGATGCAAACATACATGATGGCACAGATTTCCCCTCTTTTGCCCAATCGTGCTAACCTTAGCCCAGCCATTTCTCAGTGATCTCTAGGATCACAGCCTGGGCTACCCGGCACCACAGTCTGGAGTGGCAACAGATCAACCTGTGCTAACATCTGGCAGTCTGCAAACTGATGTGATGGTGGACCATGGCTCCAAGTGCATCAAAGTGTGAAATACCATGGCAAAGTGAACTATCAACACGTCTAAAAACACCCGAATGTTACCATTTACCTAAGCAAATATTATAGAACAGCTGCTGCATGAGCATTCTGCCATTATATTTGTGAAAATTCTTTTCATTGTAAAATCAAAAGTATCTATACTAGTGATATAAAATTTGGGTGCACTGTAGATAGCCCAGAAATCATATTGGTGAAATTTGGTGTAGTTTGGTTAAGGTGTGATGGAGTTACAGGCAATCATAATTACAAGAGTGGAGGGACAAGTTTTTTTGGCAACTTTTTAAATTCTCAGATGATATTAAAAAAATCTTATAATGGGGCTGTGCTAGAATCTTTTGTACAGTATAATTATAATCCTGTGAAGTGACAAAGGCATGCAAAGTATGTCAAATATCAGTTTGAATGATACCCTTAGATGGCATGACTTCACTTGAGATGTTGGTCTATAATTTGGAAACTTCTGCTATAGCATGAAAAAGTTCACTCTTTGAGAAATGAAGTGAGCTCCTTGGTAAGTTTGGTTTGGTGTTATCTTAAATTCATTCATGTGCTTTTACAAACATTGTTTATTCTACAGACTGTATTATCTTTCATAAAAGTCAAGGACTAATAACACCAGCTGCTGCCAGGCATAATACACTTGTCCTATCTTTGCTCTGACAGTGCCTCTTTGGTATTAAATCCTGCACTGCTTCTGAACAACCATTTCTGTCAGGTTGTACATTGATTTATGGTGTACACAAACCTCCTGCAGGGACCAGAAAGATCACCAGACTCTTTTATTTTGTGACTCCTGCTATGAGAAGAGAGTACATTTACTGGCTTCTTCTTCTTCTTTAGCTGTGCTCATTTTACTGCAGTGGGAAAAAAATTATTATTATTTTATTATTATTTTATTTTATTATTTTATTTTATTTATTTAACATTTCTATAGCATTTCCAATGTTCAAAGTGCTTTAAAATCTTTATCTAGTTCACCCTCACAATCCTGTGAGGTTCGTTATTAATTATTATTATTATTATTTCCATTTACAAATGGGGAACTGAGGCTGAGAAATAGTGGCTTGCCCAAGGCTACCCAGTGAGTTTGTGGCTATGACAGCATTTGAACCCTTGTTTCCCAGGTCCAAGTCCAACATCTTCACTAGAAATCATAATAATAATAAGTAAGTCATTAAAGAATTATGTTCCCAGTCCTGCACTTCTTATCAAGAGAAAGTTTTCACTGGAATCAACAATATTGCTGTCTGATTAGACAGGTTGAGTCTCAGGGTCTGCATCAGAAAACAAATAAGGATTTGTTTCTACTGAAAATACAAGCAGCTCTCAAAGATTATGGATTGAGGCTCTGCAGGAGACATGCTGATTCAGCAGATGAGGTGACTTGCTGCAAAAACTCCTACTGCCCCCTAATCCTACTTGTTCCTCAGCCAAAAATTGAGTAACCAATCAGGAATTAATGAGTTCGTGTAAGCCCATTTATTCTTGTTACTTGTTAATCTTCCACCCATGATCATCGAGTGGATTGAGAAAGAAGCCAAAGACTCAGTGACAGTCTCTATTCTGTGTGGGTTGAGAAAGTTTGTCAATGCATTTCCTAGCTCTCTGTGATTTACTGGTGTTCTATGATTTGAGTTGCTATCCCATGCAAGTTTATGCTCTTTTTGTTTTAGCAACTATATCTCTGGGCCAGGAATGTCCCTATATTGCTCGGGGTTTTTTTGTAGTTAGTCCACTTCTAATGTTCTTAACACTGCTCCCCCAAAGGCAGTCTCCTTCCCCAGCAGGTGCTGGTGGATGAAAAAGGGGCAGGATACAAACAAGATACTGTAGGTAGCTCACTGCTCACTTGAGATATTCCCCTATATCACAGTTTCTCCCCTTTGTAAAGTACCAGGCTTAGAAAGTTCAAAGCAATTCACCTCTCAAATGATTTATTTCCTGATGGTCTCTAACAAGGCCTTCAGTAACACAAAGGCCCAGCCTCTCTAGTAGAGACACAGGGTAATTTCAGACGTTACGATACCACGGTCAACCACAGTGAACTCCCTGTGGTGGCCATGGTACCGTAACGTCTGTAGTGCATTCCGCCAGATGTTCAGCATGGTGAACACCCAGCGGGAAACACATTGACCACAGTTCTAGACCTCCGGCCACCCAGAGGTCCAGAACTGTGGTTAGCTGGACCATGGTCCAGAATCGGCAGAAAGTAACATCTGTTATCTCCGCTGATTCTGGACCATGGCCTGGAGCCCAATGCAGGATCGGGCACAGTGGCCGGATTGGCTACTGCGCCCACCCATCTCCCGGAGGGCGGGTGGCCAGGGAAGTGCGAGGGGGCGGGGTTGTGCGACCGCACATCGCACCACACAGCCCCGCTCCCTCCCTGATCCACTGTAGGAATCAGCTGGCATGTCTAAAGGATGGCCGGACTGATGCCTCACTGGGATCTGAAACGGATCCCGGTGCGTGGTTGGACGTGGCAAATGTACATCTGAAATTACCCTAAGCTCCAGGCTCCTTCAATTCCATCCATCCCTCTAGCTTCCTTGGTCAGCTCTTCTTTCCTCAACTTCCTTCCCTGGGGCTACCCAGCTTCAAATGACTTGGATCAGCTGACTTCCTTTAGTTTCAACTGACCTCAATTAGCCATCACTTTGTTAGGACCTACCCGTAGGAAAAGAAGCACTCTTCCTGCCTGGCTACTAATGGCCCTCTTTTAAAGTCAGCCAGCTGTGAAAAGGGTAGCTGAGTTCATTAATCTCCACCCTGTTCAGTTGTTGCTGAAGAAAAGGTGGAATTTTCTCCTAAGAATGATAAATTCACTTCCACAGCTATGGAGCATAGTGGCTAAACTGGACAGTGGGGTGTGCACTTAGTTTTTGTTATTATAATAACAAAATCAATAACAAATTTCATTTTTGTTATTCATTTCATTATTGTCTGGCAGTTTTTTGGAGGAAAAATGTGGAGAGGTGAGGAGGGAGCAGACATTTTGGAGCCATTTGGGAGGGAAACTGTTGAACTCTTGAACTGGGCCTGTGATGGGAGGGGTGAGCAGACAGCGAGGATCTGATGGATGTAATCGCTGGCCTATGGGCAGCACAAGCAGGTCCCAGGCAATCGCATGGCACCCTGTGATTGCTCAATACCTCCTGCCTCCCAGAACCAATCAGGGGGCTCTGGGGAGTGCACTGCAACCTTTTATATTGTCATGGCCAGGCTGTTCGACTCTTGTTCTGTGTTATCTCTTGCTGTGTCAGGTTGCATTTGCAGAACTCTGGTGATTGCACTAAAACTCGTCCCCAGCCCTCAGTGTATATTAACATCTATACATATCCTATACCTTACCTTTCCTTATACCCTTTACATTTTACCTTTTCCCTTCCCCTGTCTATCTCTCCCTGTGTATATATATATAGAGAGAGAGAGAGAGAGAGAGAGAGAGAGAGAGAGAGAGAGAGAGAGTTCATAGTTTTTTCCTTTTCCCCGTCTGTCTCCCCCTGTCCATATTATATATAGATATAGATATTCATTGTGTGTGTGTATATATATATATATAGAGAGAGAGAGAGATAGAGAGAGATTAGATATTATATAGATATTACTAGATACTAGGTTGTTTTATTATATATATTAAACACACACCACACCACCACACAGTGACCTGAAGTTCTGTTTACACTGACGAAAATGGAAACAAAAATGGAAACAAAAATTTAGCTATTGAAATAAAAAATGACACCAATAACAAAAAATGAAATTTTGTTAATAACGAAAATGAAAATAACAATTTTTAATAACAAAATTGAAAAACAAAAATGAAAAATGACATGGGTCCCTGGTGCACACCCCTACTGGACAGAGCCTGATCAAAGTTGGAACTTTGAGGTTCGAACATCTGAGAAACCTATATATATTAGAGGTGGTATAACAGATTTGGATTGATCCATAATGGCTTGTAACAAGCCGTTACAATCAACCCATACTGAACCAAAACTGTGCCAAGAAATGCCAGTTGTGGTTCAGTTTAAAATCCATTTTAAAAAATAAATAAATAACCGCGCATGAGCAAAATGGCCACCTTAAAAATTGTGGAAGTGGCATCACTGCCATTTTGGAAAAAGGCATCTAGTCTGTGTCACATGCGTGTTGGGATGTTCAGTGTGTTACAAGCTCTCTTAAACACTCACACAAAGGGAAGGAAGTCCGTTTCCTTACAGAGTGCCAAAAAAGGCAGCTAACTGTATGACTCGGCTCATGCAGGGAAAGGGAAAGGTTTATGCAGTCACACCCGTGGGGTACATGAGCTTCCACCAGGCCCCCTTGCGATCAAAACCACACATATAGGATGGCCTCGGGGCAGCTGAACCTGGCTTAAGTCTCAGACCTGGTCTACGGTTATTACCATTCACACGTTAACCCAACCAATGTTATAATGTTCTTTTAGATACTGTGGTCAATTCAAGAGATCAGAGATAGACTGGAAATATATTGGCAAACCTCTTAGCTTTATTTAATACAAAGTTAAAATATATGTTTATTAGTACAACATCACACATTCAACATTCATTCTTCCTTTCATACTTTACCTATCCTCCTGTCAGGGTGGGCAACCCATAACAGAAATGATGGGGTTGTCAAACCGGTTCATTGGTGTTGGCATGGTACCACAAGCTGATGTTCTAGGCGTCCGACTTGAAACTGTCCCCAGTCTGGGTTTTATAGGTCTCTAGTCCCACCAGACATACAGTTGTTTTCAGGCAGTTTTCATTCTTGTCCTCCCACGCCTTGCATCTGAGATCTGAGTCAGCAGGATACATCTGTGGCTACCACCCTTCTTGGTCAGCTTTTGCCCCATTTCATAAGTCTCTGTTTTTAGCTATATGCCCACAATTGCTGCGTAAGCTCTCATACTCCAAAATAAAGCTGGTCTTGCAATTTCTTGTGTAAGCACTTGCGGTTATTGCTGTATTGGCAAATTCAATAAAAAGTCTGTCAAAGTTCAGTTCATATAAAGGCCTTCAGCAGTTTCTTCAGCCTGAATGTTTCTAACTTCTAAAGTCACTCATACTCCTCACATCTGTGGCCATTTTGTGCGTGTGCAGGCTGGCTGCCCTTTTCCAAAATGGCAGAGATACTGCCACCACCATTTTGGAAGAGGGTGTGCATACACAGAGTAGTCCAGTGGCCATTTTTCACATGCACAGTGATTTTAAAAAAAAATATTTTAAAAGTTTCAATTGATCTAGCTACGGATCCGTAATATGGAACTGTATTTAAATATGGAAATTACGACATCAGAACTGCAAACAGATCAAAACTGCAATTTCATCTGTAAGACCATTCCTATTATATATATGATCTTGACCTGAAAGGAATATCTTCAGCAAATATCATATCTAACATGCACCCACTTCAAATTGGGGCTGATGGAGTGGATACAAACAGTATTCATCTCACTGCATTTGCAGAAACAAACCTGTTTATTTGGGTACTGCTTTTTAGTTATTTTTGTATTTGGTAATCCTTTCCCTTTCTTTTGGTCAGTTTGGTATTTTGGTTTCAGCACTATTAATGCACCAAACTGTTGCACTCCTTAGCTATATGGTGCTGACCAGGAGTGACTGAAATACCAAAGTGACCAATATATTTCCACATAAAAATGTAACTGAGTTTAAGCTTGCATACATGCTAGTAATATGTATAAAAAATTACGTATACACAATGTAATTATTTCAAAAACTACAAACCAGGAAATAGACATCAGGTTAAACTTTTAAGCTATGGAAATCAAATTTCCACTGAAAAAGAATCAAAATCACCTGCACAGCGACATGTAATGGTCCCATCAAAGTTAACCGTATAATATAACAATGATTAATATACAGAAGTGTTTGCAGAAACAGATGGATTTATAGGGATACATTCCATTGTTTTGCCTTTCAGTGTTGCTATAAGTAGATCCAACTGTTTCAGCACATCAGCTGTGTTGTTCCATGCTGTGCCAGGGCTGGCATATACCTACATTAAGTCCTGGCAGAATCAGTCCCATGAGTCAGTCACTCACGCAGAAGGTATTTTCAAACATTACGATGCACTGATCCTGGTGAATCTGGCCTGGCCACTGAACAGACATGTCAGCAGCCCAGGGCACGGAGAAAGTGGGGTAACATGTGGATGTGGGTCCACAGGCCCCCACCTCTATGCTGCTGAGCACAGCCCACACTGCCCTGATGGGCACCGCAGCAGCCACACACCCAGAACAGCCATAGCCACTGACCGCGGTCAGATGGAGCTGGCCATCAAATGGGATGGCCTGCTCTACCCCATCTGATGGCTTCCCCAGATCATGGTAGTGCTCAGTCCAGGCTGTGACTTGGTGATGGGCCCAAGTAAGAACCCCGGGTTAAAAACTGCCATGGCTCAGGGACAGCCCTGATCCCTCCCAGGGTAACATCTGGCAGGTGGGATCAGACAAGATGGCACTGCAGGTGGCCACATGGATTAAAGCGTGGCCACCCGTGGTACCATCAAGTTTGAAAATTCCCACGGAATCAGCATTCAGTCTCTTTACTCCGTGTCTCTATGCATATATAGGGGCAGTCTTATATACCACAGTCTTACCCCAGTTATCTGGTTCTCTGGGTCAGGCTCTCCCTTCTGGACATGATAGAACCCCTCCCATTCAGGCAGTGCCTCCGTGCCCTTGTCCAGGAGGCAGAGCTCACACCTAGCTGCGGTTTCCTAACTTGTTTGGATTCCTTTTAATTATAATTTTAATCCTGTTTTCCCTGGGCTTAAAGTACCTGCCTCCAACAAGATAGCATGGATGCTAGCAGTTAGTGCAAGCATGTGTTAAATAAATGGGGCTTGCCCCCATGCTAATTGCTAGCTCATGTGCTGTCCTGTTAGAGAATCATGCTGCCCATGTTTTCAGAGTACACCATCTTCCCTGAAAGCACCTTTTCTTCATTCTTGTTGGAAAATCCTCAAAATGTCCTCAAAAAGGACATAGCTAAACTAGAAAAGGTACAGAGAAGGGCAATGAGAATGATAAAGGATATGGAATGGCTTCCATACAAAGAGAGGTTTGACAAGCTGGGTCTCTTCAGCTTAGAGAAGAGAAGACTGAGAGGGGACATGACGGAGGTTTATAAAATCTTGAGTGGTGTGGAATTAGTAGATAGGGAACGGTTATTATTATTATTATTATTATTATTATTATTATTATTATATTTATTTATTAACTTTTATATAGCACCAGCGATGTACCTGGTGCTTTACAGAGAATAAAATAGACACGGTCCCTGCCCCAGAGCTTACAATCTAAAGACAGGGGGAGGGGAGACAGGGAAGGGGGAACAGAGGGAGAGACAAGGGATGCAACATTCATGAGGATTTGAGAAATCAGGTACACGTTCTTGGCTTGGTTACAGTAAACTGGGAGTTTGCAGATAACAGGTGGGGGATAATTCTGGGTGGGGATGATTAGTAGGAGTTAGGAATGGTGCAGCAGAGCGGAAGAGGTGGGTTTTGAGGAAGAACTTGAAGGTGTGGAGGGTGGGGGCAAGGCAGATGAGGGCACAGAGGGAGTTCCAGGTGTGCGGGGCAACGAGGGAGAAGGGACAGAGGTGGTTGGGGGGGCAGGGGAGGCATGGGAGGGTGAGGGAGAGGATGGAAGAGGAGCGGAGTGCTTGAATGGGTTCGGAGGCAGATCAGGGCAGAGAGGTAGGGGGAGTGAGGTTGTGAAGGGCTTTCTAGGTGAGGACGAGGAGCTTGTGCAGAATACGCTCAGGAAGGGGGAGCCAGTGAGGAGAGGAGAGGAGAGGAGAGGCTGCACATGGTCAAAGCGACAGACTAGGTGGATGATCCTGGCAGCAGAGTTTTGAATAGAGATGAGGGGGAAAAGGTGAAAGCAAGGAAGGCCAGTGAGGAGGAGGTTACAATAGTCAAGGTGTGAGATGACTAGGGCATGGATGAGAGTTTTGGCGGAGGAGACAGACAGAAAAGGGCAGATCTTAGCAATGTTGTGGAGGGAGAAGTGGCAGGATTTGGCCATGGAGTCAATGTAGAGTTTGAAGGTGAGGTGCAAGTTGAAGATGAAGCCCAAGCTGCGAGCTTGGGGGACAGGGAGGATGCAGACCCCTGTCAATGGAAATTGACAGAGAAGAGGGAGAGGAAGGATTGGGAGGGAAGATAAGGAGTTCAGTTTTTGCCATGTTCAGTTTGAGTTGGTGTTGAGACATCCAGGCGGAGATATTGGAGAGACAGTTGGTGAGACCAGCTTGAACAGAGGGGGAGAGGGAAGGAGTGGAGAGATAGAGTTGAGTGTTGTCAGCGTATAAGTTGTATTGGAAACCGTGGGAGACAATGAGTTTGTCTATGGATTGGGTGTAGATAGAGAAGAGAAGAGGGCCAAGGACAGAGTCTTGGGGAACCCCGAACGAGAGGGGTAGGGAGGAGGAGGGGGAGGAGTTAGGAAGAGATACACTGAAGGAGCAGCAGAAAGGTAGTAGGAGAACCAGTCTAGGACAGAGTCCCGGAATCCCAGGGAGTGAAGCAATTCAAGCAGGAGCGAGTGGTCAACAGTGTCGAAGGCAACAGATAGATCAAGGAGGACAAGAATAGAGTAAAGGTGGTTGGATTTAGCCACAAGAAGATCATTGGTGATCTTAGCAAGAGCAGTTTCAGTGGAGTGAAGGGGGCGGAAGCCAGAATGGAGGGCGTCAAGGGAGGAGTTGGCGAAGAGGAGGTTGAAGCAACAGGAGTAGACAACCCATTCAAGGAGCTTGCAAGCAAAAGGGAGGAGCGAGACAGGATGGTAATTAAAGGATTCAGAGGGATCCAGAGTGGACTTTTTGAGGATGGGGAGACAGTGGCATGTTTAAAGGCAAAGTGGAAGGAGCCGGTAGAGAGGGAGAGGTTGATGATGTGCAGGAGGGGAGGGGTGACGGTGGAAGCAATGCAGGTCAGGAGGCAGGAGAGAATGGGGTCCAAGGGGCAAGTGGAGGGGTTGGAGGAGGAGAGCAGGGAGGAGATTTCCTCAAGGGAGGTGGGAGGGAAGGAGGACTGGAGAGAGGTGGGGGAAGGAGGAAGGGGGAGATGGGGGGAGTAGTAGGGGGAGAGGACTTGGAAGCGATTTCCAGGCAGATCTTGTCAATCTTAGAGGTGAAAAAGAGAGCAAGATCCTGAGTGGAGAGAGACGAGGGAGGAGGAGGACAGGGGGGTTTGAGAAGGGAGTCAAAGGTGGAAAAGAGGCGGAAAGGGTCCCGGGAGCAGGACTCAATGTGTGAGGCATAGTACTGCTGTCTAGCAAGGGAGATAGAAGAGTTGAGCGATGAGAGGCAGAATCTGAAGTGGAGGAAGTCAGCGTGGTAGTGGGATTTGTGCCAGAGGCGTTCCGCAGCCTGGGTGCAGGAGCAGAGATGGCGAATGGTGGGGGTGAGCCAAGGGTGAGGGTTACGGGAGCAAGCTGGGCAGGAGGAGAGCGGAGCAAGGGAGTCAAGGGTGGAGCCGAGAGAGGAGTTGAAGGTGGAGATGGCAGAATTGGGGGAGGAGGAGGAAAAGACTGAGGGGAGAAGAGGAGAGAGGGAGGAGGCAATGGGAGAGAGGGAGGAGGGCACAATGGCCTGCAGATCACAGAAGAGACGGGGAAATGGGGAAGAGGGGGGAGCAGTGGGAGAGGTTGAAGGAGGCAAGGAAATGGTCAGATATGGGATGGGGCTCGAAGGAGAGATCGGAGAGAGAACAGTTCCTAGAGAACACAAGATCAAGAGAGTGACCATCAGTGTGGGTGGGAGAGCTAGTCCAGAGGTGGCAATTAAAGGAAGAGGCTAAGGAGAGGAAGTGGGCAATGCAAGGCTGAGAGGGTGCATCAACATGAATACTGAAGTCGCCAAGGATGAGTGTGGGGATGTCACCAGAAAGGAATAGGGTGAGCCAGGACTCGAACTCAGAGAGAAAGGAGGAGAGGGAGCCAGGAGGGGGCGGTAGTTAACTGCAACACGGAGGTGGAGAGGGGAGTAGAGGCGTACGGAGTGGGCCTCAAAGGAGGGGAAGGAGAGAGAGGGGGAAGGGGTCGCAACTGGCAGGAAGAGGTGAGGAGGAGGCCTACACCACCACCCCGGCCTTCAGAGCGGGGTTGGTGGGAGAAGGAGAGACCTCCGTAGGAGAGGGTGGAAAGGGTGGCAGAATCAGTGGGGGAGATCCAGGTTTCAGTAAGGATGAGGAGGTGAAGGGAGTGAGAGAAGAAAAGATCATGGATATAGGGGGCCAGGCTTTATTAGCAGAGGAGTGACAGTTCCCAAGGGAACAGGAGAATGGGAGTTGATCAGGGGGGAGACAGGGAATGGGACTTAGATTAGGGGAAGGGGGGCGTTGGGATCAGCAGGAGATGGGCCCTGGGGCAGAGGGGCAAGAGGCAAGAAGTGGGGGGGGAGGAGGAGGTGTGGGGATGGTGGAGAGAGATGACAGGCTTAGGAGGGAGCAGGAGAAGGGGAGACAGGGAATGTGGATAAGATTAGGGGAAGGGGGGCTATAGGGTCGGCAGGAGATGGGCACTGGGGCAGAGGGGCAAGAGGTGGTTGGGGCGAGGAGGAGAAGGGGGTGTGTGGATGTTGGAGAGAGATGACAGGCTTAGTGGGAGACAGGAGGAGTGGAGAGAGAAGTAGGGGCCGCTGCCCAGCAGTCCCTTGCCTAAGACTCTGTACCTGGAATGGGGGAAGGGTCCTCCAGTCAGTTAGGTGATGCTGAACAGCCAATCCCACTGGCCCTGCTCCCTCAGGCAGCCCCCTGGGCATCCAAAACATGACAGTCACCCCCAAAAGCACACACACGTGCCAACATTGGGTAAATCCGGTATACAAAACTGCTGCTACTAGGTATCCAATATACACCTTAATAATAAAGCAAGATCCAATATAAACACATAATCTCAGCCAGTTAGCAGGCACAGGGGGAAATAAGGTATACCTAGCTCCCGCTAGGCAGAGTACCCCAAAACTGAAACCCAACCATAGAAGCCAGGGGAAAAAGAAATTCCCTCAAGTTCTGATTGGCTCTCTAAAGGGGTACTATCTANGGCGGCATCCGCGCTTGCTTCTCAAAAAAGCCGGCAGCCCATTCCACACGTGACGCTGCCACCGAATACGCGCATGTGCAGGCGATGCGCATCCATTTTCGGGCACGAACTGACCGGGTCGGCAATCGAGGCTGGTCATTCGCGGCCGGAAATGGAAGTGCATCGCCTGCACAGGCGCGTATTCGGCAGCAGCGTCACGTGTGGAACGGGCTGCCAGCTTTTTTGAAAACAAGCGTGGGCGCCACCGCGCTCGTCTAAAAACAGCCTTACTGTCGGGAGCTGGGAGTGAACAATGGGAAATGGATTGCCCATTGTGAGTGTCGGTTCTTCTTCCAAGAGATCGAGATTGGCTACTGTCGGAGGACAGGATGCTGGGCTTGATGGACCATTGGTCTGAGTCAGTATGGCACTACTTATGTTCTTAAATGATGAGAACATTTAAGAAGTTAAGATAACCTGCTATTTTCCATTTTAAGGCCATTTTGAAGTGAGAAGCTGTCTATGGAACTCTTTGTTGAAGAACATTACTGTATGACCTCCCATCTCCAGGACAAGCTGTTTGTCCAGATATGGGGCATATCAGTGCTGTTAGGCATGTCTCTGTTCCAGACATAAATGCATGTACTGCATATAGAAGACCCCAGGTATTGGGAGACTGGAGTGGATTGTAAAGGTTTAGACTATTTTTGTCAGCTCCCCTGAAAAAAGAACTTTGAGGTAATAATAATAGTAGTAAAAAAGAACATTAAGACTATAAAAATGTTCAGAGGTATCCAATGCACAAAATTTCAGTAAGTTCCAGCTTTATAAGAAGTTGGGATGACCTGCTATTTTCCATTTTAAGGCAAAGTAGGAAGATAGTTGGACACAGAGTGCTGCATTTCCTAAAAGACTCATTTTAACATTGTTTTAAAAGTGTAAAGCAATTAGCTGACTTCTTTATACGTTTAATTCTTTATAAGTTTAAGTTTAATAAGCTTAATTCTGTATTCCAAGAGTAAGTGCTATAATTTGGGGGAAGTATGTAATGTATTCTTAGTATATAACAAAATGGTTGAATTCCTGCCTGGAATGCAAAACGGAACTGCTTAACTGTAATTTGCAAACATGTCTAGCACTTCCAAAATATTATAGTTATGAGGCATAAAAATAGGAGCTAAATAGGAAGCTAGCCTTAAAGTTAAACTGACTAGGCGCTGTTCATGTTAGAAGATAATGAAATGAGTTTCTGCACAAAAAGAAATTTGTGAATTTATGGTACCAGTACCTCCTCAGTCAAATTGAGAACTGAGCTGTACCCATCAACTTCATGATCTGTTTCCTAGTTTACTGTGATTGTTGTTTACCCGATTGCCAGGTTACCATAGACATTTGCTGCTTTTCCAACCATTTTCATTCCTCGTGTAATAGTGACATAATGCCGACGCAATACCATAATTTCCATCTGCATTCTATGTGGACTGGGCAGGATATATTGTTCAGCCTATCATCAACTCTGTTACTCTGGTTTATGTACTTCACTGCCATTTGTTGGCTGGCTTGCATGTCCCTTTTTCAAATCTGCAAGCCAGTTGCAGGTTGGTCAATCCATAAGGGCCAAATTTCTGATTGGTTGCCTGGGTAAAAGTAAAAAAAGTCATGCAGTGCAATTTCCCCTCACCTTCTCTGGGAACTTCTCTAGGGGTGAGTGCACCATCTCATTTTGTAGTATGTTAAGGTTGTAGCTTGGCCCCCACTCAGAAATGTGGCAACTGCCACCACAATGCTATTTTCACTGTTTTCTATCTGCATTTTTTGCTCTTTATCTATTATTATTATTATCATTATTATTATTATTATTATAATAATTAATTAATTAATTAAATAAATAAATAAATTTAAACGTATATGCCGCCCCCTCCTGCTACAAGCATCTCAGGGCAGCTAACAACATCTTTGGAAAGATGCATTTCCTGATACTCCCAGCATCGGTAGTCAGAAGTCTCATCCCCTAACCAGTTTTACTAGTAGTTATTTTATGGATCTAACCCAGGCATGGGGAACCTTTTCCTTCATAGGGGCCACTTTGAAAATGAGTGCATGCTCCAAGGACCGCTTAGAAGTTTGGACTGGGACCCTTAAGGGGCCCCAATCCAAAGAGGAGGGTCCAGATCATGAACCTGCCCCCTGTACTCTGAACTCAGTAATTCAGTGCTTGGAGGTAAAAACTGAATCCAAGAACTGGAAAGGGATGGGGTGAACAAGAAGTTTCATCCTGGTTCAATTTTGCTTGGAATTGGGCATTTCATTTTGTCTGAATGAAGTTGGAATGAGCGATTGATCTGATCATTTGTTCTGATTTATGACTGGACTGAACAAAATATTTATTTTTTTAAGAAGTCCATTTGTGCATGCACAAAATGGCCACTGTGGCTGTTTGTGAATGTTCAGTGGCACTGCCGAAATCCAAGATGGTGGTGGACTCCAGCAACTCCATTTTGGATACAACCAGCACCATTTGTCCATCCACAAAATGGTCAGCAGCCATTTGTGCATGCACATTGGTGCTGCCTATACCCATACCCATACACCAGTGCCACCATTTTGGATATCAGCAGCACCATTTTGCACATGTGCAAATGGTCTATTTAAAAAAAAAATCAACCAGGATTCCAACTGGAATTGGAATTTCAGCTGAAATAACAGACAACTGTTCCATTTTCACAGAAATGTCTGTGAAAACAGAATAGTTGTTCCAAACCAAAGGACCAAGCCAAATAAAAATTATCCATGGGCCATGGGGCCTGAAGTACTCCACCTCTGTGGGACAAAGTGAAACTGTATGGGGATAGAATACTGCATCTGCAGTTTTGCTAGAAGTGGGCTCAGCAAGAACTGTCATCTTTTGGGGGATCCCCATTGGTGATTTATGTCCCCTCACTTGGGTATGTTGATAATGCTAGTGTTTTGCCATGGCATTCCTATCTCATCTACCAGGTGAGTGTTGCATTATTGATAGGATATCCATTGTGGCATAAAACCTGCAACTGTGAGGCCAGTTTAGATAACCCAGTTTCTTTCATGCAAGTGAACTCCTAAGTCAAGAAACTCTGATGGGTGATACAGTGCTTCCTCTGATCAGAATAATGAAGACTTTGAACCAATATTTGAGGATCAAACAAAAGTGGAAAGCCTAGATCTGTTAGGTGGTACGTGCCAAGTCTGCTTCTTGCTTCTTAAAATGAGTAGTGATTTCTCAGCATTTGCATTTTAAAACACTCCGAGAAGGCTCATCTCTGGGAGAGATTATGCCACATCAAAAGGCTTGCAATTAATAGATGATTTGTGTAAGGTAATTCTATACAAAATCTTCTAGGTTTCAAATCAGATTGTTAAAGCTGCAAGATGGAGAATTCAAAGGCAAGAACTTAAAAATTGCTTCCCAGATCATAAACTACCTTCTCTTGTTGGCGGGGTTCTGGGTAAAACATATCAGCCGCATGGCTTATGTTAATAGCTTGTGAAAATACAGCAGCTCTGCGAAATGGACTGATAATTTGGAGAGGGAACCCTTTAGGCGCCAGTGCAATTTCATCCTGCATCAAATGAACAGAAACACTTTAGTCTGTAGATCTATCCACATGAATCTTGTAAGCTAGGATCTCTCACAACACTCACCTGAGATCAGTGTAGCTCCACTGACACCAATGGGGTTATACTGGATACATACACATTGGTGTAGTTTGAATTTATATTTGCAGGGGATGTAGGAGTCCTGGGTAAGGAGTGGGGAGATGCACTGTGCTCTGGGAGCTGCAGACTCTGAGAAGAGACATCCTGCACTGTGGGGACTCTGAAGGCTGCAATCCCTGGTGAGAAGGGATCTTGACATAGTCCCAGCTGGATAGATATTCTTAGGAAGGGGAAAAGGGAGGGAGTAGTTCATCTTCCTGCCTCCCTACCATCCCTGTCAGCCCCCTCATTGCTGACTGGGTATATGGTCTCCAGCAGCTGCAACTGAAGCGTCCACCCTCTAACCTGTCGATTGGGCTTAAGCACTGACACCTCCAGCCCCACCCTAAGAGGGGCCAATAAGCAGACTGAGAGCTGTAAGGTGGCTGAATGGGCAGGGGTCTGGTTATCTCTGCTATTTATTTGACACCAGGCTAGTTTGAAGGAAGCAAGCAAACTCCACCTGTGCTTTATATTGGTGTAAATATAATATACATTCTTTAGCTGTCTCCACTGGGGTTTCTTTAATAATTCATCACAATTTGGAGTGTTCTTTTCCAGTTTCCAACAGGAGTCCACGTCACAAACCCATCATGACAAATGGCACTAGTCAGAACTCTCACTAGCATGCTCAGAAAATAGCCCTTGGTGTTGGATGGGACACGGGATACCTTTACACATCATAAATACTATGTTTTGGGGATTTTCAACACAGACAATCCCCAACAGGTAGGGATTTTTCATTTGTTATTTATACATAACAGCTAGTTATAACCAGCAGCTCTTGTGTGTGTTAGGACTGAAGCAGCAATTCCTTTTTCAACTCGCTATTTCATTCCACCATTTTGGAATTGCCTGTGACTTTCCACAGTTTTTCTGCTCGCATTACGCAAATTTCACCGGCATTCTGCTAATTCGGAGACAGTCAGAGCAATCTCGGAAACTGTTGGAACAAACATTGTTCTGCTATTTTTGCAGCCGGTGGAAGTAGCAGAATGAAAATAGCGGAACAGCGGAAGTACCAGAATGAAAGTAGCGGAATGAATGTCTTTATCACACCGTACCGCTCATTGCAGAAGAGCTTTTTCCATTGGAAAAAGCTACTGCAGCGGCTTGCTGTTTTAGCCCTAGTGTGGGTGGGGACTTACCTATCATTGGGATCACCAGGGCAGCAACACAAGCAACAGCAGGAAGCTGAGTGGAGAATTCTTTTGCAGTGCTCCTCAGCTAAGCTTGGATTGCTGTTTCCTAGGAACACTGGAGGCAGGGTCGGTAAGGGGAGCAGAGCAGGGGAAGTTCCTGCTCCATTCCTGCTTCCAGCCCACTGCTGGTGTTCTTATCAGCAGCAACTTTAGCGAGGCAGACAGGGAGAAAGTGAGAGAACTGGCCTGTCAAGCTTGTCCTGCCACTGCTGCTCCAAATGTAGCTGCTATGAGGTCTTGTTTAGACCGCATAGCCACCACATACAACCCCTTAACATATAGGACAAGACCCAAGATGATTTCAGGCCATTTTGCATGTGTGATGCATAGAGGCAAAGTAGTCACTACATTTGTCGACCCCCCCCCCCCCAAAACAAGACAGGACACCATTGTTGGATTTAACATGGCCGCACTACCTCCAGGGCTTACTGCCACGCAACCATCACCTCCAGCTGCTCAGTACAACTCGGCGCTGAGCCCATCTCCTCCTGGCCTCACAGCCAGCAGCCAACCAGCATCAATGATCATCCCCTGACACCTCCCCCACTGCCACAGCTGCTACTGCCACGGCCTTCACGCTGCCGATGGTCAGGCCAATCAGGAACCCAGCTCTCCTCTCCCCACTCCCGACCCGGTCCTCCGTGTGAGGCATTTCACCACCACCCCCAATCTCCATGGGCCATGCTTTGGCCTGGCCCGGTCCTCCCCGCCACCAGCCAGTGTCCCTGGTGCTGGGTCGCCCCCAATTCCAAGCGGTCACTGCCCCGGGCCCCCCCAAACCCTTTTTCCTTCTTACCCCCCACACCACACCAGACTCCATCGCACTATGTGACCGCCGTCCGCAGCTGAGCTCCTAGTGATGATGAGGCTGAGGGCAGAGCAGAGCTGACTCTGTGAGCTTCCCGCCGGCCTGGCTCGTGTGCTCCCTCCCTCTGTGCTGTGCCACACTGCGACTGCCTCCTGCAGTGCGTCCGGTCCGTGGTCCGTCGCCGACTCGCCATCTAGGGAGTCAGCAGTCACAGCCTCAGCCGTGCCTTGTTCCCCGTGCTCGCCGAGTCACCACCTGCCTGCCTCGTGTGTGTGCATCGCGTGGCCACTCTGGAGGTGACGCCGATGCATTCGCAATGCATTCCCCAGCGCACGGCACGCACGTTGCATCAGGGAGGCAGGGGCAGGGCTAAGGTTTGTTAGCAGCGCGGCGCTGGTGAGGTGTGTCCACGTGTGGGCCCGGGGCGGGGGGGTCATGGGCCCTCCCCCTTGTCAGCCGGCGAGGTGCCCGGGGGCTGGTGGAAGGAACAAATTTTTTTAAAAAAAACATTTATTTAATAGCTATCATAGGATGATGGGCAGCCAGGAGGACCTGTGGGCCCCCAGCCATGGGTGGGCCCCGGGACACATGTCCCGCCTGTCCCTATGATAGCTACGCCCCTGGAAGTTGTGCAAACAAGGATAGGGAACCGTTCCCATGGCACAAATCCAGGATTTGGGCCTTCCTTTCCTTGAGTCTATCCCTTAAGCACCCCCACCCCAACTTCAGTGCAGCCCTCGGATCTTGTGCAAGCTTTCCAAGCAGCCCCCAGGAGGTAAAAGGTTCCTCATCCCTGGTTTAGATATTATAGTGTCATCCATGGAAACTGTTTCTGTGGACACTTAAGACATCCATGGAGACTGGACTCCCTTCTCATGTCTAGAGTTGCTTTCCATCCTGCCCCTTGTACAGTCATTCACACTTGTGCAAAAGGACTTCCCCCAAGCAAACTCATGACTTATTTCATGCTCTCCAACATTTGACCACAGAAAATAGATACACATCATGTCATCCCTAATTTGCATGTGCTTATGAAAATGTGTAATAACTCACTAGCTAACTTTGTAGCTGAGCTGGGGAAAATGGATGTCATTGTGAGAGGCTCTGTGTAAACATATGTTTGTATGTGCAGGACTGATGGCTCAAGTTACAATTTAGCCTATTAAAAGGCCAAAATTCTTTAATGTGTGTGTATTGACTTTGGTTCTAAAGTTTTAGTTTTAAAGTCACTCAGAGGATCACAGATCTGGAAACAGAGACAGTCCCTTTCAGTACACTAAAGAATAATCTTTCACAAACACACTCACATACATCCTACTTTTTGTAGTTCTCATCTTGCTCCCAAGCACACAGTTCCCTCCAGCCTGGGTGTTATCTTTCTTTTTTCTTTGATAGCAGTGCTTATCCCAAGGTTGATAAAGTAAGAAAAGGTGCTGCAGTCCCATTCCTCAGTGATGAATGACAGCTCCTTCTCCTGCTGAAGTAATGAGGTGTTAATGATCCCCTTTGTCTGCTGAACCAGGTACAAAGTTAACATTGCTGAAAGCTGGGTACAAAACAACAAAACCCATCACTGTACTACGCAAAAAGGAATGACTGAAGCGTATGTTGTTCTTTAATCTGGGTTTGCTTGACCTGTAGCAATGCATTCATGCAGCTGTTGATTCCCCTGCATTCCAGTGGTCCACCTTTGCATCAGATGGCACAGAACAAAGGATTAGGAAGTGGCAAGGATTTCATACAGCACTCAAAATGCGGGTTTGTACTACTCTAAAAGAATATTGTATAAATTAGTCCAAAGTGTGGGTGTAAAATGCTTCTCCAGTTAGGTCCTTTTCACACAGACACTCTTAACACTGATAAAATTGGTGTTACATTTTATTATACATGTTGCAGGGCTGCAGGTGTGCTCTATGGGTGCCCTGCAACATGTATAATAAATTGTAACACCCATTTTATCAGTGTTAGAGTGTCTGTGTAAATAGGGCCTTAGAGGGGCAACGTTCACTCTTAACTAGCCTGGGTGTAAATTATAGCATAAATTGCAAGAATGCAGAGGGAAAGGCCAGGTCTGGGGTGCTGACAAGTGGAATCTGCATGGATGCTGCCCAGGCTGTAGCTGAAACAGATGAGAAAGAGGTTACTGTGATGGAGTGGTGAAACGAACAGGCCAACTTGTATTTGAGGGTATTATTCAGATATTTGAATGGCTATTCGAATAACCTCTGGGGGAGAGGAAGTATGAGCCAGGTTGGAGAGATTAGGCAGGGAAAGGAGAAGGAGACTCCCCTCAATGAACATCAGGGGAGTGGGAGTGATGTGGGAGGTTTGGGATTTTGGAGTGGAGTAGTTTTATGTATTTTACATTATTAGTTGTCCCAAGTCTTTGAGAGGGAGCAAGAGAGAAATCTCAATAAATATATAAATAAATGAAAAAATATCTGCATTTGAAACACATTCTCATATCTGTTTGTTTGGATTATTTGGTTATTGGGTTGGTTATTTGGCTACTTTGTTACTGTCGTATTTTGAACATTTGGTGCAAAAGATTTTCCGAGCGGATATCCAAATGGGCAGGGCAAATCTCTGATATGCTGAATTCAGTCTGAAGTGATTTAATTAGATGGATAATCTATTTGCATTGAATATTCATTTCAGCTCTGCTGGGGCAATCAGCATCAGTGCAGGACTAGGGATGAAACAAATATTTGGTGTAATATTGAATTTGAAAAAATCAGTAATTTTGTATCCATTTTATTAAGCAGACATAAAGTGCTATTCATTTCCCACTTTGTTTGTGGTCTTAAATACCTGTTTTGATATGTTTGTGTTTGGCATTTTGGTTATTTGAATATTTTGGAGAGAGAGGCAGTGTGAGAGACAGAAGCAATCTGGAGCAAGCCCCAGAAAGGAGCAGTGGTTCCAAGCAGTGCTGTTAAGCACTTACCAACTGAAGGCTGAGAGAAAGCCAAGTTGCAGGGCAGAGCCTGGGAAACTGCCCAGCTACAGGTAGAAAAAGGCTGTTCAACTTTCCACAGACCTGGAAAATGCTGAGAGGAGACTGAGCTTCAGAGAAGATGCTTCCAACTTCCCAGTGACAAAGGTTGAGATGGAGATTCCAAGCCCGGTGTGGACGAGGGCCCCAGGTCAGTGGCGGATCAAGATCCCAGCCATTTGATGGAATACGGCAGAGCCCAAGGGAGATGATAATCTGGCTAAAGGGACCTGGGAGTTGTGAGTGGAAGAGCAGGAGAGTGGGGGTGCGACCTTGAGGAGGCCCTTGGGAGACCGTGGTGTTGTGGGACCTTGAGGAGGCCCTTGGGAGACCATGGCAACATGGGACTGAAGTTAGCCACCCCCGAGGCATTTACCGCGGATAGGACTATCCGCCCACCTGAGCTCCCCGACAGAGAAAGTGCTGAACGTTGAGGCTTGAGGGGGAGAGCAGCGGTGGGTGAGCTATCTGTGTTTTCGAGCATTTATTATGTTTTTGTCTGATAGCCCCTGGAACTCGGCCTGGGACACTGTGGGGGTGTTGGCCTATTAACTATTAACTGTGTGGCCAGCTGGAGAGCTGGGTGTTGGTACTGAGCTGCAAGCAGAGACTGTGCTGACCTCTCGACATTGACCGTTTACAACCCTCATGGAAGCAAGTTTGAAGGGGAGTGGTCTGTGGCCTCATTGTAAGCAACGCATCAAAGGGCACCGGGGAGACCCGGGGGTCGGAAGCGAAGATTTCTCCATGAGGTGTTCTACCAAGCCTTTAAGGAAGGGGTGAATTATTGGAGAACTCCCATTACATCATTACATCGAATTGTATTTTAGGAAGAGGAGTGATGATTGGCTGTCTTGTTCCTTCTGGCTAACAGGGACGATTTTGTACAGAGTTGGTCTGTGGGAAAACAGCGTATTTTTGTGTATAAGTGAGGTGAAGGTGTGCTCCTAGTACTGCTGGTTGGTGACTGCAGCAAGGGATTAACTGGGCAATGTCTGGGGTAGAGTGAGCTGCTCATTGGCATCCTGCTAGGGGGCTAGCTGTAGTAGTGGTGTTGGGATTGTCTGTCAGGAGTAGTTTCTATATTAAGTGAGGTATGGAAAAAAAAGAGACATAGACTATCAATCTCCCCTGCCAACTATATAGATTCGCCCAGGCAAAAGTGCCCCAAATTAGATGACCAAGTATGGGGAGCACAGGCACCAATTTAATTGCTAAATAGATTCCAACCCCTGGGAGAAATGGGGGAAGAATGTGGACCTGCTTTGGATGGAACCACTCAGAGCCTTATCAATGTAGGGGGAGCAGCTAAAGATATGCAGTTTAGTCCCTTAAGAGGTAGAAATATAGAGGCGAAGGAAAGCTCCTCTTCAGTGCAGCATGACCCCTTATTAGGAGACGCTTTAAAGACACAATGTCATCTAATAGCAAAAACGGTTACTCTTTTGTTTACCAGTATATCCGACAGGGGGGACTCTTTGCTTTGGGTTAGGTCCCAATAGAAGGAAGTCTCTGCAAAAATCAACGTCCTGCAGCCTAGTAAAAAAACCTGAGAGAGTTAATAACTTCCCGGGAGGCTGGGATGGTGAATTACAAAAGGAAGGGACCAGTGAGATGCAATATAACAGGAACAAAATACTAGCCAGTAGGCATAGCTCAAAGAGCGCAAAAGGAATTATGATTATAAATCACAATGCAATATGGATTAAAGCTTGATGCTTTGGAAATCTTACATATAGAATATATGAGCCATGGTAAGAATAGTATCTGCATTAGATTGTTCTTTAACACTAGCCACCTGGTCAAGAAAATGTTCCAGGCTAGGAACCATTTGAAAACAAGAGGGCTATCAATAGATAGAATATACTCCTATAGTGAAAAAGAACGGCATTTATCTTATAGGGAGGTGTCCCCAATGATACAATTATCACCTTCCAATTGTATCTCTTTGGGTCCAAAACAATTGGCCAACATTAGTCCTCCTGGAAAGATCTTAGAAAACAGGATGGCGGAGGGAAGAGATGGACATAAATTCAGGTCCAGAGAACATTAACCGAAACGGGAGTCTCACCAGGGGTAGTAAGAAGACAAGCAAATTATAGTAAGACCCCTGGAAGATTAGATAGCCGAATAATTGATGGCAGTGCAAAAATAGTGTCCTGTCAAACAAAGAGAGAGGATGGGGGCAAGAAGTCCGAAGGCCCCAGAATTATGGCTGGAATTATAATAACATTCTTAGAGGATAATTCAGGGGGGACTAGTAAGGTCCCTATTTTGCCCCCTTTTGATGAAATGACAGTAATAGATCAAGATATTCTAATTCAAAAACTAGATAGCATTAGGAATAATCTCACAAGTACCACCGTGGATTACCAGGCAAAATGTATGGAGTCACACAGTAAAATCCATCAGCCTGAACATAGTTTAGAAGTACTAACTGCCATTCGCTACCTATCCCCAGAAGAATTGGGGGAATCTATTCCCCCCTCTGGGCCCTCACAGAATGGCATTATGACTGAGCCTTCTAAGAAAGAAGGATATATTCATCATCTTCAATTGGGAAAGGAAATACTAGGGAAAGTAGAGGGAGATCTGAAGGACCTAATAACTCCCATGCCAGAGCTAGTAGATGGGAGTAAAAGACAGGGTCTGGCTCAGGACGAAAACCCCCAAATAAGTGAGGGGGAAGTCCCGGGCCATGAACTGCAGACACAGGATTTAGTAACCACATTACAAAAGTTGCAGGGCTTTGAAAAATGAAAAATGACACGTAGGAAGCGCCAGGAGGGATCTAATGCAGCCCAGTACACTCTCAGCAAGTAAAAGGCCACAAGAAGGCAATAGTCTAGGGACAAGTTCCCAAAATAGATTGGAAGGTATAAATCGCCAGATGATTACACCAGGGGATCCTGGAGGGGCTGATATTCCACCAACTGTACAGTGGGATAAGATTAACCTAGGTGCTGTTTTAAAATTAGCCTCGTGGAACATTTCAGGATGTAAAACCAAACTTTTTGACCCAGATTGGTCCAATTTCTTGGGAAAATATGACTTGATATGTCTTCAGGAAACCTGGATGCAAAAGGGGGGAGACATTTGAGGTACAAGGATTTAGAGTTTATTCTCAAGCAGATACTAAATTAAAAATCAAAAGCCGGACATTGGGCGGCTTGGCTGTACTAATTGCCAATAAATACCCAAATATGTGCAAAATTGTGCCAACTAAGAGGCAAGAATTCCAAGTGGGGCTTTGGGAATCCCCGTATGGAGATCAGATCTTGCTGATTAATTTATATATTCCCCCATATTATAAATCTGACATTTGGGTGGCACTGGAAGATCTTATAGATCAACTTGATAGCTTGTACCCTAAGCCAATGCCAGTTATAGCTGGGGATTGGAATGCTGGAATGGGACCTGATTTTAAAGTGACTTAAGTTGAAGTCTGAACATCACAGACTGGATCCCCGAATGGAAAAATAGAGATGTAGTAAGAAATGAAACTGGGCACCTTATGATAAAAATGATGCAAACATACGGCATGGTTGTGATCAATGGGAGCAGAATAGAAGACCCCGAAGGTGACTTTACATTTATTAACACCAATGGGAGAAGTGTGGTTGACTATATAATAGTCCCCATACACTACTGGAAAAATTTTGAATAATTGTTAGACCTGAAAGTGATCACATGGTTCTGAGTGTAGATATTAAGTTGTACAAGACAATTACCCAAAATGTGATTAGATCCGAGATGAAAAGGGAAGGTACATATAAGACTTGTATTAGGTGGACTACCTCCCATGCTTTCGAGACATTGGAACAGCTATGTGGGCAAGAATTTCTTAATTTAAGAGAGCAAATAATATTAGGTGGAGAGGAAGATATAGACTCCTTGAATAAAGACTTCTCTAAAATAATGACCACACTAGGTGACAATATTCTGTATTGTGAAGTCAGCCAGAGAAGGACTCAGTCCAATAAGTGGTATGATAAAGAGTGTAGGTTAGCCAAGGGCAGACTCACTTGGGCCAAGCTCAACTGGCTAAAAGTATACTTGGACACCACTAAGTACGAATATTTGGCATAAAGATGTAATTATAAGATCCTAATTAAAATGAAAAAGTTTCATTATATGAATTCTATATGGGCCAAACCAGAGGTAGCTGCAAGTATGAATGATTCGAGGCAGTTTTGGTCCATAATAAATTTTGGACTGAACCCCAACTTAACCAATTCAGTAGAACCAATAGAGGAGGAAACTTGGATAGCTTTCTTTGATAAGCTTTATAACAAAAATGGTAAGGAGGTGGAAATAGTTGAACTCTCCTGTATAACACAGACAAATAGAAATTGGGGGTTTGACCCACAAGTAAGGGAGATTGCGGTTTCCAAAGTAATTAAGTCCTTAAAATGAAATAAAGCTCCTGGTTTTGATTATATAATCTCTGAAGTTTTACAAGTTAGTCCGGATTGATGGTCCCCTATGCTGGCAAATTATTTCACCCAAATAAATAAAACAAAGAAGGTCCCATGGGGATGGGGTATAAGTGTAATTGTCCCACTATTTAAGAAGGGAAACCCCAAAGATCCAGGATGTTATAGACCTATAAGCCTGTTACCAGTAATGGGAAAACTGTACGCCAAGTTACTTCTTAGGCATCTAGAAAATTGGGCCTACATCCAAGGCCTGATCCCGAAAGAACAATTTGGATTTGGTAAAAACTGCTCTACGATGGACAATTGTTTTATAATGTCCCATGTTATAACTAAATATATTAAAATAAGGGCTGGAAAATTATTTTTCGTATTCATTGATCTCAAAAAGGCATTTGACTCTGTAACAAGAGGGAAACTATAGGTAATTTCAGACATTACGCGGTCCAGAGTCACCACAGTGGATTCCCAGCAGTGGTGAATGGTTCAACCACCCCCCACGGTCAATAAAAGCCTTGAACAGACGTGACGGAAGCGGGACCACAGCAGGGAATCAGGCTGCCAGATCGCGGTCCTGGACAGCGCAACAGACGTGACACCGATTCCCAGCCGTGGTCAAAACACCCAGAATGAGTCAGGGAGGGGCGGGACACAGACATGGCCAGCTGAGGGCAAACGAAGCCACAAGGGACAAAAGGGAATGCCCACACAAGGGAAATGGGAAGGGAGGGGGGAGAGGGAGAAGAGCCGCCGAGGTACCACACACAACAGGCACAGTGAAACACACAGCACAAACACACACCCAGGTGCACACCCACCCACATGGGGAAGGGGGGGGAGACATAGCGGGACGGACAACACACACGGCACATAGGGCACGGGGGGGGGCTAGGGACAGGGAAGAGGGGGGGAAATGGCACAGGGGCACAGCTGGACACAGACAATGGCAACCAGGACCCCCAATACAGTGCAGTCCGCATGGGCACCCCTGCAGCAACACAGGAAGTCCCGGAACGGGGGGCCCCAGGAGGTCTGGGCACAGGCACAGCAGGAGCACACACAGAACAGGGTGCAGGCCAGGAACAGTCCAGGAGGCACACTTGGACCCCAAGCGCCAGCGAGGGGGTGATGGAGGGGAGGCAGGAGATCCGGAGCAGTGCAGCAGATCCAAAGTCACATACCCCCCAGGGGACCCAGAACCCCGAGGTCACACAGGCACCCATGAGGGGGGGCCTGGGGTGATGACGGGGGCGTAGGAGGAGGAGGACGGTCAGCAGCACCCAGGGGTGCTGGGGGGGCCAGTCAGGGATCCGGAGGGTGACAATGGAGAAGGCAGACATGGAGGTGAACACCTGGTGCAGAGGCGGACAGAGGGGCCCAGAGGCACATCGGAATGGGATCACACACCTGACAGCGCTGCCAGCTCTGCTGCAGTAGGCTCAGACACGCAGCAGTCAGCAGCAGGAGGCCATGGAAGGTGACCCAGCTTCAGCAGCCGGTGATACACCGCTCCACAGGAGCACTGGTGTCCACGGGCCCTGTGAACACAGCCAAAGTAGGACACGGCCAGGGCAGGGCCCTCCTCCGCCAGGCAGACCATGTAGGTGGCCAGGCTGCACACAGACAGGCCAAACACGGTCTCCGCCATGGACCAGGCCACATGCGAGCACCTCATCTCTGCGACGCGCCCATCGGGAAAGGGAACCAGCCCCAGCATCTCAGCATGCAGCCGGCAATCCCGGGCGCTCGCCTCATAGCCGAAGTAACGAAGGCCAGAACTCAGACTCGCATAAGCACCCGACAGGCTGTCCGGGCATCCCAGGAGCAATTGCACGGCCGGGGTATGCCACAGGTCACACAGGGCCATGGTCTCGCGGAAGGTCCATGGATGAGGGGCCCCATGGGGGCCGGGAGCCCGATGGAAGCACAGCCAGCCATGGTCCAGCATGCCAGGGAGAATAACACCACGGACAGGGGGGCCCACATTCCCTCCAGGGGCGGGAGGGGACTCAGGGGGGCACCAAGGTCGGCTGAGAAAGCCACAGGCTGCAACAATGTATGGCAACAGAGTGAGGCGTGGGGTGCAGACCCAGCACAGCTGCAGGAACCGAGCACACAGACAGGACAGCTGACACACTTATCAGGCCGGCAAGGATACGATGTTGCCAACAGGGAGAGGTGGGAGGTAATGACAGGAAGCATGCAGCTGCAGCCTGCATGCCCATGTGCGCGCGTGCGCTGGACCGTGCGTACGGCTCCAAGCTCGGACAGCAGGTGCACTCCATAGTGTGCCCCTGCCGACCCGGGCTGCCTGCCCTGCAGGAGACGGCCCAGCCAGCTGGGGGCAGGTCACCACCCATCCCAGCCTATACCTGGGCTGCCCACGGCCCCCTGGGCTCACCACACCATGGATCAGGACAGGTTGGGCACCTGCGGGATGCACCTAGTGCTCTGTGCCGAGTGGTACCGCACCCATGCCGATCAGCTGCGCATCCTGACTGCCGAGGTGCACCTGGGCGCCCGCCTGCGGGTTACCATGGCCCGGAGCACAGCTTGAGCCCTCAGGGCCCACCATGGGTGCAGGCACACCCTAGCCCGGCTCAGAGCTCAGCGGGTGTCTGGGGCAGACCGGTAGGCCGTGAACCACGGCTGGACCAGGGCTGCGGCGATCCGCGAGGCGACCGGGCACCTCAAATGGAGGAGGGAGACCATACGCCGGGCCTCCCATCTCGCTATTCCCATTGCCCGGCAGTTATGGGTCACAGAACGGGCACAGGGATGGTGGTCCCGGGCGCTGGCTCGGTGGGACAAGGCAGCCTGGAGGGTGCACTTCCGGATGGACAAGCTCACCCTACTGCGGTTCACAGAGTTGCTCACACCTTGGCTGGAGCAGCAGCACACCCCCATGAGGAACACTATCCCCATGATTCAGTGGGTGGCCATCGGGGTCTGGACCCAGGCAACGCCTGACTCCTGCCGGTCCGTCTCTCAGCACTTCTGTGTCGGGGTGAGCACCGTTGCCTGTATCCTCTGGGATGTCTGTGAGGCTGTGGAGGGCGTCCTCCTGGACCGGGCGATCCAGCTGGTGGATCAGGGGCCCGTGATGGCCGGCTTCATGGCTGGCAGGCTCCCCAACTGCATGGGCACCATGGATGGCATCCACATTGAGATCCTCTGCCCCTTCACGGGGGAGGCTGCAGAGTATGTCAACAGGCATGGGTATCACTCCCTGCAGCTGCAGGCTGTGGTGGACCACCGGGGGCGGTTCATAGACATCTTCACGGGCAACTCTGGGTGCAGCCACGATGCCCAGCTCTTGACCATCTCCCCCTTCTATGCCCAAATGTACTGCGGGGACTTTGCAGACATGGGGTTGGCCCGGATTGAGGGGGTGCTGATGCCCCCTTGTATCCTGGGGGACTCTGCCTACCCCCTCACCCGGTGGCTGATGAAGGTATACCCAGTCACCCGGACCCCAGTGGAGGCGTTGTACAATTCCCGCCTGTGTGCTAGCAGGACTGTGGTCTACCGGGCATTCAGGGCCCTCAAGCAGCGCTGGAGGAGCCTCGCAGGCCGTCTGGACTACACGGTGGAGACCTAGGTCCTGGTGATAGGTGCCTGCTGTGTGCTGCACAATGTGTGCGAGACCGATAGGGCTGCCCTCGAATACCCCATGCCTACCCGCCATCCCAGCCCCGTGCCTCTGTACGTGAACGCGGACAGCCCGAGGGAGTACCATTATGCCAAGCGCATCCATGCCACCCTAGTTAGGCACATCAGCCGAGAGGCCGAGGCGTGATGCCGCATACCACCCGACCTATCCCCTTGGGGCCCCGGGGGGCTCCCTGGTCTAGCCCCTATACGGGCATGGTCTACCCTCCCCCCTCCCACCTCTGAGCCCATGAATAGACCACAGGAGGCAGTAGTGTTGTCTGTGCTTTTATTTTACCAGCTGCTGACACGTGCCCACCACCACCACCTCCCAGCTCTGGCATGCGGGAGAGGGTCACCTCCTTGAACGCCCTGTGGGTGGCACAGAGCTCTAGGAGCACCCCTCCCCCCGCTGTCCATGTCCCAAATGGTGTCCTGGGAGGCCTCGGTGTCCAGAGGGGCAGGCGGTGGTGGGAGGAAGGGAGGACCTGGGACCCGAGGGGCCCCCCTGGGTGGCTGCTCCCTCCGGAGGCCTATAGGGACTGGGAGGCAGATGCGGGGCCCCTGCTGGCGTGGAAGCAGCTGGGCTAGCTGGAGGGGTGGTGGGGGCACCGAGGACCCCAGCACAGGGCCCTGGGCAGGCAGGGTGCCCGGCAGGGTGGCTGCCATCACATAGGCACACATAGTGCCCGCATGCCAGAGCTGGGAGGTCCCAATGTCATTGGACCTATCTATCTTGGCAGAGTGCTCCCGCACCATCCCCGTGATGGCCTGTTCCAGCTGCCCAAATGCCTCAACTTGCCTGCTGTGCTCCTGGCGCTCCCGCCTCCGCTCCAGATGCACCTCTGCTTGGAGCTTCTGGTCCCTTGCCTCCGCCCACTCCAGGGAGCGGTCTATGGCTGCCTCCATGCGGTCCATGGTCGAAATCATCCGCTGCCCCTGTTCTGTGGTGGTCCAGATGATGTCCTCCACCTGGTCCTCCCTCCGGCGCCGAATCCGTTCCCGGTGCTCCCTCATCCACTGGGCTGGGGGCACAAGCACGGGTTGCTGTGGTCCCTCCAGCTGTCCTGTAGGGTACACAGAGGTTAGTGGTTTGCTGCTCTGGGCAGCTGCCTCCCTTGGTGCCCAGTACCACCACCCCCTTCCTGCTCCCCTGGGCCCCCCATCCTGCCACATGTGCCCTGGGTCCCCCTCCCGGCCTCCCCGGGGGTCCCCCACCCTGCCTGTGTGCCTCACCTGGGTCCTCCGGCCGCTGCCTGGGCTGCTCTGCGCCGGCCTCCTCACCTGCCTGCCTCTGGTGCTGGGGCATGCCGTGCCCTGTGGGGCTATGCGGGGGTATTTGGTGGGGGGCTGTCGGGTTGGCCGGGTGGCCCCCCCGGCCCCAGACCCATGTTGTTGGGTGTCAGGACTGGAGGGGGCCTGCTCCCTGGCCAGGCCATCCCCAACCTCCCCCCTCAGCCCAGGTCTGTCCCCCTGTCCCATCTGCATGCTTACCCTCGATGTCTGTGTCCGATCCCTCTGAGACTGGCCCCTCCGTGTTGCTGTGCTCCCCCTGCGACCACTGGCTGAGAGTGATGAGGGTGCCGGCCTCGGAGTCTGGCTGTCTGACCACGGGGTGGGGGCTCTCCGGGCTGCTGTCCAGGGGGGGCCTGCCAATCTCTGAGGTCCCGGGGCGTTCCTCCTGGGGGTCTGGGGCCCTGGGGCGGGTGCCTTCTTGGGGGTCGGTGAGGGGAGGGGGTACCTTGGCCCATTCCCTGCCCTGGACCACCATGCTCCCCGGACCCTGCCCTGGACCACCCTCGATCCCTTCATATGGAGTATGCAGTCCAGGGCATCATAGAAGGGGGCAGTCTGGGCTCCGTGTCCGGACTGCTGGTTGTTGTCCCATATGGCCTTGTNCCGTCTCTCAGCACTTCTGTGTCGGGGTGAGCACCGTTGCCTGTATCCTCTGGGATGTCTGTGAGGCTGTGGAGGGCGTCCTCCTGGACCGGGCGATCCAGCTGGTGGATCAGGGGCCCGTGATGGCCGGCTTCATGGCTGGCAGGCTCCCCAACTGCATGGGCACCATGGATGGCATCCACATTGAGATCCTCTGCCCCTTCACGGGGGAGGCTGCAGAGTATGTCAACAGGCATGGGTATCACTCCCTGCAGCTGCAGGCTGTGGTGGACCACCGGGGGCGGTTCATAGACATCTTCACGGGCAACTCTGGGTGCAGCCACGATGCCCAGCTCTTGACCATCTCCCCCTTCTATGCCCAAATGTACTGCGGGGACTTTGCAGACATGGGGTTGGCCCGGATTGAGGGGGTGCTGATGCCCCCTTGTATCCTGGGGGACTCTGCCTACCCCCTCACCCGGTGGCTGATGAAGGTATACCCAGTCACCCGGACCCCAGTGGAGGCGTTGTACAATTCCCGCCTGTGTGCTAGCAGGACTGTGGTCTACCGGGCATTCAGGGCCCTCAAGCAGCGCTGGAGGAGCCTCGCAGGCCGTCTGGACTACACGGTGGAGACCTAGGTCCTGGTGATAGGTGCCTGCTGTGTGCTGCACAATGTGTGCGAGACCGATAGGGCTGCCCTCGAATACCCCATGCCTACCCGCCATCCCAGCCCCGTGCCTCTGTACGTGAACGCGGACAGCCCGAGGGAGTACCATTATGCCAAGCGCATCCATGCCACCCTAGTTAGGCACATCAGCCGAGAGGCCGAGGCGTGATGCCGCATACCACCCGACCTATCCCCTTGGGGCCCCGGGGGGCTCCCTGGTCTAGCCCCTATACGGGCATGGTCTACCCTCCCCCCTCCCACCTCTGAGCCCATGAATAGACCACAGGAGGCAGTAGTGTTGTCTGTGCTTTTATTTTACCAGCTGCTGACACGTGCCCACCACCACCACCTCCCAGCTCTGGCATGCGGGAGAGGGTCACCTCCTTGAACGCCCTGTGGGTGGCACAGAGCTCTAGGAGCACCCCTCCCCCCGCTGTCCATGTCCCAAATGGTGTCCTGGGAGGCCTCGGTGTCCAGAGGGGCAGGCGGTGGTGGGAGGAAGGGAGGACCTGGGACCCGAGGGGCCCCCCTGGGTGGCTGCTCCCTCCGGAGGCCTATAGGGACTGGGAGGCAGATGCGGGGCCCCTGCTGGCGTGGAAGCAGCTGGGCTAGCTGGAGGGGTGGTGGGGGCACCGAGGACCCCAGCACAGGGCCCTGGGCAGGCAGGGTGCCCGGCAGGGTGGCTGCCATCACATAGGCACACATAGTGCCCGCATGCCAGAGCTGGGAGGTCCCAATGTCATTGGACCTATCTATCTTGGCAGAGTGCTCCCGCACCATCCCCGTGATGGCCTGTTCCAGCTGCCCAAATGCCTCAACTTGCCTGCTGTGCTCCTGGCGCTCCCGCCTCCGCTCCAGATGCACCTCTGCTTGGAGCTTCTGGTCCCTTGCCTCCGCCCACTCCAGGGAGCGGTCTATGGCTGCCTCCATGCGGTCCATGGTCGAAATCATCCGCTGCCCCTGTTCTGTGGTGGTCCAGATGATGTCCTCCACCTGGTCCTCCCTCCGGCGCCGAATCCGTTCCCGGTGCTCCCTCATCCACTGGGCTGGGGGCACAAGCACGGGTTGCTGTGGTCCCTCCAGCTGTCCTGTAGGGTACACAGAGGTTAGTGGTTTGCTGCTCTGGGCAGCTGCCTCCCTTGGTGCCCAGTACCACCACCCCCTTCCTGCTCCCCTGGGCCCCCCATCCTGCCACATGTGCCCTGGGTCCCCCTCCCGGCCTCCCCGGGGGTCCCCCACCCTGCCTGTGTGCCTCACCTGGGTCCTCCGGCCGCTGCCTGGGCTGCTCTGCGCCGGCCTCCTCACCTGCCTGCCTCTGGTGCTGGGGCATGCCGTGCCCTGTGGGGCTATGCGGGGGTATTTGGTGGGGGGCTGTCGGGTTGGCCGGGTGGCCCCCCCGGCCCCAGACCCATGTTGTTGGGTGTCAGGACTGGAGGGGGCCTGCTCCCTGGCCAGGCCATCCCCAACCTCCCCCCTCAGCCCAGGTCTGTCCCCCTGTCCCATCTGCATGCTTACCCTCGATGTCTGTGTCCGATCCCTCTGAGACTGGCCCCTCCGTGTTGCTGTGCTCCCCCTGCGACCACTGGCTGAGAGTGATGAGGGTGCCGGCCTCGGAGTCTGGCTGTCTGGCTACCCATGCTGGTGTCTGGGGGGGGAGCTGCTGGTCTCTGAGGCATTCCTCCTGGGGGTCTGGGGCCCTGGGGCGGGTGCCTTCTTGGGGGTCGGTGAGGGGAGGGGGTACCTTGGCCCATTCCCTGCCCTGGACCACCATGCTCCCCGGACCCTGCCCTGGACCACCCTCGATCCCTTCATATGGAGTATGCAGTCCAGGGCATCATAGAAGGGGGCAGTCTGGGCTCCGTGTCCGGACTGCTGGTTGTTGTCCCATATGGCCTTGTACCCCCTCTTCAGCTCTTTGGCCTTGGAGCGGCACTGTGCGACGGTCCGGTGATGCCCCGCCACCTCCATTTCCCGCACTATCTCCCAGAACACATCCTCATTTCTCTGATTGAGCACGAGCTCCAGCTGATGCTCCAGAGTCCCCCAGATGTGGATGAAGTCCCGGGTCTCCCGGAGCCCCCACTGCCCCCCTCGGTGGTAGGGTCTTCTCCCCCTTCTCCCCTCCGGTTCCTCCTCCTCCTGCTCCTCCTCCTCCGGAGGCTCAGGCTCCCGGCCCGTTTGCGTGTCTTCAGGACACAAGTGTTGTGTGTGTTTGGTTGCTGGTCTGGCCCGGTCCCACATCCCTGCGCCTTCCCCCCCACCTGCCGGCTGACCAGCCATCCCCCCATCCCCCCTTGGTGCCCCTGTGCTGCTGGGTCCGCTCCCCTTCATTCCCCTTACCCGTTTCTGGGGTGCCTCCTCCCCTGGGCCCGTCGATGTCTCCGGGGCAGCCTGTCCTGGCTGTTGCTGCTGCTGCTCTCCCTCCACCTCCTGCATGTGCAGCACGACCACCTCCTCCCCCACCTGTGCATCCACCTCCTCCTCCTCCTCCTCCCTCTCTCTCTTGCCCTCCACTCTCCTCTGCCTCCCATCTCGCTCCATCACACCACGTTCTCCTGCTGCTGTGTGCCTTTAAATCTCCCTCCGTGGCCTGTGTTGTTGCTGGTTGCCTGGCAGTGACGCTGCATGCTTTGTCCCCAGCTGGGAATAATTTTGATTGATTCTGACTGGTGATTGCTGTCCAGACGTTACTTTTTAAAAATTCCCGCTGGGAATCTCTTTGACCACACTTTCGGAGATGGTCTGGGCCGGAGGTTCGGAAGCGTGGTTGAATTTGACCCCATGTGGGTATTGACTGTGGTGAACATCTGGCGGCCGCCAAACAGACATTCAGGGCACTTTGGCCTCGTTGCGGGATTGACCGTGGTTCACTGTGGTTGAGTATGATCTCATAACGTCTGAAAATACCCAATAGTAAGGACTGAGACTGGCATGCTGGTGATCAGTTGTTCCGGAAGGCAGGCCTGTCTCAGATACTGGATCAGGTTGTACAACCAGAGTAGTGATGCCTTGACCCACCAATGCCTGATGGAAGATTTGGAGTGTCAAGGCACGCTGCATTACCCCTGACTAATCCAAATGTTGTTCCATCTGAGAAGCACGGATTATTGACCTCATGTTTCTGGGGGGGAAAATGCACTCCAGCAAAAAAACTTGGTGACTGTTAGAGTGGCTGATATAGCCAGACAAGAGGACATGGAAATAGTTGCCTCTTGGAAAGTTGCTCCTTGGTATCATCAATTTAAGCAGGAGTATAAGTTCAAAGAATATTTAGATAAATTGAATGAACCAATGTTACGTAGAAACTTTGTGCTGTTGCATTTCCAACTGTATAATTCAGCAGTTATTTTTGTACAATATGCCGGCAAACTCTATGATAAGCGAATCTGTCCCTGTGCTGCCCAGGAAGTAGAGGATTTACAACATGTCATATTTAGATGCCCCCTCTATGCGAATATAAGACAAATTTGGATAAAGCCGCTGTGGGAAGGGAAGGGACATCTGTTATTGCAACAAAAAATAGAATTGCTACTGGTTGCCCACACAGAGAAAGGTATGAGATCGATAGCATCCTTCACACTTCTAGCTGCAAGAATACGAGAGGAATTTGTGGATTAACATAGGAATTAAGGACTGATTTATGTATATGACTTAAACTTAGTGAGAGCTAACCCGGGCTGAAATGACCATAATCTGGTATGATCTATTATAGTGAATTTACATGAAGGAGTAAGGACAGGCAGGTATAAAAGAGAAGCCTTGTGTATAAGAGAACAAGGGGGGATTTTAGGCTGCTTTTAAACGAGGGCGCGCTGAAGCGCCTCCCAAACGCCGCATTAAAGGAAAGCCGCCAGAAGTGACGTTCTTCCCGTTGCCGGCGGCGGCGGCGGCTGGAGACATGGGGCTTTGCAGCGGCGCATTCTTAAGAGTTCAATTATCTGGCTTAAGAACGCGCCGCTGCAAAGCCCCGTGTCTCCAGCCGCCGCCGGCAACGGGGAGAACGTCACTTCCGGCGGCTTTCCTTTAATGCGGCGTTTGGGAGGCGCTTCAGCACGCCCTTTAGATGCGGAGGATTGTAATGGTATATTTAACTTATGCAGTGATACCTTTCTTGTATCAACTTTTATTTCATGTTGTTATCTTTTGATTGTATGTTGGATCATGGTGTAGGCTAGTATTCATAAATAAATAAATTTGAAATTTTTGATTTGTTTATAAAGCTGAATGTATAAGATTCAAGCAACCTATGATTTAATTGTGTTTTTCTATTCGTATTATTGTATTTTTCATCTTTTTTGTTTCTTTGTGTGTAAGAATTTTTATTGTGTTTATTGTATGGTTTTTTGTTTTACTTTTTTATCTTTTTTCTCTTGTTTGCTTTATTATTCTATTTTTTAACCTTGGCCATGGCAAAAGCTAGTGCCTTAAATAAACTTGACTTGACTTGAATATTTTGGGTTTGGTGTTTCAGTCACTGGTATTTTGGTACTGCATACTTTGTTAAGGTTGGCAGTACTATTTAGACCTAAAACAAATTAAAAGTACTACTTTTTCACTCAATGTGCAATTAACCTGTGGAACCCATTGACACAGAACGTTGTGAAAGCAAATAGCAAAACTTGATTAAAAGAAAGTTTGAATACATTCTTAGAGGATAGTTTGATATACAGTGGAGTCTACTCAAGTCAAATTTCTCTGTCTATGTAAAATGTTTTGGACTTACAAATTCTGCTTAAGCAAACTAAAGCTGAAATGAGTACCCAGAAAAAAGGATAAACTTACCCAAATCGAACTGAATATTGCAGGTACTTTTTCTTACCAGAACCTGTTTTTGATCGGGTACTCAAACTACTGACAACTGGTATACCAAATTATCAGTTTTCATCTTGATTTTATCCCAGATTTGGGGAATTTTTCAGGTACTATTTTGGGTTTTCCAGTAATTTTGGGTAATAAAAACAATTCAGTAACTGAAATTTCAGTTTTTTGAGTACTCAGTCGATATTCGAGTACCGATTCAGATCCCTGAAGTGGTACCTGAAAATGCAGGTATCATCTGTGGGTACCAAATCAGGTACCTGTTTCAGTTCCTTCCCCCATCTTACAATTTTTAATATTATTTTAATTACTTGTTTTAAATTGTTTATATTGTGGTTTTGTGTGAAATGTAAAGCGCTCTGAGTGCCATGTAGGCGGGGGGGGGCACTATATAAAATAATAATAAAATTATTTATTTATTATTAATTATTATTATTGTCCCATACAAAACCCTATTATAGGCTGCATTATCTGGGCATGTCAGTATAGAACATTGGTGAGCTTTAATTCAGAAATAATAGACTGGGAAGAGAAAACATAGGTCAGAGTGAATGTGTGGGAAGTAAGGCTTGTAGGACTAAATTATTTATAGGAAAGTATAAATTAAGATAAGAGGGTTTTACGTTCTTCTTTGATTCTGACTCCCAAATATTTTCTGAATGACTAAAAGAAGAAAAGCAGATTTGTGCTTTGTTCCTGATGTTATCATGAGTGACGCAACTAAACAAGGAGCAAACCATTCTGGAGATACTTGAAGTTACTTGCGTGATTGGCAATTTCTTAAGCTGCTCTTGAGTTGTAGAAAAAAATCTGTTCAATTTTTTTTTTTTAATGCAGCATTAAAAAGGTGCATCACTTAATCTGACGTTGAATTCCAGAGAGCTTAAACATTTAAATAACATTACATTTTAATAATGTAATTTTTGCAATCTTCTTATCATTTGCTTAATTTTTTACTTTGCAATATAGGGTGAAAACAGACATGACGCTAACCACCCTTTAACCACCTTTGGTGGTTATTTATGCATGTTGTAGGGCTGTATTGGTGCCCTATGCAGCCCTGCAACATGCATAAATAACCACCAAGGGTGGTTAGCGTCATGCCTGTTTTCACCCATAGTCTTTCCCTACTCATACTCTCAAATGGTGTTTTCAGACTGACATAGGTCTGGTCAGCCGTGGACCTGCTCTGAATCGAGTCTACACATGGGCATACGGTGCCATCGTCTCATCAGTTATGCCCCACAATAGCACAGGCTGTAGGGCTGTATTGGTGCCCTATGCAGCCCTGCAACATGCATAAATAACCACCAAGGGTGGTTAGCGTCATGCCTGTTTTCACCCATAGTCTTTCCCTACTCATACTCTCAAATGGTGTTTTCAGACTGACATAGGTCTGGTCAGCCGTGGACCTGCTCCAGGGGTTCTCCCCCGTGTCTACCCACTTGCAGCCCTGCCTGGGTCACCTTTAAACAGACCTGATGGCAGCTGCTGCCTATAGTCTGCCCTAGTCAAGTACGTTTTTGCTCGAAGGAATTCAGCACTATTTTTGTGTTTTATAGACCTGGCCTCTGCTTTTGACCTAATTGACAGGGAAAGACTCTGGTATAAACTTAGCAATACTGCAATAGACCCTAGGTTACTTTACCTGCTGATCAGCTTACATACTAACAACTCATTGCAGGTTAGGTTTAATAGAGCATTTCAACTTTCAAGCGCAATCCAGGTACTGTGCGGCGTGCGCCAAGGTTGTATTCTGGCCCCTGTGCTCTTTAATTTTTATGTCAACTCTATGGTCAAATTTATGAATATTGAGGGGCTCCATCCCCCTTTAGTGGGAGATAGGCGGATTCACATCTTACTTTATGCTGATGATACTGTGTTGATTTCACGCTCCCAGATTGGCTTACAAAGGGCTATGGATAGATTCAATCTTTATTGTTCAGAAGAGAAGCTCCGCATTAATTATTCAAAGACCAAGGTTATGGTAGTTTCCAAAACCAGGAAGGCCTACCATTGGTTGATGGGACAGCAGGAGGTGGAACAGGTCTGGGCGTATAAATATTTGGGGGTGATATTTCCTGCCTCGGCAAGCTGGAAACCTCATTTTGAAGCTGCTATGGGCCTCCTGCGGAAGTCTAATATGATTCAGGGGCATTTTTTCTCCTGTGGGGGCTGGCTGATGGGCCCAGCTTTGTCTCTTTTCCGTGCTAAGGCCATCCCCCAGCTGCTGTATGATTCTCCAGTCTGGGCCCTACAGTTTCTGTGCCAGCTGGAGGTGGCACAGAAGAGTTTTCTTAGGACAATTTTGGGAGCCCCTCCGGGGACCCCACAGGTTCTGCTCCGGGCAGAGACTCTTTCTTCCACCCTGAGGTCACAGGCCTTGCCGAGTATATTTAAATTTTGGATTAAAACCGTACTATTTCAGACAATGGTGAATTCCCTGCTCGGGCTTGCCTGGGGGTCTGAATTATTCAAGCCTTGGGCCCAGATGGTGGAGCTCGAAGTTAACAAGTTGGGCTTCTCTAGGGAATTCCTTCTCCCCTTGGGCCCTAAGTTGGTTTTTTCCTTAGTCGTAAGGAGGCTTAAGGATCAGGAAATGCAGCGTGAAGAGGCTGCTATACGTATGCAAAAGATGTCCTTAGATTACATTCAAATTAAGATACCCACAGGCCAAACAAACTTCCTTCTTAATTGGGAGGATTGGCGACTTGGGAAGGCCTTGATTCTATTTTGACTTAATGTCTTCCCTTCGGCCATGTCTGAGGGAAGGTACAATGGTATCCCTAGGGAGCATCAGTATTGCTTGACCTGCAATAACAGGGAAATTGAAGAAAAATCCTATATCTTTTTCTCCTGCTTCCAGCATACCAAGGCTAGAAGACGTTTCCTGGGTGCTCTTTTGGAAAGATACGCTGGTCTTTCCACAGAAGGAATGCTCCTCAGATTACCGAGCTGTCGGAATTTTGAGGACTCCCAATCAGTGGCCAAATTTTGTATTATGGTGTTACGATCCAAAAATTATTCTATTTAGTTATTTGGTGGTCTGTTTTTTTATGGCACTGACTAATGTTTTCTTCTGATGTTTTTGTTTTATATGCTGCTTATGACCTATTGATGTTAGCACATATGCATTATTCAAATATTTTTTATTCTGGCATTGGCTTACGCCATAGCCCTCTCGAAAAACCAATACATACATATATGCAAAACAATTAACAGTTCCAATATAATCATCATAATAATAATAACAATAAAATCAACCAAGCCAGCACAGTTAATTCCTCCAATTATATTCATATACTCCATGTATTTCTAATCCTAGCATTTGAACCTTGCCCTTCTCGGGGCTTACGGTGGCAGCGCTTAACCCCTGTAACTGTATTTTACAGAAAATCTCATTCCACCCTGCTATACTTCTACTGCATTTTAAAATTGCCTTCGGGGAATAAGTCCATCCACATCAATAGGAGATCAATTTGTGTTCAGTATCTTGCTCTCATTGCCTCAGCTCTTAAGGCAAATTTGGCCACCGCTGCTGTGACCCTTGACAGTTTATCAGAGAGACAATAGAGCAATACATATATAGAAGGTGTATAATTCTCATATCCTAACTGCTGCCAGAGTTCATCTCGAGGGATTTCATATAAAGGGCAGAACAAAAAATAATGGGGGAGATCCTCAGTCTGACCCTTTCCACATGGGCAGAACCTTAAATCGTATGGCAAGCCACTATATCTGCCCAGTGTTACTGCTGATGTAAAAAATTGGAGCCGAAGGGATGAAAAAACTCGTCTTTGACGATAATCTACTAATTCCTTCAAATAGTTACACCCCTCTTTCGGGGGCAAAATAGATTGATAGAAAGGGGCAGACTGGGCATTACTCGCTCGACTTCTCAGATTTTGGAGATCTACGTCCCTAATCCTTTCATCTAATATTTTTTCCCCACTTTCCTCACAAATGAAGATAAGAAGGGAAACGGAATACCCAACTCACACATATGTCGTTTAACATATATGGACCAAGGAAACTCAGGAAACTCAGAGATGTTTAGTTCATCCTGAAAGGATCCAGACAGGATTGTGTCTAGGGGGGATGTGCTAATTTTACCGCATAATTCAGTACACATTTCTTCAATACCATTTCAGTAGAAAGTTGTCCAATTTCTAAATTTACAAGAGCAGTCGGGGTGCCCTGAGGGTCTCCCAAAATCATCTTACTAAATTTATTTCTTACTGGCTCTAGTATCGATAGAGCCGTAACGGAATAGCCCCATACCTGTGCTCCATATTGCATCTTAGCCAGTATTTTCTTTTCATATATCAGGCTAGTTGGAACTATCAACCGACCACCCCTAGACGCGTAGAATTTCTGCAACACCTGGGTACTGGCAAGAGCCTCAACTCTTACCAATCGAATATGGGGGAACCAAGAGCCAGTGGCAGCAAAAACTAGGCCCAAATACTTAAATGTGTGAACCTGCATGATTTGGTGCCCGTTTGGAAACTACAAATATCCCTAATGGTGTCTATTGAATACCAGAATCTTGGTTTTACTATAATTTATCCGTAGACCCTGGCAAGCACAATCTTTCCCAAAATCCACCAACAACCTCACAAGGCCTAGTCTGGCAGTACCTATGCATTATCTGGGCAAGGGCAAATGTTGGGCTTATATTCCCTGTGAAGGGTTAGCCAGCTTTTAATTTTTAAAATTTCTGTATATGGGTGATTTCAGACGTAACGGGGCCCATTGGCCCCGTACCGAAATCACCCTAGTCATTCCCCGCCAGGGTCACCCCGTCACGCTGCAACAGACGTGCCGGGGGGATCCCGGCGGGGAATCTGGGAGGGGGCAGGGCCGCGCGGCGCAACGTGCGGCCGCACAGCCCCGCCCCTTCCATGCCCCCACCGCCCGCCCTCCGGGAGACGGGTGGGCGGCGGGGCCAATGAGGCCGCCGCGTCGGATTCGCCACAGCCCGGGGTCCCGCCAGTGATCCCGGGCCGTGGCGCCCGACCAGACGTGATGCCGGGGTTCACCCCAGCATGGGATTGCATTCGACACGCGGCGGCCTCCGGTCCCCCCGCTTCGGCTGCTCACGTGTCGAATGCAATCCCCAGCCGTGGTAACATCTGGGGGGAAACATCCATTTCCCCCAACAGACGTGACGCTATCACAGCCACCACGCGGAATTGAGCGTGGTTCACTGTGATATCGTCACGTCTGAAATCACCCTATGTTGTTGTTGTCCTTATTTGTGTATTATAATGTTTGCGCTCTGGTTGTTTATCTGTATTATTGAATTTTGTTATGGCCTGTGGCCAAACAATAAAAGTTTACCTACCTACCATATAGTCTGCCCATGCAGTGCTCCCCTCCTCCACACCATAGAGTTGCAGGTGAATTTCCTGATGCTCTAGGCTGTTGCCCACAACTCTATGATGTTTCCCAGGACAACCCCAGTTGAGGCCTGAGCTGTAGTGGCTCTCCACCAAGCAGACAGATCACAGCTCTGCCTCCACATCTGCTGGTGCCCCGCGTTTGGCCAGCCCACTCTGCCAGTAGCATTCTGGGATGTTCTGGAGTGCCGCCAGCAGGGTTGCCCCAGTGTAGGCACAGCCTGCTCAACCTCTGCTCCGCCTGCACATCTAGTGGCCTGCCACCTTTAGACAGACATACAATCTTGGGGTACAGGAGCAGAAAAGCATAGACAGGGCTTCTGTCCATCTGAAAATACCCAGTGGTGCTGCCTATGACACCCTACTCAGTTAAAAACAGAAAGGAATGCTATCATAGATTTCTCTGCAGCAAGGCTATAAAATGCAGCACAGTGGTGGCTTTATGCTGCAAAAAAAAGCAAACACTGCAATAAGAGCAATATCCTCATCTGGTTGCAACTCGAGACTAGGGGTGGGACTTCAGGCAAAAAACTGGATACCGGTTTTACCGGATACCGGTTTCCCAAAAAACGGTTTACCGGATTAGAACCGGTATACCGGTACCGGTATTTTTACATTGATTTCAATGGGGAACTGTCCCCATTGAAATCAATGGGGGAAAAAAACAATACCTCCCCCCTCCCAGGCTGTGTGGGTGGAAGGAGGGACACCCCACACCCACCCTGCCCAGCCTGGATTTAAAAAAAATTTTTTTACCCGAAGGCCCTGCTAGTGCAGACTCCGGGCTGCTGCCATGTTGGCGGTGGCGACCCGGGCCCCGCACCAGCAGGTACTAGGGTGATGCCTGGGGTGAGGGGTGGTTTAACACCCCCACCCCAGGGATCACCCTATACCCACACCCAGGGATCACCTACCTTTTGCGCTCCGGGCGGCGGTGGCTGCAGCACAACGGTTCAGTGCTGGCTGGCTTCAGCGCTTTACTAGGCCTTCCAGGGAAACCCTATTACCTGCTGGTGCGGGGTCCGGGTCCAGCGGCATGGCAGCATGGTGGTCCGGTGGCTTCAGCACTGGCTGGCTTCAGCACTTTTAGGCTTTCCAGGGAAACCCTAGTACCTGCTGGTGCAGGGTCTGGGTCACCTCCACCAGCATGGCAGCAGCCACTAGCAGGGAGTTCGGGTAAAAAAATTTTTTTTAAGAATCCAGGCTGGGCAGGGTGGGTGGGGGATGTCCCCCTTTCCACTCGCGCAGCCTGGACGGGGGAGGGGAAGTGGGTTTTTTGCTTGTTTGTTTCTTTTACATTGCGGCCATTCATTTCAATGGCCGTAATGTAAAAAATTCCGGCACGGGGAACCGGCACCGGTACCCCCAATTACCAGATTATTCCGATACTGCCGGTACAGCAAAAAAAAACCACAGCAGTATCGGATACCGGGGGAACCAAAATTCCCACCCCTACTTGAGACTATTCACACAGTGATTGGCTCAGAAATGCAGAAATAACAAACACGGAAGTAAAACAATACCCTTAGCAATGTGGCAGGCAATAAATGAATGGTACATGGTAAACAGTAAGTGGAAAGTCCGTAAATTGGGATGGTGTCTCATGATATTGTGAGAATTGAGAAATAGCATTGATATTGGGAAACAGTGGAGAAACTGATTCAGGTTGCCTGCATGGCATAATTTCTTGTGAGCAGCAATTTAGCTGCTCATTTCAGCCCTAGAATATATTATTCTGGAATTAATAAAAGGACTGTATTATCTATCCAAAGCAGTAATTCCCAAATGTTCTAAGAATGTTTAATAAAAAAGCAATAATGACCCTGCTGTAAAAGAAATAAAATGTATGTTCATCATGTTCTAAGTTAGGGGAGTTGAAAAGATAAAGGTGGAAAAGGTGCCAGTTGGCATTTTTTGTCCCCTACAGTCTGCCAATAAAATCATTCTGTCAGACGTACATAATTCTGGGAATCTTTTATTTTATGAAAAAAGGAAGGTGAACTAAGTATAGCTTTATTTAAATACTTCCTTCATTAAGAAATGCCCAGTATTAGCCTGGCCTAATATTTACTGAATAATCACACAAAGATTTGAAGTTCAGTTTTGACAGGCTGATGTTAACCTTGAGATCCGTTGAAAACTAACTTGTTTCAACAAAAATACCTGGTCAGAGATGTAACTATTAGGTCTTGTAGGTGATAGGGACACAGTGATGGAACTGGGGTTTTTTTTGGGGGTGGGGGTCATCACTGATGGAGAAGGAGAAGAAGGGCACCCTGAAAGAGAAGCATCAGCTTTCGATGTGGGCACTGGCCCCTGTCATTAGAGTTGAAATGGGTACCTGATTTGGTAATACTCACATTTTCGACTACCATTTTAGGTACCCAAATCAGTACCCGAATACCATTCAAGTACTTGAAATACTGAAGCACCAACAATCAGTATACTGGAATCCCAAATTTTCCTGAAAAATCCGCAAATCTAGGAAGAAACCCAGGACAAAATTGGAACAAAAATTTTGATATTTCAGTATGTCAGTTGTTGGTATTTTGATATTTCAGGTACCCACTTGAAAACTGGTCCAGGTACTGAGAAGTTCCTAAAATATTCAGTTTGATTTGGGTACTGGAAATTTGATGGGTATAGCTGGTTTTGTGGGTACTTGTTTCAGCTCTACCCACTGTTCTCTTTAATTATGTTGCTATTCCATTCTGCCTGACAAAGGCGGTTATCCACAAGATGTGTATGCATACAGGGGCAAGCGTGTAAGCCGGCCTGAAGTGACAAAAAAAAGACCCATTTCATTTTGAATATGCCAATTCATTCAGTCACTTGTTCAGTCTTTGAAGTGAATACCAAATTTGGTGTATTTGAATCCAGTTTAGCGAAAATGAAATATAGCGGTATTCACTTCCCTCTATATTTGTGGTTTTGAATCTTCCTTTTGGTATTGCAATCACTTCAGTATTTTGTGTTTTGTATTTTGGTATCTGGTACTTTGTTCATTTGGGGTGTTTTTAATGAATGAGAAAAAACTATGAATGGCCACCAAGGAGCCATTCATCCGACTGCCTATTTGAAGGTGGTGTGGGCGAATGTATGCTCCCATGAGCCACTCAGCACCCACTCATGGCCACTCATTGAGCAATGCTGAGAAATCTGGAGTGCTCCATGCAGGGCAAGCCAAAAAGGTGCATGGCAACCAGCAGCCACGCATCCCCTGCCTGTATGAACAACAGGGCCAGACTTAGCAATTTTGCACCCCTAGGCCCTCAGGCTGCTGTCCCAAGACAAGCCCTGCCACAAGCCCCATCCAAAAGCTAAGCCCCACCCCCATGCTGCGTGTTCATGGGTGGTGGAGCCCCATGTGAACGATGCAGCACATGCACCCCCAGTGAATGGGGGTGCATACGTGGGCCCACCTAATGCATCCCCACTCATGGGTGCGGAAGAGTTGGGGAGTGAGTAGGGATGTGTGTGCAGCCGTGTGCACGCCCCTCCCATACACCAGCGGAGCCATGTAAAAAGGGCCTGTGAGGAACCACTCAAAGATGAATGGAAGGTTGCTGCCTTGTAAATAAGGTTCTCCGAGGTGGATCAGAATATTCTCACAACAACCACCCTTCCAGCCCCACATAGAATTTTTTTCTTGTATTCCTAGAAAGGGTTGGCAGGAACTGTCATTCTGAGGGGGAAAGTGCTTTTTATACTAGAGGAGCTCAAGACCATCACATGGTCTATTTGAATAGGGTGAGCATGTACAACCCAGTTGGGACCCATCTCTAAGAACCTTCTTTATAAGGCAACAACCTTCTGATCACTCACATGGGGAGGAATTGTTCGTAAACAAACAGCTTTATCTCCCAGCTCATCAGTGTCCTGCTGCTGCTGCTGCTGCACTACCAGCAGGCAGAGACGGCAGAGGCAGGTGGGGGTTGGGGACCCAGGCAGCAGGGTTTGGCTGTGGGAAGCAGCCTCCAGCCATGCAGGGAGAAGAAAAAAAATGGAGCGGGTGGTGCTGGCAATTGCCGCCCCCAGAAAATGACGGCCAAGTTTGTCAGGCACCTAGGGGACCTGCCCCTAAGTCCAGGCCTGATGAACAGCCATAGCCAGCAAAGCCAGAAACTGTCCACACTGCTCACACTAGTACATGTCAGTTTCAAAGGCCAGCCTGGTCACATCTCCTCCCCCTTGGTCTGTGGCAGGGGCAAGCAAGGCGGCTGCCATGGTAGCCATGCTGGGAGTTGCCTGTTAGAATTGCTCCACCTGAGTGGGTGCTCTGTGGCAGTGTCACTCAGAGGCCACGGACCGCGCCCCCCAGCCTTGCTTGTTTTTTTAAAAAAAACCTTTGAAAATGCATCTTTTGAAAGTTATAGAAAAGCATTATGTTTCAGAGTCACAGAGTTCAAAAGAGCAAAACAATTACCCAGAAATTGATTTGGTTGTTCTAAACACAGGAAAAGAAATAGAGAAGAGATGACTGTGAATTTATTTTCTTTTTTTGGGTGGTGGGGAGAGTGGAAGATAGAAGGAAGATCAAAAGAGAGAAAAAAAGGCATAAGGCAGGAAAAGACATTTTTAAAAAGGATGAGAAAAAATGGTTTAATAAAAGGTCAGAAAAGAAGAAAGGGCAGAAAAAGGATAAGTAGGAAAAATAGTACTGTATAAAGGCCACATATTTGTATGGGAATGGAGGGAATCATGCCCATAGACCTCAACACAGACTGTGGGCTCACCAACCGGCATGACAAAATCTCCAGCATACAGAGAGATAATGGGTGATTTCAGATGTTACGTGAACACGGTGAACCACGGTGAATACCCACCTGTGGTCACCGTGTCCCGTACGTCTGTTCACGGCGTGCCAGATGTTGGCCACGGTCAATCCCCACATGGGGTTCGTTTGAACCACGCTTCCCGGGCTAGCCGGGGGAAGGTCCCGGGAAGCGTGGTCAGATGGACCCCGGGCCGTGGCCAAGGAAAAGTAATGTCTGGCTGCGTGCCACGGCCCGGGATCCCCGGCAGGATCCCGGGCCGTGGCACGATCTGCCGGACGCGGCGGCCGCATTGGCCCCACCGCCCGCCCGTCTCCTCGGAGGGCGGGCGGCGGGGTGCGTGGAGGGGTCGGGGCCGTGTGGCCTCACGTTGCGCCACGTGGCCCCGGCCCCTCCCACTTTCCCCGCCGGGATCCCCCCGGCACGTCTGTTGTGCCGTTACGGGGTGGCCCCGGCGGGGAACGAAGTTGTTGGAGCCGGTACGGGGCCAACGGCCACCGTATCGTCTGAAAATACCCATTGGGTGTTTTCAGATGTGACGAGATCACAGTGAACCACGCTGAATACCTACATGTGGTCACTGTGCCCTGCACGTCTGTTCGGCGGCCGCCAGATGTTCGCCACACTGAATACCTACATGGGGTCAATTTCAACCACTCTTCCCGGGCTACCGGCATGAATATCAGCTGAAGCATGGTGAAAGTGATTCCAGGTGGGCATCAAAAAAAAGTAACGTCTGGTCGGCTATCACGGCCCGGAATCCCCGGCGGGATTCCGAGCCATGGTGAACTCGGCCAGATGCTGCAGTGGCATTGGCCTCGCCGCCTGCCCGTCTCCCCAGAGGGTGGGCGGCGGGGAGCGTGGGGGGGGCGGGGCCATCCAGTCGCACGTTGTGCCGCGCAGCCCCACCCACTCCCTGATTCCCCACCGGGATCCCCCGGCATGTCTGTTAGGGCGTGACGGGGTCATCCCGGTGGGGGATTAATACATTGATTTCGTGACGGGGCCAACTGGTCCCGTCACGTCTGAAAACACCCAATATGGCACTATATGGCTTTTGGAGGGCTTGGCACTAACCTTACCCAGCACCTATGTACATGCCATGGTCAGCAATAAAAAGATTTATTTTGTCCTGTCACCACCCATACATACAACTTGAGTCCTTGGGTATTTTCAGATGTGATGGGGCCACTATTGGCCCCATCATGGAATCACCTATTGATCCCCCACCGGGATCAAAACAGCATGGCCAACAGACGTGCTGGCTGATCCCGGCAGGGAATCGGGCGAGGGGGCGGGGCTGCTCAGCTCAGCATGCGGCCGCACAGCCCCACCCCACCCCATGCTCCCTAGGCCAGCCGCCCTCTTGGAGACGGGCGGGCACTGCGGCCAATGTGGCTGCAGCACCCACCCGCCCCCCGGGGCGCTGACCATAGCCCGGAATCAGCGGCAGGCACAGCGACTGATTCCCGGCCGTGGTCAGGGGGCAGACATGACATTCCCACACTCAACCATGGTGAATTCCCTGTGGTTGAGCGTGGGAATGTCATGTCTTTGAGCTTCCCGCCAGGTGAATCACGGGCGGGAATCTCTTTGACCACGCAAATGGCGATGGTCCAGGCAGGACAGCCGTTTGCGTGGTCAAAGAGATTCCTGCCCGTGATTCACGGGGGTGAACATCTGGCAGGAATCTCTTGTCGGGCCAACAGACGTTACGGTCCCTTGCTCACCATGTGGGAATTCACCGTGGTTGAACGTGGGATCGTAACGTCTGAAAATACCCCTTGACCAATGTGGAGTCTACATCCTGGAGATTAGAACCAGGGTATCCAATGGTAAATCGAGGTAAAACAGAGATGAATAATGAGCAGATGGAAATAGCTGGCAACTTTGAAAAAACAGACAAAACCTGGCAAATTGGTAACTTCGTAAATGGTGAAAAATAGAAAACCATTAATTTGGCAATACAGGTAGTTTGTCAGGCACTGGGTACTGTTTTCAACTCAAGACAGTTTGGTACCACAAAACATGGTGTGTATACCTATTTTTGCAGATATCCCTTTCAGCTCCAGCCACAAACTCTTGCAAAAGAGTCTAATATTGCGCTAATTGGAATAAATGGGAATGTGCCATTGACTTACCTGGTGAGGGAACAGGTCTTAGGTTTTGCAGAAGCCACAATTCATGATACAATTCTCAAGGTGCTGTGCCATTGAAGTCAATGGGCTATCACCAGCACAGCCGCTTCAGGACTGCACTATTTTTGTATTAATTTTGCCTCTGTCTTTTTTTCTTCCTCTACCTTTTTAAAGAGGAGATGAAAAGAATGGGAAGATGCAGGGAACATTTCCTAAGAGTTAATTTCAGTGGGAGCTCAGTCCCTCTTGGCATTTATTTATGATCATGAGAATCTTTTATTCAACCATATTGGTCTAATAAGTATGGTATAATATACCACCATTACTTTTTCTTTCTTATTTTTCTCTTGTTTTGTCCCATCTCTGTTTGCTCTTTTGTTGCCATGTCTGACAGGGATTTTTGTTTGTTTGTTTCATTTCACTTAGAAAGCCGACAGTTTTACTTCTGAAATTATTTGGACCACGCTTTAAACCCACCCTTAAGTTCAGTGAGTTATGCATATGTAAGTGATTGGGAAATATGTGGTTTTGCTTGTGTTTCATTTACTTAAAACAAAACTCCTTGTTGTTTGATTGGGTGGGGGGGTTGCCACCTCCAGCTAGCTAATATGTGTTCATACCATCATCACTGGCATGAGCGTGGGTATGGTATGTTCACTAGTTCTAAGTGTACAAGGATTAGCTAGCTGTGCTTTGAGCATTTATATCAGCTAGGTTGTTTTTGGTAATACTAATTTTAGGCTTACTGTTTGAAAACCTTTCCATTTAGGGATTTTTGTTTTGTTTGTTTCATTTGTTCTTTAGTACAAAGAACAATAAATATTAGTTTCTTGTAACAACACAAGAAACAAGGAAGAGCATAGTAATCACATAGGTATGAATGGATGGAGCACATCTCCAGGGAAGCAACCCTCAGTTTCACTATTGTACTCAAAGTCAAACAGGCCCTGATTCTACAAAGTACATGTGAATATCTGCCTTCAGAGGACGAATAGTTCCATTGGCCCACTCACAATTAAAGTTAAGAAAGTGTTCAAATGCTTAACTAGATTAAGGAATTAACCTGTAAGCAAGATGCCTGCAAGCAAGAAGCAATTAGTGTGAAAGAAGTTAGAAAGATTTCAGGACTGTGAAATCATAAACTAAAGTGGAATGACCAGACTGACAGCAGCATCTGGAGGAAATACACAATTACAGAGTTGTAAATAGCAGGACAAGTTGTTAGGAGGATGAACATGAAAACAAAAGGTGATGAATAAATGATGCTTGTGATAGATCACTCAGCTGCAGCAGTAATAGACCAAGCAGTGCACAAACATCAAATGTCATATGCTACCACTGTAGTTCTCACCAGTGGGGCTTTAGTAATAACTTCAGGGGTCCCGTTGTGGGTTTGATCTCTATATGGATGATACCATACTGTATTAAAGACTGATGTACACCTGTGTCTGCTAGTTTTGTCCTGGGACAGCCCCCAGGAAAGGAGAAACCGATGGACAATGAATGAATCAATGAAATAAAGGCCCCATTAGCACAATTTGAAATCCATAATTAGGACGGATAAGAGTCTGGTCCCTTCTCTCCCTGGACAAAGCAACGTGGAATCCTTGTGAAATCAGAGTAAGTCTGCCAGTATTTCTTTTGCCCAAAACAAGATGAAATAAAAGAATCCCACAGCAGGAACAGACCTATGTTCTGAGGCTGGGTGGTACTGCAGCATGGGGCAAAACAGTGCCTATGTGTGGGGTGGAGGGAGGGTGTTCCCTGCAGCAGGGACAGAACTGCATCCCAGGAGCAGGGCTAGCCTTAGAACTTTTGGGAGACCAGGGTGAAACTAAAATGTGGGGCTCCCATTTTCCCACCTTCCATATCTCCATCCTTTTAACAACTGGTGGTCTGGTGTTTGCTTAAAACAACAAAGTGCCCTAGATTTTCATGCACATGCATACACAGCCTTTGCCACTCACATGCGCTTGCACACACATATACACACACAAGCTTGTTCTCTCCCTTTCGTGCATGCGCACGCATGCACACACAGTCGTTCAGGGAGTGAATCTAATCACGCTTGCCTCTCCCAAAGGCAGCCCTGGGGCAGGTGCTTCTGCGGGGCCCTACCCCTTTCCTCAGCTGCTCTGCTGGCAGCTGCATTCTTATTACACTCACCCTGCATTCTCTGCACTGGCTGTCTCTAAAGTGACAGACTGAATTTAAGATCGCACTGCTGGTTTTCAGGGCCCTGAACAGTATAGGCTCTGGCTATATTTGAGACACGTTTCTGGAGCCTCAGACTGATGGTTATCCATGCTCAGAAACCATCCGCTGTTTGGGGATCCCTCCATTGCAACTTAAGTTGGTAGCAATTGAGTAATTGCTGTGGCAGGTCCCTCAGTGTGGGACATCTCCTTCCAGATGTCTGTCTCAGCTCCTCGCTCTTCACCTTTTGCCAGGACTCGCCTCCCTGTGGTGCCCCCTCTGACCATGGGACCCAGGCCATGGCCCTGTCCGGGAGCATGAAGGAAGGGAAGAGAGGCCTTTTTAGGCATTTTTCCTTTTTGTTGACGGAGGGTGCACAGCTGTGCCTCAGAACTGAGGGTCCATCTCACCATAGGCGGTTAATGGTGGGAGTTAGGCTGCTCCACAGCTCAGCACTGTCTCCCTCTCACCCCAATTTGAGTCATCCATCTGCAGGGCCCTTGCTTATTAAATGACTGCTCTGTGTGCCCAACAAGGAGCAAAGGAATCGAGGGCCCCCTCTAACAGCTTAAAATAGCCATCAGTAAGCCTGTTTACCTGGTTAGAAGAGGCAGACATATGAACTGAAGAGTTTCTAATGACTGCTGAAATCCACTGGATTCAGCAGTCTCTGTGGACATAAAATAATAGATTGGCTGGAGTGCTGTTGGATGAGTAGAGTGGAACTCACACTGAAATACATGAGGTAGTGCTCAGACCACCTAACTGAGGTGACCCGAACATCCAAGAACTGAAACCCCAACTTGAAGACAAGGTCAAGTGCCTGGCCAACCCTGTGGGTGCTATCTTGGATGGATTGAGTAAAACCCAGAGAAGTCATCTCATCCAGGAACTTGAAGGCTAGCTCCCAGGAGGTGCCACCACTGTGCGTGCTGAGTCCCCCAAAACAAAGGTCCTGGGTCACCCCACCAGCAATTCCGACACCAACTACAGGAACTCAGCCCTGAATCTCCCCATATTACCTGGGGCTATGTCTATCAGTTGTCTATTTGCTAGACAACACTACTATGCCTCCCGCATTGAGTCCTGTTCTCGGGACCCTTGCCGCCTGTTCTCTACCTTTGACTCCCTCCTCAAGCCTCCCTGTCCTCCCCCTCCTTCTTCCCTTTCTGCTCAGGATCTTGCCTCCTTCTTCACCTCCAAGATAGACAAGATC
>QEPC01013498.1:1434081-1461610 GCA_003113815.1 Sphenodon punctatus | reverse complement strand
GGGATCTGTATTGGGACCGGTGCTGTTTAATGTATTCATTAATGATTTGGAAAAAGGTGTTAAGAGTGAGGTGATCAAATTTGCAGACGACACCAAGTTATTCAAGGTAGTTAAAACATGAGCAGACTGTGAGGATCTGCAGTGGGATCTTATGATACTGGGTGCCTGGGCATCTAAATGGCAAATGAGATTTAATGTGGACAAGTGCAAAGTGATGCACGTAGGGAAAAATAATCCAAACTATGAGTACACAATGCTGGGTACTAAGCTAGGAGTTACCACTCAGGAAAAGGATCTGGGGGTGGTTGTGGACAATTGTCACGGGGAAGTGTAGTCTAGGGAGGGAAAAGGGGGAAGGAAGACTACACCCTGCCGGTCTCCTTGCACTCCAACCAGGCACGCACTTGCCCGGGCCCCTAGCTTGGAAGGACTCAGTTGGGGAATAAATGCCCATCAGGATAGTATATGGATCACTAGGTCTCAATGAGGCCAGATCCCTATCATCATAGGCACCAAGCATTTGAAGGGAGCCTCGGGCCAGTTCCCAGGTGCACTCCTTTTATAACCCACACCACAATGGGGAAAGGGGAAGACCATGTGGACTCGTGGGGGTAACCGGGGGGGGGGGGACCCAGGCACAAGGGACAAGGGGGTTCTGACACACAGGAGGGAAAAGGAACTGGGAAGGGTCTCACCCACATTCACACACTCTTTCATGATCTTCATGCACACTCAAGGGTAACAGGGACGGTTCCAACACACACTCTCAGTCCAGGAAGCACAATATCCAAACACGTTGCAAAAGCACAAACACAAGCACACTACACAATATACAAGTACTTAGCATTTGTTCAGGCCGGTCTCTCCACTGCAATCAACAGCGCCGACTGAACTCCGGTGCTGGCATTTATCCCTGAGGCCCCGCCCCCTGCACACATACGGAGGCACGCTGAGTGACGCACGAGAAGCGTGGCCCCTCCCGCCACATCAGATGGCGCCGCCCCAACGTCCAGTGCGTCTGGTGGAACTGCCAGCACCTGCTGCGCCGGGGGTGGGGTAACTGGAGTCGTGGCCGGTTCTGCAGCTGGCAGCGCAACAACTGGGGGAGGGAACGGGTCAATGGCCTGAGTCTGGTGGTTGCAGTCCCCCCCGGGGGCAGCCCCGGCGCAGGGCACTGACAACAATACAATTAAATCCACAGCACAGTGTGCAGAAGCAGTCAAAAAAGCAAACAGAATGTTAGGAATTATTCGGAAGGCGATAGAGAATAAAATTGAGGAATCATAATGCTTCTATACAAATCAGTGGTGCGACCGCACCTCGAATACTGTGTGCAGTTCTGGCCATCCCATCTCAAAAAAGACATAGCTGAACTGGAAAAGGTACAGAGAAGGGCAATAAAAATGATCAAGGGCATGGAAGGGCTCCACTATGAGGAGAGGCTTGGTAGGTTGAGGCTCTTCAGATTGGAGAAGAGATAACTGAGAGGAGATATGATAGAGGTCTATAAAATCATGAGTGGTGTGGAACTAATAAACAAGGAGCAGTTATTTACCCTTTCAGCTAGAACTAGAACTAGGGGACACTCCATGAAACTCATGGGTGGCAAGTTTAAAACAAATAAAAGAAAATATTTTTTCACTCAGCGTATATTGGGTTGTGGAATCTGGTAAGGGCCAGTGCTATAGTTGAGTTTAAAACAGGTTTGGACAAGTTTCTGGTAGATCCATTAGCAGCTATTAGCCAGACAGGATCAGGGAACAGGACGGGAGCTGTGAGAAAATGGACATTGTGACCTGTTGGGTGCTTCTCCCAAGCCACTGTGATTGGCCACTGTCGGAGACAGGATGCTGGGCTGGATGGACCATTGGTCTGACCCAGTTCTTATGTTCTTATATTTTAAAAAAATTAGCAGGAGATTACCAGATGTGAAATGAGGGATATTCCCTTGGTGCTTATCCAGAAAAAGAGAGGACAGGGATGGGGCAGTTTGCATAAGAGTAAATAAATTTAATTCTCTAGCAGATTCAATGAGTTCACATCTTCATCTTGTCTCATAAGTATTCCTGCATAGTATGGAATACTTTTCTAGTGGTTTCCCTAATGGACTTTCAGTACCACCTCCCCTCCTGGGCTTGCTATATTCTCAGTTAGCTATGCCAGCTGCCTCTCTTTTGGAAAGGTACTGCCACCCACCATCAACAATTAAGTTTGATTATTCCCCAGATTCCTTTAGAATGTTCCAGAGGCTGACTTGTATCACTTACCTTCCCTGGTGGAATATTAAAGAAATTCACAGGCTTCTAACCTTCCCTCCTCTCTGCAGAAGTTCACTCATTTTTCCCATTTCCCAAAGGCTCCTGTCTTCTCCCCTGTCCTCTGTCTATTAGAGGTTTGAAGGAATCCATTTGACCACACAACAGGAACATGCTTACTGCAAAGTGTTGCAGCTTAGAGGGTGAGGGTGTATGCATATGGAACAAATGAGTTTTGAAGGATATCTTGTGATCACCATAAGCTTGAAATGTGTGGTGCACATACAATTTTTAAATGATTCCTTCCTTTTTAAAGTTTGCTTTTATTTTATTTTATTTTCTAAATAAATAAAGCTTTTTTAAAATTCCAGTGAGCTATTTCATAAAATCAGACTGCCAGAGAGAAAGGATGGGCTATCAGAGAACCCACACATGACTGGACTATCAAAGATCCCGCATAAGAAAGAGGTTCTCCAGTTGCCTATAATGTGGGAAGAGCTTTACTATGAGAATAAAAGGGGCTGTTAATGGTAAAGTTTACTTAGCAGGAGGTTGTGGGCCAAAATATTTTGGGAGATGCTGTTTTAAATGTAAGTTACCTGTCTGCTGCCTAAATGAGGTGTTTTGTTCAATTTTAAAGGCTTTTACCATACTACTTACCTTCTTAGTCTAGTGCCTTCTGAACAGAATCCAAAATGTAATGCTGTTTAAAAGCATTAAGAATGTGGTAATGAAGAAGGTAGGGAAGAACCTTCTTGCAGAAATCAGAAGGACTGAGCTGTTAGCTGTAGATTCTCAGTGATAAAAATGACCATTTAGATATTAACATTAAATAACCTTCCCTCTATTGCTGTTCTTCTGTTGGTCTAATGGAATTGATTTAACTCACATTGGCAATTTAGTGAGGGCATCATGCAAGATGATATAAATGCCTCATGGTACAAGAATTAGAAGTATTGCAGCAGGGGAATGGTTTAAACTGTTTGCTAACAATTACTTGTGTTTGTAATTGAGCATTACTGGTGTCAGTAAATGAAAATTATATACTGTAAAATGGTGTGACATCTGGTCTGTGTGGGCAGGGAAATGTTCCTTTGCAATCCTGTCTTAGCGAAGAACGGTTGAGATACGTACTGCATACTTTTATTGTTTTGCCAAGCAACATAAAAATGTTGTTCTGAATTTACTGGCAAGAGATAAAACCAAAATTGAAGGAAGATTTTTTTTTAAATGGCACAAAATCCCAGTGTATTTCATGTCATCAGAGTAAGAATGTGCATCCTTCTAAGTTTAAGTCTTCAAAAATACACTACTAGATGATACCCAATCTAAAATATATATTAAAAATAGTATTTGCTTTAAAATTATAACAGAACTGGAAAAGAACATAGAAAAGGTTTGGAACATATTTTGTATACGTAGAGGCTATAAAGATGTGATCTCTTCGGCTTAGAAATAGGTGAGCAGTGACTGGGTGTGAGGAGGGGGATATGATATAGGTCTATAACAGAGGTGGGCAAAGTTCCCAACCCCAATATACCAGAATGTTCATATGGCCAAGAACCACAAGACACATGCATGCACTTGCTTGCAAATCTTTCCTGCTTTATGATTGACAGAGCCAGAACTTTGCAGTCCTGGCTGCCATGACTCTTAGGAGCAGCTATAATTCAGCTGCTGAGACTCACATGCAGTGATATAAGATACAGGAGCATTAAGGCAGTGTGGGGACCAGAACCAGCCCTGGCCAACAGCCACACTTAAACTGCCTCAGCGCCACACGCAACTCCTGAACCACAACTGGCTCACACTTGTCTATATAATCATGAAAAGTGTGGAGAAAGTCACTACTATACTATTTCTACTAGTACTATATAAAACTTCCAGAGGCAGTGAAAGACCTTTCTTTTTGGCCAAGCATTTGGTGGACAGGACTTGGGACTGTTGTTGTTTTTCTGAGGGGAGTTTGGGGGAAGTTCTTAGGGTACTTTTATATTTATATGTATATTTTATGTATTTTATAAACTTTTATTCAGTAAGCTACGATGAGCCTTCAGGGAAGGGTGGGGTATATAATAAATATTACAACTAGGGGATACCTGGTGATGTTTTAGAATACCACAAGCAAAAGAACAAAAGCAAAAGAAAGTATTCTTTCACAGACCACAGAACTAACCTGTGTAGCTCATTGTGTGTGTTAACAAACATACAGCCACAGTGGCAGCTGCACGTCCAAAGGAGGGAGGGGGGGGTACTCCTGGCCAGATTGGGGAATGGAACTCACGTTGCCCCCGCACCCAGAATAAGACAACACACAGAGAAATATTGGGTTAAAGGCCACACATTTATTAACTCGTATATCAAGTCGGGGAGGGGGTATATTCCCTCCCAGGCCCCTTATACTAAATTTGGCATTAAATTACTTTAGCTTAAACTTAACTCAGCGGCCCGATGTCCCTCGGTACCGTTGTGCTCATGTGTCCTAGGTCACTCTCACTCCAGCCGTCCGGCTGATCGGGGAGGGGCACCCTCTAGTGACCAAATTAGGAGGGAGGCGGATGCTTCCTAACGGGACCGCCCCTGTCCTCGTTCGTCTAGCTCACCCCTCCCTCCTAAGCCGGGGTTAAAGCTGTCCATCCCTGCCTTGGCTTAACCCTTGCTCCGTCTCTTAAGGAGATGCCTTCCCACACACTCTAACTTACTACTATGCATAACAATGGGCTAACAAATTGCCCTGGGCCCCTGCATGTGTGACGAAATGAAAGACACACTAAGCACATCCAACCTCTCCCAGAGGTCCAACTGAATTAGCATGAACTGTGAGGAAGGCAAAAGAAATGACAGACTCTCGGTCAATTAGTCTGGCGCCAAAAATTCCTTCCCAGCCCCCACTCATGGGTGACCAGCTGTGGCACCCACAGTAACATGAGGGAGGGAGGGTGGGTGCAACTCATAGCTCCTTCCAGAATCGTCCTCCACATGCATCTGGGAGTGTCCTGTAGGTGAAACAAGATGGCGGCCGCCAGATCTCTTCTCGCAAGACTGGCGTCACCGCTCACATGGTCCCAAGTGTCCTATTCCTTGCTAAGGGGGTGGGGCAAGTCGCGCTCCCTCGGATGCCATTCCCCCGCCTCTGGCGGAGGTGGGCGGGAGTGCGCGTTGCCCCCACACCCGGAATAAGACAACACACAGAGAAATATTGGGTTAAAGGCCACACATTTATTAACTCATATACCAAGTCGGGGAGGGGGCCCTTATACTAAATTTGGCATTAAATTACTTTAGCTTAAACTTAACTTAACTCAGCGGCTCGATGTCCCTCGGTACCGCTGCGCTCATGTGCCTAGGTCACTCTCGCTCCAGCCGTCCGGCTGATCGGGGAGGGGGCACCCTCTAGTGACCAAAGTAGGAGGGAGGCGGATGCTTCCTAACGTTACCGCCCCTGTCCTCGTTCGTCTAGCTCGCCCCTCCCTCCGAAGCCGGGGTTAAAGCCGGCCGTCCCTGCCTTGGCTTAACCGTTGCTCCATCTCTTAAGGAGATGCCTTCCCACACTCTCTAACTTACTACTATGCATAACAATGGGCTAACAAATTGCCCTGGGCCCCTGCCACCACAAACCTCCAGCACATTGCTTGGATGGTTTGTACCCCCAGACCCCAAACTCAACATAATTGAGCCAGTGTGCTCTTCAATGCAGCCAAGTAAAGGTTCAAACCTTCCTCTGATAAATGCACCCCGTCCTGTCGAAACAGTTCCAGCCTCGAAAAATGGATATCTGCTCATGTTATGACCACTCCCCCTCTTTCAGTTACCAGTTTCCCCATTTCCTTGTTGATCTTGTGGTGAACGCAGTCCACCTTGCCCGGGTGAACCGCGTTCCTCCACCTAATCCTTTCTATCATGTCAGACCAAACCAAGAGAGTGGAAGGCAGCAAACGAGCTATCTCAGCCCAGTCCTGCTTCATCCTCACCACCAACTCGACCCCCGACATCTGTGGGATATTGTTCTCCCCCAGGTGAATTACCAGAATGTCTGGGTGCTGCCCTCTGGCTGCCTCATGCATGAGCGGCATGAGCTGCTCCCATCACATACCCCTACTTGCCTTCCATACTACCTCGGCCCTGTCTCCCAAACCTAGTTGTGTGCCCCAATAGGAGCTCCCAGCCATTCGTCCTGCCCAGAAAACGATACTGTGCTCCATTATCCAAATCAACCTTCGTTGATCCTTCATCCTGGGGCCTGAAACTGAAAGGAAACAAAAAAAGGGGGGGGTTGTTAGCGAGGTAAGGTCAATGCATGGGTCCCCGCACATATGTGCAGAATGTGGCTGACCTCCACCAACTAACCTTCATATCTTGCGGTCATCCATACCCAATCCTGCGGCATATGTTGCCGCCCCAATCCTAAAAGAGTGAGATGCATAACCCTGGGCCGGCCGATTTGCTGCCATCAGCACCCTTCGCAGCACCGCTGAGAATTGATAGCAAGTTATTATTATTGTTGTTATAAACATTTATATAGCACCAGTCATGTGGCCTGGTGCTGTACAGAACATAGAATTAGACGTGGTCACTGCCTGTGGCTTACAATCTAAAAGACAAAAAGGCGGGGGGAGACAGGGAGAGGGGACAGTGGGAGAGACAGGGGAGAAGACAAACAAACATTCAAGCAGATGTGAAGTCTCAGGTGCGTATGCTTGGCTTGGTTTACAGAGAGGTTGGTGGCAGCAGTCAGCAGAGGAGGGCCAACAGTAAGAGTAAGGGGAAAGACTAACAGGCATTGGGAAAGGCAGCAAGGAAAAGGTGGGTTTTGAGGAGGGATTTGAAGGAGCGGAGGGAGGAGGCGAGGCGGACGTCGGCAGGGAGGGAGTTCCAGGCATGCGGGGCAGCGAGGGAGAAGGGACGAAGGCGGTTGGGCGAGCAGGAGAAGCGAGGGAGAGCGAGGGAGGGGACAGCGGAAGAGCGGAGAGCGCGCGCAGGAGCGCGTAGGGCGATTAGGTCCGAGAGGTAAGGGGGAGCTTGGTCATGGAGCGATTTGAACGTGAAAACCAGGAGTTTGAACAGGATACGTTCAGGAAGGGGGAGCCAGTGAAGGGAGAGGAGGAGAGGCGTCACATGGTCGAAGCGACGGGCAGAGTGAATGACCTTGGCGGCAGAGTTTTGGATCGCCACAAGGGGGGACAGGTGGGAGCGAGGGAGGCCAGCAAGGAGGAGGTTGCAGTAGTCGAGGCGAGAGATAACCATGGCATGAACAAGGATTTTGGCCGAGGAGACAGATAGAAAGGGGCGTATGCGGGCAATGTTGAGGAGAGCGAATCGGCAGGATTTGGCCACAGAGTCAATGTAAGGTTTAAAGGAGAGGTGCGTGTCAAAAATGAAGCCCAAGCTGCGGGCACGGAGAACAGGACGGATGGTGACCCCATCAATGCAGATGGTCAGGTCAGAGGGAGAGGAGGGGGATGGAGGAAAAATGAGGAGTTCAGTCTTGGCCATGTTCAGTTTGAGTTGGCGTCGGGACATCCAGGCGGAGATATCAGAGAGGCAGTCGACGAGGCGTGAGCGGATAGAGGAGGAGAGAGAGGGGGTAGAGAGATAGAGTTGGGTGTCATCAGCATAGAGATGGTATTGGAATCCGTGGGAGGCAATAATTTCGCCAAGGGACAGGGTGTAGATAGAGAAGAGGAGAGGGCCAAGGACAGAACCTTGGGGAACCCCAACCGAGAGGGGAAGGGAGGGGGAGGTCGACTCGGGGAGGGAGACATTAAAGGAGCGGTCAGAGAGGTAGGAGGAGAACCAGTCAAAGACAGAGCCGCGGAAGCCCAAAGAGTAAAGCGAGTCCAAGAGGAGCGAGTGATCGACAGTGTCAAAGGCAGCAGAGAGGTCAAGGAGGACAAGAATGGAGTAGTGGCACTTAGATTTAGCGACAAGTAGATCATTGGTGATTTTGGCCAGGGCAGTTTCAGTAGAGTGGAGGGGGCGGAAGCCGGACTGGAGAGGGTCCAGGGAGGAGTTGGCAGAGAGGAGGTCCAGGCAACAGGAATAGACGACATGTTCCAGAAGCTTCGAGGCAAAGGGAAGAAGGGAGACTGACCAGTAACTAGAGGGGTCAGATGGGTCCAGGGTGGGCTTTTTGAGGATGGGGGAGACAGTGGCATACTTGAAGGCAGAGAGGAAGGAGCCTGTGGTAAGGAAGAGATTGATGACATGTAGAAGAGGGGGAGCGACAGTGGGAGAAACAGAGGTCAGGAGGTGGGAGGGGATCGGGTCAAGGGGGCAGGTAGAGTTACCGGTGAGCCGTTTATGTGGACAAGAAACGGGCCAGACACTGGGGGGCGCATTTCCTTATACCACCCCACTGCCAAAACCAGGCACAAATCTGGGTCCACGTCCCTCTCAAGCATTATGTTAACACCCTGCTGACGCTGGTCCATCTTAGAAGCCCGCAGTCTAATATCCAAGGCTTCCTCCCCATAGATATGTCCTTTACACTAACTACCCTAAGCGTTCTGTCCCGTTTGGATGCTGCCACTAACTCGGACACCCGAAAGGCTCCAAAGAATGCCAATTTAAAGACCGCATCGAAAAGGGCGGCCTCGAAGTCCCCATCAGCTATCCTCCCCACCCCCACTGAAATTGCCTTCAGTATCTCTGGGGTGATGGGACTCCTGACGTCTCGCGCCAAGCCCCGTTCTCGCGTCCAAGCCTCTAGCAGCTTCTTGGCAAAGAAACCTTGATCAGGTGGGGGGTGCCCAGCCATCCTACTGGTGAAGGAAATTGCGGCCAGCTTGACCCCAATTGTGGAAGGGGACAGACCTTGTAAATGCAGCGAAAGAGCGAACTGCAGTGCCTGAGCTTCTGTAATGGGAAAATCCAGTCGCCACCCTTTTTGAGCCCTGAATTCTTGGAATTCAGCGAAGACCCTTTGGTAAGCCCGCCTCGTGCTAGGCGCTAGAGCCCCCTGAACTGCCTCGAATAGCTGACACGTCCAATGTTTCACATGCCCGGTGGAATAACCTCGGACTCCAGGTTGGCTTCCGGCACCAGAAGACGGAATCGCTCCATCTGTTGGCGAAAGAGCGCATCGGCTATGCCGTTGTTGACTCCAGGAACATGTCTGGACATAAACAATATGTTATTAACCAAACACTGCAGCACGAAAGAGCGGACTAATCCCATAACCCTAGCTGACTTTGAAGATTGGGAGTTTATCATTTGCACTACTGCAGCGTTGTCGCACCAGAATAGCACCGAGCGATTAGCGAAGTTATTTGGCCACAGGTGTACAGCTAGCACAATGGGGAATAACTCTAAAAATGTGATGTCCTGCGTGACCCCCTCCCAGGCCCACGGTTCCGGCCATTTGGCTGCACACCACTTACCTTGAAAGTAAAGGCCAAAACCCAATGCTCCCGCTGCGTCACTCTGGACCTGCAATTCCGCCTCCAGCAGGAATTCATGCCTCCACAGGCTAACCCCGTTGAAGCCCTCAAGGAAGGCCTGCCATATTGCCAGGTCATCTTTAATTTCGTTAGTAACACGCACATGATAGTGGGGGCTGCTGTAACCCGGCACCATGGCATAGAGCCGGGACAAGAAGGCCCGGCCCGGTGCTACCACGCGACAAGCGAAATTCAGCTTCCCTATTAAGCTCTGCAGCTCCCTAACTGTAACTTTCCTCTGTCCCAAACAGATGCCAATTTCCTACCGTAATTCGCCCAGCTTCACTGTGGATGCCAGCCACCGTATCTAACTCGATCCCCAGGAAGGTCAATACTGTGGTTGGCCCCACCGTCTTTTCAGGGGCCAACGGGACCCCCAGCTCTGTTGACAGGTTATGAAAGGTATCCAGGAGGTGGCCACATTCGCCTGTGCCGCTATGGCCAAGGAACAGGAAGTCATCTATATAGTGAATTACAAACTGGAGCTGGGCCCTGTGCCGAACCAACCAGTCGAGCAGTGAGCTGAATCGCTCGAAGGCCGAGCATGATATAGAACAGCCCATAGGCATGGCCCTATCAACATAAAATTTTCCTTGAAATTGAAACCCCAGCAGCTCACAGTCGTCCGGGTGAACCGGCAGCAACCTGAAAGCCGATTTGATGTTGCACTTTGCCATCAATGCCCCCGGGACGCATTCTTTTGCCATGGCCACTGCTGCGTCGAACGACGCGTAGCGCACTGAGCACAGGTCGTCCGGGATTGCATCATTCACCGACACCCCCCTTTGGGTAGGAGAGGTGGTGAATGAGGTGATATTCACCCGGCACTTTTTGGGAGACTATACCTAAGGGGGACACGTGAAAACCAGGAGAAGGTGGGGCAATGAAGGGGCCAGCCACCCTGCCTTCAGCCAACTCTTTCCGGATCTTGGCGTGCACCAATTCCTCCATCTCTTTGACTGACTTCAAGTTGTCCACCCACTCTCTAGGCCGCACGCCCTTTGCTGGTATCCTAAAACCTTTTCTAAAACCTTCTACTACATATTTTACTTCGCCTCGGGCCGGGCAATCGGCCAGGGCATGACTCAGGGTCTTATGCCGAACCGGCGTTGGTGCCTTTGTGGTTACCATTTCCCCCTCCAGCTTGGTACTGCCTCGGTGGCTGCCTACTTTTCCCCTGTGCCCGGACCCTATTACAATGGTAAACTGCGTGGTTGCCCGAGCAATGGGAACAGGCGTGCCGAAAATGGGCACAGCTCCCTGGCCCATTGAAATCCCAGCACGTGAGCCCCCTTGCATTCGCCCGGTGCCCTTCGACCCGAAAGGGCTCATTGACGTAAGCTACTGCCCCCGACGCCAGGGCATGGCCACTGTCCGTCTTGGTGATGTTCTTAGTACTCACCATACACTCGAGCCATATGTCCTGTGCATACATATCCCATCTAAGTCCTGGTTTAATCGCTGCCCGCTTCCTAAATCCCTCATTATAGCACAGCCATGCCCCAGGATTCCCTGTATCATAAGCCCTACGCACAATGTCAAGGTACTTCAGGAGCTCGACTGCCCGAACGGGAGTCACCTATAGCATAACTCCCATCAATACTGAAAAGGCAGCAGACCAATTTGCCCAGTTGCAGTCCACTTTCGGTCTCCTAAACCTCTCCTTCTCCTTCTCCCCATCCTTGGACGCAGGATCCAGTACCGGCTCCGTATATAGTAATGAAAATATATCAACGTACTCGCCCTTCCAAATTTTGTCCCTAACTGTTTGGGTGAGGTGGGCACCTAGCGGGGAGTCAAGTTCCATGTAGGCACCCTGTAGAGGGGGTCGAACTGGAGGAACACACGCAACTGGTTGTGCGACCTGTGTGGCAGTGCCCTGCTCCCACACCTGGCCCACCGGATCGGCCCCACCCGACGCTCGAGCGGTGGTTGTTGCTGGAGCTGTGCTAGGGCCTGTGATCGCCCCATCCAGTTGTTCTGGCCATGGGACCCAGCACCCAATCCACCCTAGCCTCTGCTGCACGGGGGGGGTCCCTGCTTGCTGGTGGTGGCCCTCCCCCCTTTGCACAGGTGCAATGTGCTGCTGCCCCCGGATCCTGTGCCATAATAACCCCGTTAACTGTAGCCGACGTTGCCACCACCACCGGGCGACCTGCTTCGGTTCGCGGCTGCTGTTCCCCTGGTGCCGCCTCCTGCTGGCAAGAATCGTCATGCGGCTCCTGGATCCCAGCCCGCCGTGCAGACTGGTCATCATGCTGGCCCCTCAGGTGCTGGTCATCATGCAGGCCCCTCGGGCGTCTCTCTGACGCAAACGAGCAGACCATTGCCTCCAGCACCTCCATCCATCATGCGAAGGCGTCCAGATGATCCAGGACCTCCATGGAGAAATCCCTCCATCCCCTGCGCCTCGGTGGGGTTACGCCCGACCTCTCTGGAGATAAATCGCGCCTCGTCCCCTGCGTGGGCGGGGAAGGGGTGCATGGCGGGGATTCATGCCTGCTGGGGGGGTGGCCCTCCTATCCTGCGTGTGTGGAGAAGGGGTACCAGGCGAGGACTCCTGCCCGGCAGCTTGGGTGTTTACTGTGAGCTCACCAGCCACAGTTGAGCAAACACTCACCTACCGCTGCCCCCAGCCCACCTACTCGTAGTCCCGGAAATGAACAGACCTGGTCACTCTCCCAGCAGGGGGGTCTTGGAGTGGGGGCTGAGTCTGAGCTTTCCCGCCCCAAGCCTGGTTTGCCTCAATATCCTGGGATGCCGTGTCCTGGTCGGGGGGGGGAATGGGCCACCGTGCAGCTCCCCACCTGAAGTGCCCAGCCTGCCTGGCCCAACCCCTTGTGTGGCACAGGCCTGATGCCCCAGCCCCCGTAGGAGCTCGTCATGTTCCCCCAGTCGCAGCTGGAGGGCCGCCAGCACAGCCTCGGCCTGCCGGCGTGCCCGAGCTAAAGCATGGGTTGACTCCCCCGGTGTCCGTTCACCACCCGCCCCAGCCTTGCTCGGCCCTTTGGGGTTTGCATTTCTCCTTCCCATTGTAGCACTCCCTATAGGACTGCCTGACCCCCAATCGCTACTCCCTATAGGACTGCCTGCCCCCAACACCACATGCCATGAGCCCCCTCCACCCACNCCAGCCTTGCTCGGCCCTTTGGGGTTTGCATTTCTCCTTCCCATTGTAGCACTCCCTATAGGACTGCCTGACCCCCAATCGCTACTCCCTATAGGACTGCCTGCCCCCAACAACACCCAAACCCCATGAGCCCCCACGCACCAACCGTCTGATGGGGGGGTACTCGGGTACTCCCTATCACACTGCTTGCCCGCCCCCAACACCACATGCCATGAGCCCCCTCCACCCACCTACTAACAATCTGAGAGTGGAGGAGTGCTCAGGGTCGGCTTGGCTGGAGGGTCACACCCTAAGTAGGACACACTGCTTGCCCGGACACCCCCACACCCCCAGAACCCTCCACGCACCGCAATCCGAAGGGAAAAGCCACACACTCCCAATGACCAAATTTTAGAATCGGGTCAGCAATCAGGAGGTGCGGGGGGAGGCGTGAGAGCCCCGCGGTGGCACTGCCGCTCAGCCACCCAAAAATACCCAGTGTGATAATGTGGGGGGAGGAGGAGCAGCCCTCTGTATTCTGGAGACCCCGTGCCCCCAAGGAACCTGCCGCTCTGCCTGAACCCTGATGCTGTAACAAGGGGTTATAGCCCCGTGTCAGCCCGCTGCCCCTCTGGTAGCGCTGCTCCGTGACTACCCGGCTCTCGGCGGATTGGGATTGGTGGGGGTTGTTGTTGCTGTTTCCCGCTGCCCCTCCAGTAGCTCTGAGTTGTGATTGGGTTGGGGGGTGGTGATGGTTCCCGCTGCCCCTGCGGTCGCGCTGCTGATTGCCCGCCAATTGACCAGATGAGAACCCTCCCCCCGACTGACCAGCCCCACCTTATCTCCAGCCGGGTTACTGCCCAGCTGATGGCCTTAAAGGCAAGGCAAGGCAAGGAGGCCCCCAGGCTGCTGCTGCACAGGTGAAAGATCCTCCCGCCGGGTTACTGCCCAGCTGATGGCCTTAAAGGCAGAAGATCCTAATAGAAAGGTAAAGCAAGGTAAAAAACGCTGTTCTTTTGAGGCGCGCAGGAGCTGCAACTCATAGCTCCTTCCAGCGCCGTCCTCCACGTGCATCTGGGAGCGTCCTGTAGGTGAAACAAGATGGCGACTGCCAGATCTCTTCTCGTGAGACTGGTATCACCGCTCACATCGTCCCAAGTATCCTATTCCTTACTAAGGGGGTGGGGCAAGTTGCTCTCCCTCGGATGCCGTTCCCCCACCTCTGGTGGAGGTGGGCAGGAGCGTGCGTTCCCACATCCTGACCTGGCAGGGGTGGTGATGGCGGGGAGCGATGCGTGGCTAGCTGGCTCCACCCCTTCGCTGGCTGCCATGGCAACCCCACACACGGGGTCGTGTGGGCACAAAAACAGATGCACCTGCCCAGTTCAGTCAGTCTGGCCTGTCTGGGTGACTCCTGGGTCTGGACCATGGGCTCGGTCCCTTCCGAGTCCATATTTCCGGCCTAGCCGCCTACCCCACCAGGGCTTGAACCAGACCCACATCTAGCACATGCAGGTTCAGTGCTGGCCCAGATGAGCCAAAGTGGGCTGAACCGGGCCCCCATCATGTTTAACACCCAATGTCATGGGATGTTCAAAAAATGTTTTGCAAATTCTTCCAGCAGCAAATCCAAATTGAGCTAATTAGAATAAATTACGCAAATTAAATTCAGCAAATTCTTGAATACAAATGTGTGTTCCCAGCATGCCATTTCACCACTTCTGGACTCCACAGATTTTAAAAACAACCTACAGAATTCCATACAGACCCTTGAAGTGGGTGACAGGAATTTGGTGCTTTGTTTTGTTTTGTTTTTTTCTTCCACCAGAGGATTGTGGAACTGCTCCTGTGTGGCATGGGACCTGAAGACCCCAGAATAAGTGCTGGCAGATAACAGTACTGACCTTCCATTGGCTGCTCACAGTGCTTCCCTTTCAGAATCCAAGTCTGTGCTGTCGGTCTGACCAAGTGCCAAGTTCTGCAAAAACTTATGCAGTTGTAGCAGTGCAGAATTCACAAGACTGCGGGCAAAAAACGGATGAAATAAGAAAGGGGATAGCTAGCTTGGCAGCAGCACATGTAAAAAGGATCAAGGAGGGTTGATCATAAACTGAACATGAATCAGCAATGTGATGTGGTTTCAAAGAAGCTAATGCAAATTTTAGGCTGCGTTATCATAAACATTGTTTCCAAGTCACAGGAAGTAATAAATTCCCCTCTATTCTACACTGGTGAGATATCACCTGGAGTCCTTGTGTTCAGTTTTGGGCACCTTATTTTAAGAACGTCATTGACTGATTTTTGTAATTCCCTATTCTACAGGCTACTGGTAGTAGTTATCCGTTGCTTGCAGCTTGTTCAGAATGTTCACAGCTACTTACTGATTTGTAGGGGTGTGCACCAGGCCCCCATGTCATAAAGATTAGAGACAGTGGCTATACCTCTGAGTTTTCCTTTTCCCTTCCCCTGTCTGTCTCCCCCTGTCCATATATTATATAGATATTAGTTGTATATATATGAGTTTTCCTTTTCCCTTCCCCTGTCTGTCTCCCCCTGTCCATATATTATATAGATATTAGTTATAATATTATTAATTATTATTATTATTATTATTATTATTATTATTATTAACAAACATTTATATACACCAGCAGTGTACCTGGCACTTTACAAAGTAATAAAATAGACACGGTCCCTGCCCCTAGGGCTTACAATCTGAGAGACAGGAGCTGGGGGAGAGACTTAGGAAGGGGAACAGAGGGAGAGACAAGGGGTCTAACATTCATGAAGATGCGAGGTCTCAAGTGCACGTACTTGGCTTGGTTACGATGAGAATGACAGCAGGCAGGTCCATGTTGCAAGGATAAGGGTAAACCGATCGTAGGTATAGGAATAGTGGCTCAGCAGGATAAAGAGTCAGACAGAGCAGAGCGAAAGAGGTGAGTTTTAAGGAGAGATTTGAAGGTATGAAGGGAGGGGGCAAGGCGGATGTGGACAGGGAGGGAGTTCCAGGCATGGGGGGCAGCAAGTGAGAAGGGACGAAGGCGCTTAGGGGAGCAGGGAAGGCGTGGAAGGGTGAGAGAAGGGACAGAGGAGGAGCGAAGTGCACGGGCTGGAGTATGGAGGGCGATAAGTGCAGAGAGGTAGGGGGGAGCAAGGTTGTGAAGAGCTTTATAGGTGAAGACTAGGAGCTTGTGCAGGATTCGTTCAGGAAGGGGAAGCCAGTGAAGCGAAGAGAGGAGGGGCTGCACATGGTCGAAGCGACTGGCGAGGTAGATGACCCTGGCAGCAGAGTTTTGGACAGAGATGAGGGGAGAAAGGTGAGACCGGGGAAGGCCAGTGAGAAGGAGGTTACAGTAATCGAGGCGAGAGATGACCAGAGCATGAACAAGAGTTTTGGCAGACGAGACAGAGAGAAAAGGGCGAATCTTAGCAATGTTATGGAGGGAGAAGCGACAGGATTTAGCAACAGAGTCAATGTAGGGTTTAAAAGAAAGGGCTGAGTCAAAGATGAAGCCTAGGCTACGGGCTTGGGGGACAGGCAGGATGGTGACTCCATCAATAGTTATTGACAGTGAGGAAGGAGAGGAAGGATGAGGGGGGAAGATAAGGAGTTCAGTTTTAGCCATGTTGAGTTTGAGTTGACGTTGAGACATCCAGGTAGAGATGTCAGAGAGACAGTTGATGAGACGAGCTTGAACAGAGGGAGAGAGAGAGGGAGTAGAGAGATAGAGTTGAGTGTCATCAGCATAGAGGTGGTATTGGAAGCCATGGGAGGCAATGAGTTTGCCTAAGGATGAGGTATAGATCGAGAAGAGGAGAGGGCCAAGAACAGAGCCTTGAGGAACACCAACTGAGAGGGGGAAGGAGGAGGAGGTGGAGTTGGAGAGAGACACATTAAAGGAGCGGTCAGAGAGGTAGGAGGAGAACCAGTTATGGACAGAGCCACAAAAGCCAAGGGAGTGAAGGGAATCCAGCAAGAGTGAGTGGTCAACAGTATCGAAGGCAGCAGAGAGATCAAGGAGGACAAGAATGGAATAGAGACGTTTAGATTTAGCCACCAGAAGATCGTTGGTGATCTTAGCGAGAGCAGTTTCAGTAGAATGAAGGGGGCGGAAGCCAGATTGGAGGGGGTCAAGGGAGGAGTTGGAGGATAGGAAGTCAAGGCAGCGGGAGTAGACAACACGTTCAAGCAGCTTGGAAGCAAAAGGAAGGAGTGAGACAGGACGATAGCTAGAAGGGTCAGAGGGGTCAAGAGTGGACTTTTTGAGAATAGGAGAGACTGTGGCATGTTTGAAGGCAGAAGGGAAAGAGCCAGTAGAGAGGGAGAGGTTGATGATGTGCAGGAAGGAAGGGGCGACAGTGGGAGTAATGGAGGTGAGGAGGCGGGAAGGAATGGGATCAAGGGGGCAAGTGGAAGGGTTGGAGGAGGAGAGCAGAGAGGAGATTTCCTTAAGGGAGGCAGGGGAGAAGGAGGACATGAGAGAAGGAGGGGGAGGAGGGAGAGGGGTGGGAGTGGGAAGAGAGGAGTGGGAAGCGATGTCGAGGCGGATCTTGTCTATCTTGGAGGTGAAGAAGGAGGCAAGATCCTGAGCAGAAAGGGAAGAAGGAGGGGGAGGACAGGGAGGCTTGAGGAGGGAGTCAAAGGTAGAGAACAGGCGGCGAGGGTCCCGAGAACAGGACTCAATGCGGGAGGCATAGTAGTGTTGTCTAGCAAGGGAGATAGCAGAAGTAAGGGTGGAGAGACAGAATTTGAAGTGAAGGAAGTCAGCGTGAGAATGGGATTTGCGCCAGAGTCGTTCAGCAGCACGAGTGCAAGAACGGAGGTGGCGGATACTAGGGGTGAGCCAAGGACGGGGGTTGTGGGAGAAGGCAGGGCGGGAAGAGAGAGGGGCATGGGAGTCAAGTGTGGAGGAGAGAGAGGCGTTGAGAGCAGAGACAGCGGAGTCAGGGGAGGAGGAAGAGAAGACTGTAGGAAGAAGGGGAGAGAGAGAGGAGGCAAAGTCCAGGGGATCAATAGCTTGAAGGTCACGGAAGGGGCGTAGAGAAGGGGAAGAGGAGGGGGGACAGTGGGAAATGTTGAAAGAGGCAAGGAAGTGGTCTGATATAGGATGAGGATCGAAGGAGAGATCAGCGACAGAGCAGTTTCTAGAGAGGACAAGATCAAGAGAATGGCCATTAGTATGGGTGGGGGAGTTGGTCCAAAGGTGGAGGTTGAAGGAGGAGGCTAGGGAGAGGAAGCGAGAGACTGAGGGCTGAGATGGGTCATCAACATGAATGTTGAAGTCACCAAGGATGAGAGTGGGGATATCAACAGAGAGGAAGAAAGTGAGCCAGGACTCAAAGTCAGAAAGAAAGGAAGAGAGAGGACCAGGGGGACGGTAGATGACAGCAACACGTAGATGGAGGGGGGAGTAGAGGCGCACGGAGTGAGCCTCAAAGGTATGGAAGGAGAGAGAGGGGGGAGGAGAAATTGGTTGGAACTGACAGGATTTAGCAAGAAGGAGGCCCACCCCACCACCCCGTCCTTCAGGGCGGGGTTGGTGAGAGAAGGAGAGACCCCCACAGGAGAGGGTAGCAGGCGTGACAGAGTCCGAGGGAGTGATCCAAGTTTCAGTAAGGGCAAGGAGCTGGAGGGAGCGAGAGAGGAAAAGATCATGGATATAGGGAGCTTTACTATATAATATCTATATAATATAATATCTATATAATATAATATATATAATATCTGGACAGGGGAAGGGAAAAGGAAAACTCAGAGGTATATCCACTGCCTCTAATCTATCTCTATTCTATATCTATCATCTAATATATATACTGTCTCTCTATGTATGTGTACAGGGGGAGACAGGCAGAGGAAGGAAAAAGGTAAAATGTAAGGGTAAGGAATAAGGATTGGAATGGTAAGGTGGTAGGGATATATATGGAAGGATTTTTAGTGCAAGCACCAGCAGATTCTGCAAATGCACCCTTTGACAGAGCAATAGCTAACACAGAACTAGAGTCAAGCAGCCCAGCCCTGCAGTATAAAGGGTTGCAGTTCCCTCCCCCAGAGCTCCCCTGATTGGTTCTGGGAGGTAGGAGGAATTGAGAAATCACAGGGTGCCTGGGACCTGATTGTGCTGCTCATTGGCCAGTGATTACATCCATCAGGTCCTTTCCCTCCCATCACAGGCCCAGTTCAAGAGTTCAACATTGTTTCTGGTTCCAGAGATGTCTGCTAACAAACATTCAGAGGTGGCAAACAAAGATGATTAGGTTTTGGAAAGCAAGTCTTATGAGGATAGGTTGAAAGAGCTGAGTATGTTTAGTCTATGAGGGAATATTAGGGGGAGATATGATAGTCTTCAGATATCTGACAGGCTGCTACAAAAAAAGATAGCAAGGAACTGTTCTTTGTTGCCACAAAAGGCAGGACGAAAAGTAATGAGTTCATATTACAAGAAGGTAGATTTTGATTACATATCAGCATCTTCCTAACAGTAAGAGCTGTGCAGCAATGGAACAAGTTTGCCTAGGGAGGTTGCAGGCTTTCTGTTGCTGGAGATTTTCAAAATGAAGCTGGACTGTTGGGGATTTTGTAGCTGTGGACTTTCTGCATCAAAGCAAGAGGTTGAACTAGATGACTTAGAGTTCTCTTCCAACTCTATGTTTCTTTAAGTTCCAGTAGGATGGGGCTATCAAAGGCTATTAGCCAAGATAGTCATGCGATGCAACTGCTGTCTGCTGGAAGCTGGTAGTGAATGACAAGGGATGGATCAGTCAAAATATTCCTTATTTTTAGATACCTCCACTGAAACATCCAGTGCCGGCCATTAGTATAGACAGGATACAGTGCTAGTGCTGGCATGTTCTTCTGACATGCTCAGGCAGGCAGTCTATAGCTCCATATATGGATACAATTAGCAAAGGCCTTGTAAGGACAAATGGCCTATGTCCTTGCATGAGCCTAGAAGGGTGCCACCCTAATAAATCTAGTGGCCATGGGCTCCTCCTTGGCTTGAGTGCCCTTTGTTTAATGATCCTGCAGATGCAGAACCTCTTCACACTGCCCTAGGAGGTATTATTAAACTAACATCTTGACTTACTCCCTCCTTTTCCTTTGTTCACCCTTCTCATTGTCTGAAGCTATCTCTGCTGTTAAACGTGTGGTATTTCTCTGTAGTTTAAAAATCCGGCTCGGGGAAACCCCCATGGGGCTGATTTATACACTCCACGCTAGAACAAAAGTTGCCTGAGCACCATTGGAAACAGTGGTGCCAGGCGACTCCCAGAAGTTTTGAGATGCGGACTAGATAAGATCTCAGCTATGGGGGTCTTATCTAGTCTGCGTCTAAACACTTATTATTATTATTATTATTATTATTATTATTAACAAACATTTATATAGTGCCAGCAGTGTACCTGGCACTTTACAAAGTAATAAAATAGACATGGTCCCTGCCCCTAGGGCTTACAATCTGAGAGACAGGAGCTGGGGGAGAGACTTAGGAAGGGGAACAGAGGGAGAGACAAGGGGTCTAACATTCATGAAGATGCGAGGTCTCAAGTGCACGTACTTGGCTTGGTTACGATGAGAATGACAGCAGGCAGGTCCATGTTGCAAGGATAAGGGTAAACCGATCGTAGGTATAGGAATAGTGGCTCAGCAGGATAAAGAGTCAGACAGAGCAGAGCGAAAGAGGTGAGTTTTAAGGAGAGATTTGAAGGTATGAAGGGAGGGGGCAAGGCGGATGTGGACAGGGAGGGAGTTCCAGGCATGGGGGGCAGCAAGTGAGAAGGGACGAAGGCGCTTAGGGGAGCAGGGAAGGCGTGGAAGGGTGAGAGAAGGGACAGAGGAGGAGCGAAGTGCACGGGCTGGAGTATGGAGGGCGATAAGTGCAGAGAGGTAGGGGGGAGCAAGGTTGTGAAGAGCTTTATAGGTGAAGACTAGGAGCTTGTGCAGGATTCGTTCAGGAAGGGGAAGCCAGTGAAGCGAAGAGAGGAGGGGCTGCACATGGTCGAAGCGACTGGCGAGGTAGATGACCCTGGCAGCAGAGTTTTGGACAGAGATGAGGGGAGAAAGGTGAGACCGGGGAAGGCCAGTGAGAAGGAGGTTACAGTAATCGAGGCGAGAGATGACCAGAGCATGAACAAGAGGTTTGGCGGACGAGACAGAGAGAAAAGGGCGAATTTGGGAGTTGCCCAGCACCGCTATTTCCAATGGCACTCAGGCAACTTCCAGTCCAGCATGGAGAGTGTAAATCACCCTACAGGGGTTTCCCTTGGTATTAAAACTGTGTGAGAAGTATTGTTCTTCCTTATAATTACAACCAAAAAAACCAATAATTTTTTTGGGGGGGCAGGGAACGTTGAGGTTTTGTCTGCAATGAGCAACCCATTCTTGCAGTTTTATTTGTTTGTTTGTTTGTTTGTTTGTATCCTGCCCCTCTTGCACTTGGTGACTTGGGGCAGCTAACAACACACATAAAATCACAATAAAACATATTATAAAAATATAAACTACAATATAAAATACACATATATATATATACACACAAAGGATCTTCGTAAAAAATATTTCCCCACCCTTCCACCTTCCCTATCCCACCCTCCCCCCTGCCAAACGCCTGACAAAAGAGCCAGGTTTCACCATTTCTACGGAAGGCAAGATCTGGGCTGAGGCGAATCTCCACCGAGAGGGCATTCCACAGTGATGGTGCGGCTGCTGAGAATGCCCTCCTGTCACCGATAATGCAAGCCCTCCAGGACTGCGCCCCCAGATGACCGCTGGGGCCACCCGGGGACCCAGGGGGTGAGGCGATCTCTCAGGCAAGCAGGGCCCAGGCCATGTAGGACTTTAAAGGTCAAAACCAGCACCTTGAATCAGGCTTGGAAGACAATAGGCAACCAGTGCAATGCGTGGAGCACTGGTTGCATGTGCCAAGTTCCAGAGAGGGTTTTGTCTTTGTACAGGTTGCAGGTTTGGGCCCTTAATTTCTCCCCATTCAGGTTTTACAAACCTCAATGAATATAAATCCATCCTACCATCCTAAATCAGACATTAGCAAAACACTGTAGAATTGAGCTTGGCATGCAAGATTCTCCTCCTTCTTATATCAATAGCAAAGGAGTAGTGAAAGTGGGGCACAGTCTCATGTGATAATACCCTATGACTCTAGATTAGGAAGGAACTGAAACAGTGGTGGTTGCATTTGACACCAGAGGATGGAATTGGTCTGCAGATCCTGAGCCCTGACTATTAGTGGGGTTGCTTCTCCAGATGAAACTCTGAACTAGCCCCCACTGCTGTCCCTGCCCTATGGGACTTAGATTTGGTGGGGAAAGTCTGACCCCCTGTAGCCTAGCCATTCATCACCTATGACTGTGATCCACTAACCACTAACTTTGGAGTGGCCCAGAGTTCTTCAATGGGACCACTCTGAAGTAATAATGGATGTGGTCAGAGGGTACTGGTAAGTCTGAAGCATTCTCCATAATCATTTAGGCTGGAATCCTGAAACTACTCACAAACCCAATGGACTTACAAGCCAGGGAAGGGGTGGGGAACCTTTTTCCTTTCAGGAAACACTTTGAAAATTAGGACAAGCTCCAAGTGTGCAGAAGGTGGGGGTGCTTAAGTAGTGCACTCAGGAAGAGGAGAATCCAGAACACAGATCTGGGTTATAGATTCATCTCTGCTCCCTTACCCTGAGCTCAATTTTTCAGTGCTTGGAAACAGAAACTGGATCTAGAGGCCAGATCCAGAAACTGGAAAGGGACCACATAAAAACTAGCCCTGTGCTGCATTTGGGCCTTGGGCCTGAGGCTCCTCACCCCTACTATAAGTAATGTCAGGATTGTGAGCTTATTTCTTAAACAGATGTACTTCTTTATGCTAATAAAAATATTTTGTTGCTTTGGCGAACCTTCCAGTGAAAATCAAAGGAGATATTCACCTTCAATTTTATTGGGGAAAGGATTAGGCTTAAAATGTGTAAAACTAGAGTACTGCTTCTTTTCAAAACCTCATTCATGATACTCAGATTAATGAGACAGTTTCCATTAATACATAATATATCACTGTTGATATATATATTTCTATAGTATGGCAGCCACTCGCTCTCAAAAAGTACATTTTAGTTTCAGATGAAATTATGTAGTTGCAATTTGGATCTGAGTGTGCCCTTTTAATTTTAGAAACATTGTGTTTGATTATATTTCTGCCTTTTAATCGCCTTAAAATTCTATTTGCTGTTTATCTGTGGAGAAAGGAAAATGAAATCGTGATCTAATAATACTGGATGGTTTTTCATACTTCAGCAGTGTGAGAAAAGATAAGAGATAGCTATTGAACTTGGTGGATTCCCAAGTCAAATTCTTATGGCAGCATCTATAAGGAGGAGACAGAATTAGTACACGATGATCCAGGATTTTTATAATCCAGAAAGATTATGTGGTTGCCATGTTGATCCCAAAGTGACAGAGAAGGAAGCAAAATGGTTCAAATGATCTCTTTTATTGAACCAACTGCTGGTGGTGGAAATAAGCAAGCTTTCAGGCCACACAGGGCCCTTCCTCAGGCATGTAGCATAGCCAGTCAAAAATATATAAACAGCAAATAAATTATATAAAGAGGCAGGAAAGGGTGGGGTTAGATAAGACAAGGTGACTAGTGTGCGGTGTGCATGTTATTTGACAGGGACAAATGTGCTAGACATTAAAAAAACAAAAAAAGGCATGAGAACAGGACCCTTAAGGATGTGTAGAAGGGAGATATAGGTGTGGATAAAAGGGAAACAGCTAAGGCAAATTGAAAATCACATAAGAAAGGATCTGGGAACATAGAAACTACATATGACAGGGTCTAAGAGTGACAGAGAGGTAGACACAGAGTAAGGAATGTTAATATAGAATATTAAGGAACTAGGTATATGAGGAGGCAGGAAAAAGTGGGGTTAGATAAGATATGGTGTCTGTTAGAGGATAAATAGTCCCAGACGTTAAAACTAGAGCTATAAAGACAGAACTGTTAAGAATGTAAATGGAGAGGGATGAAATTGCATAAGAAAGGAACTGGGAACAAGTGACACAAGGGGCATTTTAAACGTAATGTTAAAGCATGTCTCAATTATGGTGGCCCATGTTTAGACAAGCACCCAATCCCCACCTTTCCTCAGAACACAGATGCAGCCGCCAACTGGATTTCTAAGCAGCTGTGAAAGCACTTTCTTCTGTGCTCTGTCTTGTAGAGTAGGTGCTAATGTCCCTTGCAGAGGTTGCCAAGAGGAAAATGCAAACAGCATTGCAGGAGGGGGTAATTTCAGGAGTGCTTTCTTAGTAAATAAATGAAAAACCAAATGTACATCTCCCATTCAACTGGCACCTTTATTTATGTTGTTCCCTTTGAGAGAAATAATGCTTGTGCTTCATGAGGATAGAGATGGGCAGGAAGGAAATGGCCAGAGCAGACCCGAGTCCCCTCCAGAAAACACCACACGCTATTGATCCGATAACCAAAACCTGATGTAAACATACCACTCGATATCTTTAAACATAACACTCCCAATATGCTCACAGGGAACACGTGAGTTGACATAGCAATGCAATTGTGTTTACATCCCAGGTTTACCAGGAGCCCAACACGTGCATAAAACTATGTTCAAATCATTATGCTCCTTACACATAATGCTCAAACATGTGCCGGGGCCATTTGCCACCTGATCAACGTTACATTTAAAGACAGCTCCTATGACAGGGGCTGTGAGAAGCAGAGGAGACAAAGGTAGGAAAAAAATCTACCAGTAAGGTATACAGCAATATAAACGGAATATGAAGGAACTTGGTAACAAAAGTTAAAAATGCAGAAGACTGTAAATTACAGATTTTTGTAGTGGCTGGAGAAATTTAGGTTCATGTTAAGTCCATTATTTTTAGTGTCAAATAGGGTTATGAATTTTAGTTCCCATGCCTGTATCTTGAGGGTGTTGTGAAGGTTTCTTTTGAGGATTAGGACTGACAGGATTCAAAGTGAATATATTTTATTCTGTTTAAGAAAAGTGTATACAAAGCAGGACTCATTTCCTGCTTTGTTTGTAGTTCTGAATCTTCATTTCGAGAATTTCATGTTCAGCATTTTGGTATTAAATACTTTGTTCACTTTGACGGTACCAATTGGTGCTTTTTAAACAAAATTTTGAATCTGAGCATGACAGTAATTGGTCCAAAAGCAGCAACCAGAGTTGCATTCACATTCAAAAGAATTTAATTTAAAAACTGCCAGATATTTATTTGTATTTATTTTCAAAATTTATATCCCACTTTCTCCCACCACAGGTGGCCCAAAGTGGCTAAAAACAATACATATAATATACTACAAACATTTCAATTCAATTAAAACAAAAAAACAATTAAAAAATAAAATAAGACAACCATAATACCACCCTCCCTAACCCTCCACCCTACACTTCTCCCTCGCCAAATGCCTGACAGAACAGCCAAGTTTTGCAGTTACTGCGGAAGGCCGGGAGGTCTGGGGCCAACCATGCCCCCACTGAGAGGGAATTCCAAAGGCGGGGTGCGGCCACCGAGAACGCCCTATTCTGCATGGCCCCCGGAGGACCCGGGGGACCTCCAACAAGGCACCCCCAGATGACCGCAGGGTCCAATCTAAAGCCCGGGGGGTGAGGCGGTCTCGCAAATAAGTAGGGCCCAGACCGTGTAAGGCTTTATAGGTTAAAACCAACACTTTGAATCAGGCCTGGAAGATTATTGGCAGCCAGCACAGAGATCAGAGCACTGGTGCAGAGATCAGAGCACCAGGAGCCGGGTCGCTGCATTCCGCACCAGTTGCAGCTTCCGAACCGTCACCATAGGTAGCCCCACGTAGAGCGCGTTGCAGTAGTCTAACCTAGAGGTAATAAAAGCATGGATGATTGTGGCCAAGTCCGGAACTGAACTGCACCAGATGTAACTGGAGGAAGGCACTCCTCACCACAGCCTCCACCTGGAGATCCAGGCAGAGCTGAGCATCGAGGAGCATCCCCAGATTCTGCACTTGGGATGTCAGCGGAGGGCAGTCTCCATCAATCGATGGAGCCGTCACCACCGCTGACCTACCCACTAACATCACCTCCATCTTGTCAGGATTCAGTCGCAGTCGGTTAGCAGTCCCACACAGCTGCCTCATTCAGTCCCACACAGTCCCTCATTCAGTCCCACACAGCTGCCAGACACTGGGTAAGCACCAAGACAGCCGGGCCTGGGTCGGTTGAAAATGAGAGGTAGAGTTGGGTGTCATCAACATATTGATGACACCTCACCCCAAACTCTCTGATCACCTTGCTGAGTGGCTGCATGCACACGTTGAATGGGAGAGGCGACAGAACTGAACCCTGTGGGACCCCACACGGGAGGTCTCGGTAAGATGAAAAAGAATCACCAAGTACCACCCGCTGAGTTCTTCCGGTCAGGAATGAGCGGAACCATTAAAGAACAATCCCACTCACCCCCGCACTGTCCCACAGGCACGTCACCAACATCTCGTGATCAATGGTATCAAATGCTGCCGATAGATCTAATAGGACCAATAGGATCGATCAAACCCGGTCCTTTTCTCGGCAAAGGTCATCCACCAAGGCCACAAGTGCTGTCTCAGTGCCATGACCTGGACGAAAGCGAGACTGTGAAGGATCAAGATAACTGATGCGGTCAAGATGCTCCTGGAGTTTCTGAGCCACAACCTGTTCAATAACCTTCCCTAAAAAGGGAAGGTTAGAGACAGGCTGATAGCTGGCAGGGGAGTCAACATCAAGCGATGGTTTCTTGAACAGAGGCCAACCCACTACCTCTTTGAGACAGCTCAGCACTCTGCCTCCCGCAGGAAGGCGTTGACCACTCCAGCCAGCAACGGCCCCAATGTCTCCCGGCAGCTCTTAATCAGCCAGGACGGGCACGGATCTAATTCACAAAAAGTGACTCAAACAGCCCCAAGCACCCCCACCACATCAGTGGGTGTCACCGACTGAAAGTGATCCCAGAAAAATGGACAATTCAGGGCTTCTACACCCTCTACCTCCTCCACTAAACTAAATGGGGCATCGAGGTCATGGTGGATCCAAGCGATTTTATCCGCGAAATAATCTGCAAAAAGGTCACAGCAGGTGGAAGATGACTCAACCCCTGGGTTGAGGGAGGCTGGACTGAACAGCCCCCGCACCACCCAGAACAGCTCCGCTGGATGGAATTTAGTGGATGCTATGAGGGCAGCAAAGAACTCCCTCTGTGCTATCTGCATAGCCTCGGCATAGGCTCGCAAACTAGCTGTATGTCGCAATCTGTCAGCTTCAGTACGAGATCGACGCCACCATTGCTCCAACCATTGCCCTTCTTGCTTCAGGACCCGCAGCCCCTCAGAGAACCAAAGAGGCCTGCGGGGCCACCATATGGGCAATGGACCTCTGGGAGCCGTTCGATCGATGGCCTCCGTCAGCAAGATATTCCGCCAGCAAGAAGGCGGGATGTGCACTAAGCACCTATCCCACCTTACCACCCTCACTTCCCGTCCCCTGGGACCATATCTCTCCTGGCCCGTCACGACCCCAATAGCCATGCCCGCCCTCCCCAGTTGCCTTCCCATCCCCCACTCCCTGGCTGTCCCACCTAGGCTGTGAAGGAGATCCCATCCGCAACCTCCCCAATCCTCCCCACACCCTAGGACTCCCTCTCTCACTGGGAGTCCCCCCCCC
>QEPC01013498.1:1379098-1413941 GCA_003113815.1 Sphenodon punctatus | reverse complement strand
AAGGGCTTGTGGGACCTGGGGGTGGTTTTAATCTCCTCTTGTTGAGGGGGCTCACCCTCCCATGGTCTCTCAAGTGCGGAGCTTGGGTGTGCTCCTCGATTTGTGGCTCAGCTTGGAATCTCAGGTTGTGGCTGTGGCAGGGAGTGCGTTTTGGCAGTTATATCTTGTCTGGTGGCTTTGGCCATATCTCTCAGACTCTGACCTCGCCACTGTCATCCGTGCCTTCATCACCTCGAGGCTGGATTACTGCAACGTGCTCTACATGGGGCTGCCTGAGAAGCTGATCTGGAGGCTGCAGCTGGTGCAGAATGCCGTGGCCCGTCTCCTTATGTGGACGGGTCACATGGAGCACATGACACCAGTGCTCCAGGCTCTGCACTGGCTGCCTATAAAGCACCGGGCCTGATTCAAGGTGCTGGTTTTAACCTTTAAAGCCCTTCACAGCCTGGGCCCTGCTTATCTGCGGGACTGCGTCACTCCCCATGTGCCTGTGCGACCCTTGAGATCATCCATGGGAGCCTTTTTGGAGGTTCCCCGGGCGAGGCGGGTGGCCACCGATGTTAGATCTTTTTCAGTGGCTGCCTCTGTGCTGTGGAATTAGCTCCTGGAGGAGGCTCGTTTGGCTCCCACTCTCCTGCTATTTTGGCTTGTATGTAAGACCTGGCTGTTCCATCAGGCTTTTGGCGAGGGGGAGGGGTGGGAGGGAGGTTTTTCTTTCCCTGCATATTGTATTTTTAAATTGTTTTTTTTTTTAAATAATTTTTTTATTGATTGTTGTTCACTGTCCTGTGGGCAGGAAGGGCAGGATACAAACTTTACATAAATAAATAAACACTGCTTTGGCCCTGTGTTCACCATGTGGCGCTGTTTAGACACACACCACATTGTGGGGCAAATCTGTGTTTTGTTCGCCGCCCAATCTCAACACGCAAGCACTGCCTCTTCGTTCCCCGTGTTGTACCTGCTAACGTACCACATGATAGCATTAGAGTCGGCTTCGGCCATGTGTTCAACTGGAACATGCAAATTGTCCTTGTGATGCAGGTATTCACATTGTGTATTCAATGGGTGACCAAATTGGTGTTGGGATTGTTATAGTGCTTATACTCAACGGCCAAACACATGCTTAGGGGTTTTGATACCTGATCTTCGTTATGTCTAAAGATGCCCATAGTTTCACAGTGGTCTGCTTGCGGGCTGTGGGGAGGAGCCTATTGGGCCCACCTGATTTTACCTTCTCAGGTATCCAAACTCTATATAAGGGTTAGAGGCCGCCAGGGGCAGTGGTCCCTAGGTGGCTGCACTTGGTTTGGCTGCGCTTGGTTGCCACCCGAAGGGCGATGACCAAAGGGTGCAGGCCATTTGGTGGCCATTCGAGCAGCCAGGGAGGGGCAGGGAGCCCATTCTTGCTGTTAAATTTTCTCTGACAGTAGTGAAAGCACCCTTCTCATCTGCAGTGGCAGTGATGATGACACTAGCCTGTAGCCAGGAAGGAAGAAGGGGCTGAGACTTTTTGGTTATTTTGTATATTTATTTTGATTATTGTGGCGGTTTAGGGCTACGAGGTTTGCAGTTTATTTTAATTTTGAAGTTTTATGGTATGTGGCCTTAGTGCCTGTTTGTTTATATGTATTCTGCTTGTATCAAATAATTGGAAGTGTATTTAAAGATGCCTTCAAAATTGAAAAGGTCTAGCTGGGCGGGAGAACAGAGCTCCCCTCTGGTCAAACAGAGAAAGCTTGATGGCTATCTACTGAGATCTAAACCTCTGGGAATGGATTCTCAGGAGGATGACCCACTGAGTGCCCATATTCCTTTGAGTAACTCTTACTCACTTTTGAAACCTTATACTGAGGCCCCTTCAACTACGAGGTTATCAAATCTAGCTATTTTGCCCCCTTCTTAAGAAATAAGCTCTGAGGGTTTGGGTGGTGTGGTACTTTCAAATAAGAATCAATCAGGAGGGCAACATAAGTGTCAGTATCCACTCTTCTACTCAGACAGTTGAAGGTAATAAGTCTGTTGATTCACTGTTAAACCTACTGGCAAAACAGACGTTCTTAATTGTTCAGTCTCTGAAATACATATTTGCCTATAAAATCCGTACTTATATTGTGGAAGAGCAAGCTAGGAAGGTATCCCCCATGAAGATAGGAAGGGATTTAGGGCCAACTGGAGCTAAGGGTACAAATACGGAGAATCTTAAAGTATGGGGTGGAGTCAGTTGGGTCCCCACTCACAATTGCCAAGACTGCAGTGGCTTTCACTATCTATTCCTCCTTTAATGGGATTATACCACAGTGGAATGACCCAATTTTGGTTACTAGATATTTGTGGGCTGTAGCCCACATCCACTGTTCATATTCTGATGTACGAGCTATTAGACCTATATGGCTATCTCCCCATCTACTTAAATGGGTGATAGTCTTTAATAAACCTTCCCTGATCGGACAGTTATTCTGGACCAATAGACTTCTTAGGGCCAGGGGTATATGTCTGCCCAGGGTGTATTCAGTTTATACAGCAGAAGACTTCCCAGTACCTAGAAATAATGAGAACATCATTTGGGGGATGGATATAAGATGAGAGGCACCAAAAGAAGGATATTAAATCTTGGTTGATAACAGCCCGTTACCAGTTAAGTCTTATCAGAATCTTCCATTGATAAGTCGAAGGGCATTAAGCGGTGTTGCACTCCAACGAGAGGTGTGGTATCCTTAGATCTAGAATCTATGGAAGCAGAGGTGTACAAACAAGGTTCTGAAGCATTAAAGATTAAGCAAAACTTACAGGGGAGGGTCTTGGTGGTTAATGCCAGAGAAGTTTTTTTTCCAAAGGAGGTTAAGAGGGAGGATCCTCTGTAGGGTGAGGTGGGGGTTAGGGGATCAGGGCCTGTTCCGATGGATTGTTTGCTCCAACAAAGGATACATTAGTAGTTTGGGATAGCTTGCAGATCTGATGACTGATATGATAAGACAGCTGGAATACAAATTAAGTTGGGAAAAGTTCCTTTAGAACCGGAAGTTAATTTAATAGTTCAGGAAAGGGACTCAGTGCCTTCATTCTAGTTAATGGGGAGAAAGTCCCCAGAAAGGTGTGGGGGGGGTAATTTGGAAATGAACAACTTAGAATTCAACAGCTGTTGAGATATAAACATATATTTAGAAGACTTCAAGTTGGGAGACACTGTTCCACTTTTGGAAGCAATTAATGTATCACTTGAGGCCTGCCAATGCCCACTATTAGGATTAGCTCAAGATGCTTTCTCAGCATATAGAAGTAGGTGTGCAGAACGACTATAGTTCCTCCCCAGGAAGATTTGGAGCAGAGTTGTCCGGTTGTCAATGGGCACTGATAGAGACAAACATTTGTATGACATCCCAAATGCCAGCCTGTATTCTATAGGGTCCTCTAATGATTGACTGTATAGAGAAAGGGGAGCTACCTAACTGAAAGTTGCATCTTGGAACATCAGGGGCTGAAAATTCAAATTAGCAGATAAGGAGTTCTTAGGATTTCCCCAAGGATTTGATGTGTGTCTTCAGGAGATTTGATTGTTCTCAGAGGATGAGATGGAGTTGCAAGGTTTCCACTGTTGGTGTGCCCCGACCTCTACTACTTTAGGCAGAGGGAGACCTAGTGGGGACTTAGGGCACTTTTAGACAAGCGGCGCTCCGTTTCGCGTTGGCGTGGCGCATATTTTGAAACCTCCGCCTGGTCTAATTAGACGAGACAGAAGTGGCTTAATATGCTCATATTATGGCGGTGGCACATTTTTAAAGTCCGCGAATTAAATACCTCGATTGTGAGGTATTTAATTTGCAGACTTTAAAAATGCGCCACCGCTGTAATATGCGCATATTAAGCCACTTCCGTCTCGTCTAATTAGACCAGGCGGAGGTTTCAAAATATGCGCCACGCCGGCGCAAAACGGAGCGCCGCTCATCTAAAAGTGGCCTTTGCTATATTAGTAACAAATAAATTGGATTTGGATTGCTCCCAATTGCCTACAACCTATTATTGTATATTGGCTTTACAACTTGCTTCCTGTCAGAATTCGCTCCCGATATGTTGTTCAGGAAGATGGGAATGAATAAAAATAATGTATATGTTAATTGAATTTTTTAGCTGTATTGTATTGTATAACCTAGGGCCTGGGGTTTTTACGATTATTATTTTTCATGTTTGTTGTCTGTTATATGTGTTTTTGATATGGCCTGATGAGCTAATTCAAATGTATCTATTTATCTATCTAGTTTATGGCTCTTTAACAGAGTTGAGGAGTTAGATTGGAGCAGAGTGGCTGGGAGCGGAGAAGGAAGTCACTGGGTATGTCAAAACTTAAAAGAGGCAACCTAGCTTCACCATAAAGCCAAGCTCTATTTAACTGAGATGCCAACCACCCTGAGGTGGGATATCCATATGGGATATCCACCTCTATTCCTGAGGTGCAGGAGTAGAGGCCTCTCCTCCTGCACAGCTCTCCTGCAGAGGTCTTTCCTTCCCTGGATTTAATGATCTTGTATAGACCTTTTTTATTCTTACTTATTTAGTTTGTCCTAAGCAAACATGAGGTAGCGCTAGAGTTTAGCATGAAGACATTTCACTTTACTGCCAGCAAAGTCTTCCTACCTCAGCAGCTCCTTCATTAATAGTACCCTCATTGCCTCCCTCACAGCATGGCGTGTAGGGTACATAGGCCAAAGCTGGGACTGGCCTCTGGCAAGACTGGATCCAGGCAACTGGAGACCACGTGTCTGCACAGGGCCCCATATATCCATGAACAACATGTAGTCCATGGCCGTTTTTAGACGAGCGCGGCGGCGCCCGCGCTTGTTTCCAAAAAAGCCGGCAGCCCATTCCACACGAGACGCTGCCGCCGAATACGCGCATGTGCGGCCCGACGCGCATCCATTTCCGGCCGCGTCTGACCAGCCTCGATCGCCGACCCGGTCAGTTCGCGCACGGAAATGGATGCGCGTCGGCCGCGCATGCGCGTATTCGGCGGCAGCGTCTCGTGTAGAACGGGCTGCCGGCTTTTTAAAGAAACAAGCGCGGGCGCCACCGCGCTCGTCTGAAAACGGCCCATGAATTAACTTGAAACAAAAACATGCATGACACAAGCATTGTCATAAAATGAAGGATGACTAGGCCTCAAACTCAGAGAGTCCCAGCCTTTGGAGAGCCCATAGTGATTTGGGAGGGGTTCCCAGCATATGGGACCCATAAATAAACTGGAAATGGTAACATAAGCATAGGATACTTCCACACAGGCACTCTGGTGTGGGGAGCTCTGTCCCCTGACATGGATGTTATATTTAAATAAACACAAAATTAATTATAACCTTTTTCTTTTTCTAATCGGTGAGTCTGTGGGCATCCATGTGGCTAGGAAGGTGGGGCCGAGTACCTATTTGGCTGAGTTAGTAAGTGCCTGAGAGATAAGCCATTGGGGGAGTGTCTCTGTCATACAGCTCTGCGGGTGTGGGAATGGGGGCAGCGCACCAGGTTCTAACCCTCTAAGCATGTGACAGTGAGTCAGGGCCTCATGGCAGCTGAACAGAGGAGGGGTGGAACGTATGCAGAAGGAAAGCAAATATGATGCTTAACAATGATGGTCCTGTGTTAGAAGGTAGCTCACCTCGCCATTTTACACAGTGCCCTAACAACTGTCCTCGATCTAGCACTGTTTCTCTAGTAGTCCAGGTTCCCAGACTGCTGTGCAACAGGATTAAAGTTGTGCTGATGGCAAAAGTGTGTTTGCCTTGAAAATCTTGAAGAAACTCCTCCTGTACTGAAGTGAGGAAATCAGAGATGGGGCTTTAGCAATAAAATAACTGATAATTTAGAATAAGGAAGAGCCACATAGCCTTTCCATGAAATGGGATTTTCCAACATTGCCCATAGAGTTGCTTATTTGGATAAGAAATCGGCTTCTGACTAAAATCAAACAATGCAGTTAAGTGCTTGTTACCTAAAGAGATGGCCTCTAACTGCACATCTAAGTTCATTTTAATAACTATACAACTTCTCACCTTCACCTCCAACTAGGCATCTCCTGCTCTCCTAGAGGACAAAACAGAGGAGGATGTTCTCAATTAGTGTGGCCTTCACAAATGTACATAATTTAATAACATGAGACATTATTCTGATCTCCATAGAAACCAGATAGGCAGCAGATATTGTTTCCTTACACAACAAAACAATATCTGTGTAGAAATAATATAGTATCTTATACATGGAGCCAGTATACCCTAATGGATAAAGTGATGTCCTTGCATCTGGGTGACCAGAGTTCAGAGCCTGTCTCAGACATGAACTTGCTGGGTGGCCTTAGGTGGGTCACTGTTTCTAAGCCTCCGTTTCCCATCTGTAAAATGGGAATAATAATAATGGCCTGCTTCACAGAATTGGTATGAAGGTGAACTAAATAAGAATTATAAAGCACTTTGAATACTCTTAAGTGTTATATAAATGATAAATAATAACCTATACCACTTATAGTTCAGCTCTGGTTACTCGTACAGACAGATCTATTGTTGAGTCAGGGATCTTTTTGAGCTTAGAAAAGAGATGACTGAGGATGAACGTTACGTTACATTATGTTTATTGGGATATCGGCTTCCACCATAATCCATGAAAACTATGTACGATAATATACACAGAGTAACACGACACATTAATGGTAATAATAATAAAAATATTCGGGAATTAACTCTCGTAGAAACCGAAATTGTGGATATATATAACTGAGGATGAACATGATAGTAGTCTATAAATTCATGTATTATGTGGAGAAAGTGAATATTTGTCCTTTCTCCTAACACTAGAATGAGGGGACACCTGATGAAATTGTCAGGGAGCAGTTCGAAACCAACAAAAGGAAGTACTTTTTTACACTTGTGTAACAACAACACATTATTGGCCATTTTTACACGGATGGGGGTGGGTGTTCTGCTGTGGTGGGTGGAGGTGTGTGTGTGTGTGTGTCCCTTTACATGGATGCACACCCACCTCCACCCATAGGGCCTCATCTGTTTTTCCGATGGCCCTGTGGGTGGAGATGGGTGGGGGTGGGGGTGCACCGGGAGCGCGTGCACACAAACACACACCGTCCGTGATGTTCGCGTGGATGAACACCCGGCGCACATCCATCCCCGCACCCACCACTGGCCCATTTCCACAGATGGCCCCCTGACCACGCACCTGTCAGAACACTTGGCGGTGGGTAGGGCCATCCATGTAAAAACAGTCACTGTTGCAGTTAGGATACTTGGCTTGATCATCCATTTGTCTAAGACTGCAGTCTCTTGTATTAATCTCTATTCTTATGCTTTCTCATGCTTACCATTTGTTAATGAGACAGGTGCTTATGCTCCAGGTTTCTGTGACTGATGTCCAGTTTATATAACCATCAGTTGATGATGGTTATAATACTAAAAGTTAAAACCTCAATCATTTTCTTAAGTCTTGATTATTATGATTTCTTTCACGCTCCTGCTCCATCCTGCAAATATTTATTAAAGCTAAAATATTTCACACAAAATGGACTTTTAAACCTGTACGGGGCTTTTTAAAAAAATGTTTTTACATATGGAACAAGCAATTAATACGCTTTAACTTGCTGTGCCAATTAAGTGATATGTGCGTTAACATAAATATTTAATTGTTAAAGGAGAGTTCGCTTTGTCCTAAAGCTTTAATTAAATTAGATTCTCTTCAGATGATTGCCAAGATGAAACAGCCTATTATGAGCATTTGCCACTGCAGGAGATTTCTGCTTATTGAAAGACAAAAGGGTAATTTCATCTAGGCTTGTTGCAGAATCTACGAGTCCTTCATACTGATACGAAAATTCTCTCTTTTAACTTTTAAGATGTACTATAGTAATGAATTTATGAATCTTTAAAGTCAGTAGCATCATTAAGAGGAGAAAAGTACAGTATTCATGTTGCCAAGTGTATGATAGGGATGGGAAAGTGTCTACATGAGAGCTAAGGAGATTGCAGTCTATATCAATTAGTCAATAATTACCAGTGCTTTAAAAAGCAGAATTAATTGGGTGGTAAAGGGAAATGCCAAACTCTGGATCTGCACTTGTTGAAACCAGTGGACATTTTTGTTGCCGTTTTCAGTGGCTGTATGAATAGGGGTCTGCCTTTTGCAAACTAGAAATCCAGGATCAAGAATCAAATTTAAATTCCACGATGAAGCAAAGAAAGTCAAAGTGATTTGCACTGGTTCACAAAGCAGAATTTGCCTACTTTGATCATTAAATCTTTTCACTGACACTTTCTACGTATCCATTAAAACGAGGCACACAGAGATCTGGTTACATCGTGCTCAATGGGTATTTTCAGACGTGACGGGGCCAATTGGCCCCGTCACGAAAACAATAAATTCATCCCCCTGCCGGGATGACCCCGTCACGCCCTAACAGACGTGCCGGGGGATCCCGGTGGGGAAACGGGGAGGGGGCGGGGCCACGCGGCACAACGTGCAGCCGCACAGCCCCGCCCGCTCCCCGCTGCCCGCCCTCTGGGGAGACAGGTGGCCGCCGCAGCCAATGCTGCCACAGCGCTTGCCCAATTTGGCCACGGGCCAGAATCCCTATGGGGATTCCGGAACGTGGCTGCCGTCTAGAAGTGACGGCAGGGTTCATCACGGCGGGGAATCGCCTTCACCACGCGATCACCGCCGGCCCCGCCGCTTCGGCCGCTCGTGTGGCGAAAGTGATTCCCCGCTGTGGTAACATCTGGGGGGGAACATTCGTTTCCCCCCCCCCCCAACAGACGTTCCATGATCGCAGCCACCACAGAGAATTGACTGTGGCTGACTGTGATCTCGTAATGTCTGAAAATACCCTTTGTAACCCCAGATATATTCTCAAACCAGAGTTCTCTTTCAGGGCTTCCCAGGTTTTACTGGACTGTGGCTTATGATGGCCCCATGCCACACTCAGTAGTCTGTCGGGAGACGTGGAAACTGCTATCGTGTTCCCTCTTAATCTTTTGAGAGCCAGTGTGTAGAATCACCGACACAGAGATTGCATTGCCTAGACTCACAATCTCTTTATTAGGAAACACAGCATTGTACACCAACAGCCATGACTGCCTGAACTGAGTCAAGCGGCTTCTTCCTACAGAAGATTCCAAAGGAGAAGCTTAAATTTGGAACTTCAGCTGCTGCTCCCCCTAGTGACTAATTACGCACATTACAATGCAGTGTAGGCTAGCCTGGGAGATCAGGCTTAAAATCTCGTCTTCTTAGCCATGAACTCACTGGGTGGCCTTCTTTCAGCCTCAGTTCCTTTCTCCATATGTAAAATGGGAATAATAATGACCTACACTGCTGGGTTGTTGTGAGAGTGAACTAGATCATTGTAAAGCACTTTAAATACTGAAAGTGCTTTATAAAGGATTATTAAAAATAACATCCTGTTTCTTCAGCCTTTCTTCTTATAGCTTGTATTCTAGTCCCTTCATCATCTTTGTTCCTTTCATCTGTATCCTCTCAAGTTTGTCAACAACCTCTTGAAATGTGGTGTTCAAAACGTTGCCTAATATTCTAGGTGAGGTCTCGCCAGTACTACGTATAGTGGCACTGTTACTACTTACGTTTTGGTTGATTGTAAGGAAGCTCTAAAAGTAACTCACTATGTATCAAAGCATAAGTGGCCTAGTTTTCAGAATAATAAGTTCTACCCAGTGGTTTTCTAGTGGTGACTGACTAAGAAATTTTGAATTTGTGGACCAGTGGAAAGGCACTGGACTGGTGCACAAGAGACTCTGGTTCTCTTCCTAGCTCTGACCTGTTGTGTAGTGTAGCAGAGGAAACAGCCTACTAAGGGGTTGGTCCAAAAACCTCCTAGTAAGTGTACTCCCTGCCAGCATGCTGGGGACAGTTATCTGAGGGAGGCCTGGTGCTGCAGCACTTAACTAAGGATCAGCTTTAAACTAAGGCAGTCAATGAGCCAGTCCTATCTCTCTGTGGAGGCAGAGACAGAGATGATGGCAAGAAGGATTTTGGCCACACCAGAGATCAGTAAAATGAGATGTGTAAGGGGCAATTAGAGTTGCTACAAGGAAGACCCGCAGGGCCCCAGGGTCGGAGGTGTGGGTAGGCTGACCTAGGGTTACCATCTCTCATGGGTTTGAAGCGTCTTCTCAGGGCTCAAGGTTAAGCCAATAATTCTCAGGGTCAGTGGATAATTCTCAGGGTCAGTCATCTATCCCATTATATCTTACCTGCCGTTACATGTGCTGAAGAAGGAAGAGGGAGCTGTACAACGTTGTTCACACCCAACTTCCCAGAATAAATTCCTGCTTTTGTTGCAGCGAGGGAGTAGACCCTTGCCCTGGGAGCTCCTTTGTGCATGGGCTATGAAGGTGTCCGTCTGCCCCTGAACCCCTATGTCTCTGCACCCAACCCCTAAACCATGTATCCTTCCCTTATATATTTTATCAGGCAAACAGAAATCTTCCTTTAAATTTGCATAGATTTGCATGAAAATTAATGCAAATTAGCACTGCCGGGTTTCTTCCGTGAGAGAGATGGCAACGCTAGCTGAATCCCCAATCAGTCACATTGATGATGGCAGCTGGATTAAGGAATAGAGATGATTGTGACCTTCCTTAGAGAGGGGTGGGGAGGGTTTGGAGCTCAAGCCCAACCAGTGAAATATGAAGAAAGTTGAAGACCAGTAAATGATTGCTTATCTATCTATCTAATAAAAAGATCATTATCCTGCCCGTCTCTGAAAGCAGAGGTGTTGGACTTGGATCTCCGCCTGGATCGACAGGTGGAGGTGGTGGCGAAGGCCGCCTTCTGCCAGTTGTATCTAGTGCGGAGACTGCGTCCACACGTCTCTGGGCCAGACCTGGCCTCCCTCATCCATGCCTTCGTCACCTCGAGGCTGGACTACTGTAACGCGCTCTACGTGGGGCTGCCCCTGTTCCTGGTCCGGAGGCTGCAGCTAGTGCAGAATGCGCTGGCCCGGCTCCTGACGGGGACGGGTCGTCGGGAGCATATAACACCTGTGCTCCAGACTCTGCAATGGCTGCCAATAGTGCGCCGAGCCAGGTTCAAGGTATTGGTATTGATCTATAAAGCCCTTCACGGTCTGGGCCCCTTGTACCTCAGGGACTGCCTCACCCTCCACGTCCCAGAGCGGCTCCTTCGGTCTGTCGGGGGTGCCTTCTTGGAGGCCCCCCGTGTTAAGTGGGGGGGCACAATGGAGAGGGCATTCTCGGTAGCCGGGCTGCATCTTTAGAACTCTCTCCTGGAGGAAGCTCGCCTGGCCCCAAGCCTTTTGACATTTCGGTGGGCTTGTAAAACCTGGCTGTTCACCCAGGCCTTTGGTGAAGGGGGGTTTAGGGTTTTAGCTCTTCCCTTACCTTTTTCATTTTTATTTATTTCCCCGACCCTGCTTTGGTTTTAAATTGTTGGATTTTTAAAAATGTTTTTATTTTTGTGAATGTTTTTATTGAATTGTACATCATCTCAGGATGCCATTGGCATGGGGGGTGACTAATAAATGTATAAATATATATATTTTTATTTATTTTTTAAAAAGGAAGGAAATATCATATACCCCAAACAGGCCAGTTTCCAAAAGAACCATTCTACCATAGACCATATTCTAATTCTTGCCCATTTGTCTGAGATATATATTGCCAAAAATAGAAGATTATTTGCAGCGTTCATCGATTTTAAAAGCAGCCTTCGATTTGGTGAATAGATCCCTGCTATGGGACAAATTAAGTCTGACAACTATTGACCGCAGGCTTTTGCATCTGCTACAAGTTCTCCATTCTAATACCTCCCTGGCAGTTAAATACAATAAGTATGGGCACCTTACGGATTGAATTCCCACTCGAATTGGTGTTTGCCAGGGTTCTGCCTTAGCTCCGGCCCTGTTTAATTTATTTCTTAACGATCTGGTACCGATTATGTCAACTCCGGAGTTTTGTCCTCCTAAGCTGGCCTCTCTCCTCATTGGTGTGTTGTTATACACCGATTACACGGTATTGCTTTCACAGACTCAGGTGGGCCTTAGGAAACAACTGGCAGCCTTGGCAGACTTTTGCCATAAGAACAAGCTGCAAATTAATTACAGAAAATCCAATGTGTTGGTCTTTGGTAATGAAAAGAAGATCTATAATTGGCCTTTGGATGGCCAGTCCATGCAGCAGGTAAAACAATACAAATATCTGGGGGTACATTTCCAAAAATCAGGTAGCTGGGATAGGAAGTTCAAGATGGCCAGTAATCGAGCAGTGGGCATGAAAGGAGCCGTTTTGTGTTTTTTTACTAGGAAGGGTGACAATAGGGTTGTTTTGACCCTAAAGGTATTTAATGCCAAGATTGGTGCTCAGTTTCTTTATGGGGCAGCAATCTGGGCAGTCTCGCATCCATTCAACCTTGACATCATCCAATCGCAATTTTTGAAGAGTATGTTGAAAGTGCCCATTGGAATTCCGTCCGCAGCATTGCGGATCAAATTAGGGCAAGTAAATTGGAACACCCTGGTGTTAAGACAGGCCCTTCACCTTTGGTTAAGGGTGAGCTTTTTTGAGCAGGCTGGGTTGTTTCGATTTTCTAGCAAAGGATTCTTTAAAATCCATTTGGTCTAGAACTGTGCAGAACCAAGTCTACTGCCTGGGATTTTCAATTGATTATTGTTACTCTAAAGGCTTTTGTTCCGTTAAAGCTGAAATCTCAGTTAGACTAAATGATATCGCTCATCAATCTGATCTTTCCTTGATAGCTGCCTCTCCTTCCCTTGGCCCTTTTTCGGGCCTTGGTGCCTGTCCAAGGAAGGAAGGCGGATTATTGGCATTTCCAGCTAAGGCCCAGACAAAGTCAATTATTTTTATTATCAAGACTAAATGCTCTGCCCACAATGATTCTCGAAGGGAGGCAGTCAGCCATACCATATGCTCTTTGTTTGTGCCCTTTTGATTTTGTTGAGGCTGAAACAGTCGGGTACATACATTTTGAGTGTCAGCTCTATCAGACACTTAGACTCCAGTACTTGGCCCCTTGGATAGACAGATATCCTGGAAGAGCCCGGTCGGAACTCCTGTTAATCTTCTTGGCTGATTTATCCTCTGAACTTACTTCTGTGGTGGCTAAATTTTTGGCTTTGGTCTTTATTAAGAGAGAACTTTTTTTGAAGTTTAAGGCCCGCTGAACTTTTATTGGAATTTTGACTGCAGGAATTTCATCTAGCGAATTAATGTACCTGTGGTTTACATATTGAGTCAATTGTTTTAGTGTGCTTATGCTTAAGTCCAATTTGCTCTGGATAAACGTGGGAGTGATGGCTTTCTATTTTGTAGATTTTGTATATGTCCTGTTTTATGATGGACCTTAATAGTATTTTAGTCTGTTAATTTTGTTTGGCAATAGCCTTTGGCTACGCCACCACTAATAAATTTGAAATTTGACCTTTATTGGCACAGGGTAGGATGCTACACCAGCCAGGGGGAACAGATGCCAGGGTCAGGGGGGGAGCACCGCAGGGTGCATGGAAGGAACAGTACAACCGGTCCATGGGGTCTGAGGGTTTGGCAGGCAGACCCAGCAGGAAAGCGGCTGTAGGTAGATCCATGGAATGCACTGCAGGAGACAGATGGGGAGGCAGATGGGTCATGCAGGTGAAAGGAAGCAAGCAGCACAGCCAAGGGGGAGCAGTATTGCTGGTCCATCACTGGGAGGAGGGATCCAAGGTGAAGGTTGCAGCAACGGCTAAATCATGGTGCAGGTGCCTGGCGCTTGGGATACAAGGGCCCCTGGACAAGACCATCCCAGGTGAAGAGGCCCAGCAGTACCCATGGGCACGCATATGGGCATCCACCATGAAGCGGGACCGGAAGGAGCGTCCTGTGGCAGCAGCTGCTCCAATATCCGAACGACTCAGCACGGCTCTCAAGGCAGCCCTCTCTATCACTGTGGGCCGGCCGGTCAGGAAGGGCCCACCGACATCAGGCGGACGTAAGCCAAGCTCACCAAAGTGGGCCTGGCAAACAAATCGAGGGCATGCAAAGCCACGGACATTCAGGAGGACACAGGCGTAGCAGCTCGCCATATACGGCCCACCAGCCTGGAGGGTCAGACCGAATTCCTGTTGACCGGCCACCTGTTAAACATCAGCAGGCACCCAAGGTTCCCATGGCAGCACAATGGCAGGTGGGGGCCCATGGTCAGGTCAGCAGAGGGGTGCAAAACCGAGCTCCATGGCATGCCTCTGGCACTCCACACCCCAAAAGTGGTGCCTCAACAGCCACATGTAATGGGACAGGAGTTTGAGGCAATCACCCATGGAAAGGGGGTTGCTCACCAACAGCTGGACATCACTGCACTGCCATAGGGTTCCCAGCAGCATGGTGGCATACATCAGCCAGTCACTTCTCCCGTACCAAGTGATCGATTCCATGGCCTGTTCCATGGCTGGACATGGCCTGCACAAGGGCTGCGAGCCGAGAGCAACTGGAGTGGATGATGACCTGCAGAGTCTGAGCTCGGATGGGGTTGCAGCTGGCAGCTCTCTGGAGGGTGACCTTGGGCAACTGATAGCGCCAGGCCATGGCAGGTCTGAGAACCACTATCACACACACAGGGCGGACCCATCCTCGCTCAATAAGGTGCAGGGAGGATGCACAGGGCCCGGGGGAAGAAGGGATGGGAAACCATCAAGGAGCTGCCATAGCTGTTTACAGCACCGCGTGACAACTGCGGACCAGACTACTACTGTTCCTGGGAATGGGGGACATATGATGCATACCACATGCCCACCATATGATGCAGCTGCTCGGGCAGCTGGGGAGGACACGGTAGGACTGAGCTGGCAAGGCAATCAGATGTACTAGGTACAGGTGCCCACTGAAGGATGACGCATCAACCTCACATACAGCTGGTGCCCAGTGAAGCATCTTTGTGACCCCAGACAGGTATGCATACCACATCCACAGCGCTGCACCAACCGCTGAGATCCAGCACCCTTCCACATTATTACCTCGAGACTGGACTACTGTAACACACTCTACATGGGGCTACCCTTGGAGCTGGTTCAGAAGCTGCAGCTAGCGCAGAATGCGGCGGACCATCTCCTGACTGGGATGGACCGACACGAGCACATTACACCAGTGCTTCACTCTCTGCACTGGCTGCCGATAGTTTTCTGGGCCCAATTTAAGGTGTTTAAGGCCCTAAACAGCTTGGGCCCCACCTACCTGCAGGACCACCTAACCCTCCGGGTCCTGGATCGGTCCCTGCGGTTGACTGGGGGCGCCCTCATTGGGGTCCCCTGGGTTTCCCAGGTGTCTACCATGAGGAGGGCATTCTCTGTGGCTGTGAAACTCCCTCCCATCGGAGGTCTGCTTGCTTACTGACCTCTCTTCTTTCCATAGACAGTGTAAGACCTGGCTGTTCCGCCAGGTCTTTCTCGAGGGAGATGGGGTGAGTGGGTTGGGTTGGGTTGGGTTGGGTTAGGGTGGGTGGGTATGGGTTTTTTCCATTGTTTTAATTGTCATTTTATTACTGTGTATTTTAATGTGTTAACCACCTGAGATGCCTGAGGCAGGAGGGGGCGGTTTATAAGTTTTAATATAAATAAATAAATAAGGGAGCCGGATCAACTGCTAGGATGTGGCATGTTGGGTGTGGTGGTTGTGGAGAGGGGAGAGTGCAGTGAGAGCGATGGAGGGAACGGAGGGAGAGAAGCGGGGTGCATGTGGAGATAGAGACGTGGAAGGGTGTGTGGCCGTAGGATGTGTGGGGTGTTGGGTGCGTGGAGTGCTGCCTGCAGGTGAGAGGGTGTGTGCGAGGGGTGACAGCACAGAATGGCTAGCTGGTTCAGGGTACCCAAGCACAGGGTGGGTTGTCAGGTTGGAGGCTGGTGGGCGGTCACTGGGTGCGTACTTGGGTTCACAGGAAGAGGTCACGGTGGTGGAAGCACGATGCCCGTATTGGGAACCCTGCATGTACGGGCTGACCTGATCACTATCCTGACAGCAAGTTTCGGTCTACTGACTCAGGAGTTCGAGCAGATGGCCAACTTCCTTCTCCCAGCCCCATGCTGGTATACCCATGGTCTACGCTGGCAACAGTTCGATGGGCGCAGAAGATCAAGGCCAGACACCAAGCAACGGTGAGGACTGCAGCATCGCACCACATCCACCTCATCCTCTCAAGGCTTCCCCTCAACGTGTATGGCCGTCGGTTGATCCTACCCATGCAACCAATAGCCTGGACATGGTATCGGAGCAATGACTGGTGGGAGAACATGCTTGTGACCTGTACCAACAAGGCGTGGATTGATCACTTCCAGATGACCTGCTCCCTGCTGACCTGGATCGCCGAGATCCTCAGCCCCCACCTCCGCAGGAACAAAGCCAACAGGCACTGCCCCCTACCCCCGGGTATGTGGGTTGCAATGGCAGTGTGGTGCCTGGCAACCCCCAATTCCTGCAGGAGCATGGGTGAGCAGTTTGGTGTGAGGGGAGCAACTGTGAACAGGGCACGCCATGATGCCAGCAACCTCCTAGTTGATCTGCTCCTGTCCTCCAGCTCTGGGACCCAGAGGTAGTGATCTGGGGCTTTGAGGCAATGGGCTTCCCGCATTGCATCGTAGCCATCACATACCGATATTCTGGCCGCTCCAACACCAAAACCGATTATCTGAACAGGAAGCAAGCATTCTCTGTGAATTTGCAGGCAGTCGTTGACCACAGATGCCTGTTCATCGATGTGCACACAGGCCGCTTGGGGAGGAGCCATGATGCTCGAATCCTTCGCTCCTTCCCATTCTTTGCCAGGATGTTTGATGGGGAGATAGCCTCGAACATGTTCAGAAGGATCAAGGGTGTCTCCATGGCTCTGGTTGTCATAGGGGATCCCACCTACCCTCTGACCCCATGGCTGATGAGGTCCTAGCCCGTGGCCCTTACCCCCAGTAGGTGCATGGTGGAACAGACCTTCGGCCTGCTCAAGACGAGGTGATGCCTCCTGCTTAACCGGAGCCAGTCGACCTGCAACACATCCCCATCCTCGTCCTGGCAGCCTGTGTGCTCCATAACATCTGTGAGACTGGTGGGACTGCCTTGGACTACTCCCCCCCCCCCTACAGAGATGGGGCCCAGGGCCCCTGTACCAGCATGTTCTGGGTGGGGCCTTCAGGCGGAACTCTGAGGAGAATTGTGACACACTGCAGCTGCATAGTTGCCGAAATGGCCAGGAACTGACAGTTGCCTATAGGCTGCCCCAGTCCAACTGCCTAGTATTCCTGTACACCGTGCCCAAATACATTGTGCTGTCTACCCTTGCTCCTGCCTCTGTCTTGTTTGCCTGGTGATGTATGGACCCCCACCCCGGTCCATGGGCCAATGTGGTGCTGCCGTGGGTCCAGGATCTCCCATGCCATGGCAGGGCCACCCATTGTTGCACCCAACCAACTTGTTCTATGGACACCCCATCAGACTTCCTGTGTGTTATCCCCTGTACTGGGGCCTGATTGGCCATGGTGGTGTGTGCGTGCTCTCGCACACCATTCCAAACACGCTGTGATTGTGTGGTATGGCACCCTGTTGTGCACCCTGACCTGTCCTGGCAGTGATGGCTGGCTGTCATGGGCAGGGTGGTAGTAGTCCTTGGTCCCTTGGTCGTCCCTCCCCATGACCACCCCTTGTTGGTGGGGATGGACTGGTGATGGCGTGATGTCCCACCTCATCACCCACCATACCGGTTACCTTATGCCTCTCCATCCCATTGAAGGCAGTTACTGGGTCTCTGTAGAGTGCAGTTGCATCCCTCCCCTCTATCCCATCCTGTGCCTGGCAGAACATGCCCCTGGTCGTGCCCTCCATGTTGCACCTGTTCGATTGGGCATGGGTGTGAACTGCCGACCCTGCCTGCCCTGCAGCTGTTAGCATCTGCCTCCCTGGCATTGGCCACCACTGTGGTCTGTTGCTGGCTCCCTCACTTCATGTGCATTCCCCTGTACAGGCTCCAGGACAGACAGATATGTTCTATTAAATTGTTTTATTTGGGCGATGTTTACAGGGTTTGGTGTTAGGTTTTTCGGGGTCTCCCCCATCCCCGCTTTATGGCACCACCAGGGGATGGCAGTCTGCGGACCTTGGCAGCCGTTGCCCATTGTGACTCTCAGCTGCCTGGCCTAGGCACTTCTTCCTCCACCGGCCGCTCTGCTCCACTGCATGGTCTGGTGATTGCTCCTGTGGATTGGACACTCAGCATTAGAGGTAACGGTTACCCATTTACTGTTCCCCAGTTCTAGTGCTCCCATACCTGGCCTCCCTGTGTCGATCACCACCTCCCATGCTACCTTACAGCCCTTCCTCATGGCCGAGTGGGTCCCGTGTTCCCCCCTCCCCCCCATGTCACTTGGCAACCACCAGTTCCCTTTGCTTACCTGTGCACGTGGGGTGGCCCGCCTTGGCGGCTGACTGACTGGGAGTGCAGGGATGCTCTGCGGTGGCTGGGGCCCGGGGGGGTCATGGAGGGTGCTGGAGTGGAACCGGGAGTGGGGCGGGCTGGCCGAGGGGCCCTCCTTGATATTGTTGGAGCGGCCATGGGGGGAAGGGGACCTATGTGGCCTAGGTTGGGGTAGGGATGCTGCTGGGGAAACCAGGGCTGACAGAGGAGCTGGGGAGAGTGCACTTGCACCTGTGGGAGGGTGCCGTGGTGTTGCAGTGCTGCCTGGGTCCATGACTCCTGGGTCCATGTCATGCTCGGGGACGCGCCACAGGGCCTCCATGGCATCCTCTATCAATCTAAAGATCCTTGCGACTGTTCCCTCCAGCATGACACGGGCCCTCTCCTGCCTGTCCAGATGCTGCTCACGGAGGAGGGCAGCAGCTTGGCATCTGTCCCACTGGTGTTCTGTGCGGGACCAAGTGAGCATAGCTGTCATTTGCTCCCAGTCCCTTTCCCCCGCCCCTAGCTGTACCTACCTGTTCAGGGTCTGCTCCCTGCTTTGTGCTTCTCCTGGTCTCTGCCAGCATTCCCTCCCTAGGTCCTCCCTCCTCTGCCAGTTGCAGGCCTGCATCTCCTGGTTCTTCTTCTCACTCCTGGTGGCTGCTCCCCTGGCTGGGCCAGGTTGCTCCTCTGTGAACAGGAAGGGTACCTGTGTTTAGCTTGGGGATGGGGCCCACCCCCCATTCATCTGTTCTGGCTCCCGGAGCTGTGCTGCCATATCTACGCCCACCCCTGGCCTCTTCCCTCACAGGCCCTGGCTCTGTTGCTGGCCTCCCCCTTTGCTCCTGTGTCTGCTTGGGCATGTGGCACTGGCCCCTTCCCTGTTCCCCTGATCCCTGCTTGCATTTCCCACCCTCCCTGTCACAGCCTCACCCCCCTGTCCATCCTCTGTGGCCGTGTTCCCCCCCCCCGTGCTGTCCCCACCCTTTGTCCTATGCTGTTCCAGGCCCCCCCTCCTCGCTGTCCCCTCTGCCAGACCCTTGCTGTCTCTTGGGTGGGTCTGTGGCCTGTAATGGTGCCGTGCCCCTGTCTACCTTGCTTCACCCTGCTGCCTCCCACCCCCATACCCATATCTGTGTTTACCTGCCATTGGTCTCCAGGTCACCGGGCCCTGGGATGACCTCTGGTTCCTCCACATCCTCCTCCAGGGTTGCCACTACCTCCTTCTCGTGCACCTCCAGGTCCCCTTGATCTGCGTGAGTGGATACAATCTGTCAGTTTGGCTGTGCTTCCCAGCTGGGGCTCTTGCTGTTGTTGCCTCCCCGCCCACCATGAGCTGTGGTGTTCCTCTTACCTGGATCGTGTGGGGGAATGGTGTAGCTGTCAGCTGCCTGCCTGGGGTTTCCCTGGTTTGTGCTCGGGGCTTGTTGGCTCCCTCCCCTGGGTGGGTGCCCTTGGTCTCTGAGGTGCTCTCCTTCCTGTGCCCCATGGCTGTGGATTGGGGCGGGGATGCGGTTGGTGCCGGGGATGTGTTGTGCCCTCTGCCCTGTGTCAGGAAGGGTGTACTGTCAGTAACCATCCTGCCCCCCCGGCCCGCCTTCCCTTGGGGATCCCGGGGTCCCTCTGCTTACCCTGTCCCTTCCTGCACGTGTCGTGGTGCTGGCTCCCTTTGTCTTCTCGTGGGCTTTTCTGCCTGACATGTCCTCAGGGGCTTCTCCTTTCAGGGCTCCCAGGTGGGCAATGGACATCTCTCTTGGTGGGTGTGTCTGCTTGTGGGCTCTTGCAGGACCTCTCTAGCTGTGTCTCGGTGGTTTTGGTGGACCTTTCCCGTGGGTGTGCTTGTTTTGCTGTTTACACGCACGGGTGGGTGTTCAACACCCATCTCCACCCACTTCCACCCATGGAGCATGCCGGCTCCTTCCCGGCTGTTCTGTGGGTGTTGGTGAATGGGTCGCGGGAGTGTGCACACCCACCCATTGACGTTTACATGGACGCTCCCACACCCATTCGATGTGCGTTCATGGGTGGGTGGCGTCCACGTAAAAAACAGCCTTTGTCTGCCACCTTGTTTGGCAGAACGTAAAGATGGTGGCAAGACCCTTCAAACACAAGGCAGGGAAATGGCTCGGCTGCTATTTCAGTAACAGCTTATTTGGAAACGTTCTAAAATAGCTAAATCACTGACTTGGAATTGGTCTTATTATTAGAGCTCAAATTAATAGTGTTAGAGTTGGAAGGAACGTTGAGTGCCACATAGTCAAACCTCCCTGCTTTACTGCAGGACCAATATGTGTTCATGAAGACTATTTATGTATTCATTCAGATGAATGTCTAGCTAAATAATTCTTCTCTTGCCACATAATATTAACACTACTAGTTTGCAAAAAGTGGCAGTTAAAACAGGATCCATTCCTGTTTGCCCTGAAATGGGGTCCAGAAGGGTTTGGCTGTAGGCCCAACAATAATCAATTTTTATCAAAGATCTAGGACAAGATATAGATTAGATTTATTTAAAGGCTTGTGCCATGGCCCATTAAAAACATACACAAATACATACATAATACATAAGTATGATAACTAAAACAATACTCTCAAATAATTAAATATGCATATGTCTAATAAATTCAGCATTTTATGCAAATACAGCTAAGCGAGAAATCACAGTAGTGTCCTTTTGTAAGAAAAGCCAAATAAGTTTTTCCCGATTTGAAAAGCGGCTAACCCTGGATGGTGATGGAGTCAGATAAAGATTCCTAATATCAACATACAGTTTACATTCTAAAACATAATGAATAACATTTTCTATCATACCCGCCCCACAAGGACAGAGCCTAGTCTCTCTTGGAGAGCCTTTCCTTTAACCAATTATAATGGCTATCAACATTTTTTCTGTCCTTAATCTACTCAATGCTGACCTCCATTTATGCTTAAAATCCATTATAAGATATCTCTCAATCCCTGGCTCTATCTTCCATAAAATGTAATTGGGGGCAATCCGCGCATAGCACACTAAGGCATAATCATTTTGAATGGCAGTATCTCTCAGTCTTTGAGTAGCCTTCTTAATCTCCCTAGTGGTGAAAAGTTTGGTATTACCCTCACAAAGGTAACCCAGACCTGTACTATGCATGCAACGTAGTATTAACAAATGTAAGCCAAGGGGATTGGAAAGCAGGAGACCTATTGCTATCCTCAATGATGCACATCTTAGGGAATCTCAGAGGAGAGAGCAACATAACCCTGAGCCAGAGGCAGATAACCTTAATTTGGATGGTATCTAACAAGGAGTCAACTTCTGGTTCCAGTCTCACAAAGGCGGCTGGGACAGTAGGGGCTAGCCCAAGCAAATAGCACAAAAACTTATTGTGTGGTATATACATCCCATCAGTCTCCTTAAAACCCCAAACTTTGGGAACTGCGCATGCGCGAGGACTGAGCGGCCGCTCCCGCCGACAGCTCCGTCAACGCAGCACACACCCGCCCCGGGATCACCCGGTAAGATAAAAAGAGCCCCCCCACAACAGAATGCCCAAACAGGGGAACACACTCCCCGCAAAAATCAATGAAAAAGGGACGCTCCGCGGCTTCTGCAGGGCTAAAAATAGCCACGAGAGTGAGCACGTGGAGGAAGAGCTGGAAGCCAAAATGGCGGCCGGAGCGGAGCCGCGGGGCCAAGAGGAGGTTCCCAAAGTGGAGGGGAAAGGCCTACAAACTATACAGAGCTTAATAGAAGAAATGAAGGCTGATTTAAAAACGGAAATGCAAAAGGCTAGTGTGCACAGGGACAAACTATTCAATAAAATAAGTAAAGTGCAACAAGTAACTGAGGAAACCAACAGTAAACTTGAAAATCTAGCAAAAAATGTCCAGGCACTGGAAGAGAGGGTGACCAGGGCAGAAGAGCAGGCAGCCAGCCAGGAGAATGAACTGGCACAAGCTCAAAAAATAGTTCAGAACTTAAGAGAAAGGATGGAAGATACAGAAAATAGATCCAGGCGCTCAAACCTGAGGATTGTGGGGATCCCAGAAGGGGAAGACTCAGAAGGAATAGAAAACTTGGTAGAAAAGCTGATAAAAGAGAACTTCCCAGAGGAAAACTTCAACCCTCCCCTTGAGATAGAGCGAGCTCACAGAGCACTACGCCCTAAACCCATGGATAATGTGCAGCCACTCACAATAATTATAAAATTCCTGCGTTACAAGGATAAGGAGCAGATCCTAAGACTGGCCAGAGGAAAACAGCAACTACAATTTAGAGGCAGGAACATCAGGATCTACCCCGACTATGCATATGAAACTACACAAAAGAGAAAAAGCTGGGCCAAATACTATCAGAAGCTACAGCAAATGGGACTAAAACCACAAGTGTGCTTTCCAGCCAAGATGTCAATTTGGGTGGACAATAATTTATTTATTTATTTATTTTCTAGATTTCTATACCGCCCCATCCTGCCATGCAGCTCGGGGCGGTTAACAACAATAAATAAATAAATAAGAGGAAGTTTTTTGAAGAAACGGCGGAGCTGGAGTCTTTCTTACAGAGACACAAAAGAAGGGTATGAAAAGAGCAACCCTTACAGGAGGAAAAGCTAAAGGAAGACCTGAAGGGGCCATTTGATAGCAGAAACAAGTTAAATGTGTGGTTTGGGATGGGGCTGTTACAGTACAAATGTTATAAATTGTTGTGGGAGATACAAAAGTGGGGGGCGCAAGTTCATAAAAGTTTCATAATTAAGCCCGGGGTGGGGAAATAACTGATAAAGAACCTTTTTTCTTAGTTGGAGCAAAGGGAAGAGGCATACAAGAACAAATAGAAGCGACACTGTACAGAGGTACAGGGGATAAAAGCACTCCAGGCGTGCAGGAGCGGGGAGCCCAGAACAGGGCTAAGGGGAAAGGAACAAAGCGAGGGAAGAGGGGCATTTAAAAGGGGAAGGAGAGAGGGGGAAGCTACCAACAGCAGAAGCAGTTACAACTTAAGACAGGAGAGAAAACAGACTAGGGACAGAAACATGATATCAAAACTAAAAACAATTACATTAAATGTGAGGGGACTTAACCATCCAGTAAAAAGGAAAAGGATAAAAAATATCTTAAAGGAACAAAAAGTGGACATATATTTCTTGCAAGAGACCCATTTATTAAAAATAGACTTAAAAAGATTTGCTACTAAAAACATGGGGATCATAATAGCAGCGTGTGGGCCACGGAAAAAAGCAGGGGTCATAATAGGAATGAGAGAGGAATTAGAACCAGATATTAAAAAGATAATAAGAGATGCAGAAGGCAGATACCTAATAGTAAATGTTGAAATACAAGGGGAAAAACTGGCCCTGGTAAATATATACGCACCTAATGAGAACAAAAAACAATTTCTGGAAATGGTAATGAGACAGATTAGGGAAGAGCCGGAGGGCACTTTAATAGTGCAGGGTGATTTTAATACCTATTTTGCAGATATAGACACCTCGGGGAAGACAAGGATTGCAAAGTGGCAGAAAGAGATAGCTGAGGAGCTACAAAGAATGGGATTGGTAGACAGCTGGAGAACCTTAAACAAACAAGTGAGAGACTACACTTTCTTTTCAGCAGTGCATGGAACCTTCTCCCGCATAGATCACTGCTGGGTGGGGAAAACTGAACTTCAATCAATAAAAGAATGTAGAATTCTTCCACTAGTGGTATCAGACCACTATGCAATAATAACTACTTGGGAAAGGGAAAAGAGAGGGGGAAACCGGAACCAAATGTGGAGAATGGATATGGCCCTGCTTTCTAACCCGGAGGCAGTAACCCAAATTCAAGAAGAGATTAAAACATATTTTCAGTTGAATGAAGGCTCAGTAGCATCTATATCTACATTATGGGAGGCTGCAAAGGCAGTGATTAGAGGAAAGGTAATAGCCATTAAGGCAAACATAAACAAACAAAGGAAAAAGAGGTTAAGAGAGCTGTACCAGGAATTATTAGAGCTAGAAACCAAAGCTAAGGAAAGGGACTGCCCCACAGTAAGAAGAGGGATTACGCAAATCAGAGGGGAAATTGACGCTATAGAAAAACAAAACACAATCAGACAACTGAGGAAAGTAAAATGTTTTTATTTTGATCAGGGAAATAAAGCAGGGAGAGCACTGGCCAGACTGGTACAAATAAAAAAGAACAAGGGAATTATAACAAGCATAAAAAATCAACAAGGGGAGTTAAGCACAGACCCGGTGCAGATACAGGAGTCCTTCGTACAGTTCTACGAGAGACTATACCAAACAGAGAACCCGGACCCAGAAAAGATAAGAGAGTTCCTCAATAAAATAAACATGCCAAAGTTTAATCAGGCGCAAGTACAGTATCTTAACTCACCTTTCACGGAGAAGGAAATAAATTATACCATCAAAGGGTTGGCAGGTAATAAATCTCCGGGTCCGGATGGCTACCCGGCGGAGTTCTACCAGAAATACAGAGGGCTGATAGCCCCTTACCTGGTCAGACTCTACAATGAAATCTCAAAGAATAGGGGACTTCCAAATTCATTCTATGATGCCCAGATAATATTAATACCCAAGCCAGAGAAGGACCACACCCTTTGTGGAAGTTATCGCCCCATCTCATTATTAAATTTAGATTTTAAGATTTTCACTAAGACACTAGCTAATAGATTGGCAGGAATAATTGGAACGGTAATACACCAGGATCAGGTGGGTTTTATTCCCAATAGGATGGGGTCAGATAACATACGGAAATCAGTGAACGTAATGTACCACCTAAATAAATCTAAAATTCCAGCAATATTGATTTCGGCCGACGCGGAGAAGGCCTTTGATCGTCTGGAAATGCAATGTACTCACCAGATCTTGGAAAAAGTGGGGGTTACAGGGAACTTCTGCACGTGGTTGTCGGCCATATACCAACAGCCCAGAGCTAGTCTGGGAATCAATGGGCAAAGTACTAGACAATTTCAACTGACTAGAGGCACAAGACAGGGCTGCCCTTTGTCACCGCTGCTGTTTGATCTGACACTGGAACCATTAGCCACGGCCATCAGGCAAAATAAGGAAATTAAAGGGATTCAAATAGGGAAACAAGAAGTCAAGGTAGCCCTTTTTGCAGACGACATGCTATTATATCTAGCAGAGCCAGTGAAATCCATTCCAGAACTATTAAAGGTGATTACAGAATATAGCCAGGTTTCAGGTTACAAAATAAACGTCCAAAAATCCATCGCTATGATATTTGCCCCAAACACAAAAGTTCACCAACAGATAAAAGAAGTGCAGCCGTTCATAGAAGCTAGGGATAAAATTAAATATTTGGGAATACAATTAACAAGAGACCCCAAAGACCTATTTAAAGAAAATTACATGGAAGCCCTCTCGCAAATCAAAAAAGAAAAAGAAAAGTGGAATAATATAACGGCTTCATGGATGGGCAGAGCCAACTTATATAAAATGATAATGCTGCCTAAGATACTCTATAGAGTTATGGCACTGCCTATTAAAATACCCAAAACATTTGGCCAAATGCATGATAAAATAATGCTAGAATTTATCTGGAACAATAAGAAAGCAAGGATAAAAAAAGAGATTTTACAAAGACCAAGAGAAAAGGGAGGGATCAATTTGCCCAACATAACTTTATATTACAAAGCAGCTACCCTGAGAGCGATTAAAGACTGGTACACCCCTAAGAAAGATACACATTGGGTAAATTTGGAGAAAGAGATTCTAAAAGTGAGCAAATTCGAATATATAGTAAGTGATGGGGGAACAAAGGAGGAGAGGGAATGGAAGCAGCACCCATTCGCAGGGGCAGCCCTGACAGAGTGGGCAGTGGTGAGGCGGAAGGCAGGCATTCATAAAACAGCAACGCCGGAGACGCTGTTAGATAATGATAGAATGAATAAAAAAGGTATTGCAACCCAGTTGAGAACACAACTAGAAGGGAAAGCAATCACCAAAATCTCACAGCTATTTCGGGGAGATCAATTTATGACTAAGGAAGATATACAAGAGTTAATCCAACAGACAATAGACACCTTTCAATACTACCAGCTTAGGGGAGAAATTAAGCAAACACACTTAATACCACATTATACTAGGACCCACAAACCTATAGAATTAGAACTTTTTTCTAAGGGAACGAACAAAGGGATAGTAGCGAGATTGTACAAAGCACTACAGAAAGAGTGGTATAGAGAGGGGCCGGATTACATAAACAAATGGGAAAAAATATTGGGTGCAAAATGGGAAGAGCAGGAAAAAGAGGAAATTGTGAGGCACATGATAGAGTGCTCAGGATCCTTAGAGGTTCGAGAACCGGTCATTAAAACTATTATGTTCTATTACCTAGACCCAAGTAGATTACAAAAAATTAGGGGTACAGGCACAGACAGATGTCTAAGGGGGTGTGGACAAAAGGCGACTTATCTACATGTGTGGTGGGAGTGTCCTAAGATACAAGGTTTTTGGTCTATGGTATGGGATAGGATGCAGAATATAACAAAGGCAACAATACCATTTAAACCTGAGACTGCGCTGCTTGGAATATACCCTTCAACACCTCTAATAAAAAACAAAAGACCTATATGTACTACAATAATTGCAGCTGCACTCAAAGCAATTCTACAATTATGGATTGAGGAGCGAGTGCCAAACATGCAAATGTGGATGAACAACATGTGGTACTTGTTCTCCATGGAGAAAGCTACGGCGACTATGAAAGACAAGACAGAGAACTTTAATGCCAAGTGGTTCCAGTGCATGGGACAGATGCAGAAACCAGACATGGAAGATGACCAGCGTTCCTATCTGTTTGACTTTTTGTTGTGATTGTACTAACAAAAGTAGTAATAAGTGAAGGGTAGTAGAGAGAAGCAAAAGGTAACAATCATCGCAGCTGTTGGAGTGGGGAGGTTGGGGGAGGGGGGAATAAGAGAATATGTTTAATAAGAAAAAAACCGGAGAAAACAAATGCTTAATGGAGTATATGTAAGAAAAAATAAAAAAAATAATTAAAAAAAAAACAAAAAACCCAAACTTCGGAGCCATACAAGTTCTGGGAGTTGCATTAGCTTGAAAGGCTGTTAATGCAGCCTGAACCAATCCCATTGCCACAGAGGCGTGGAATCACTTACTTACTTGGGCTGAATGAATGTGTGGTTGCCAAGACGAAGAAGAGGCAAAATGAAGTCCCAAATATTTATATTCTTTTACCACCTCCAGCTTATAGTTATTAATATGCCAATTATAAGAGTTTGTGCCATTACCTTCATTTTCTGATCATTAATTTTCAAAGGATTTTCATCACACAGTACTGCAAATTTTACAATGGCTCTTTGGAGACCAATAGGTGTCCTAGCAATTATCACAGCATCATCAGCATGTAACAATGGAACTAAGTTAGCAAGCAATTTTGGCGGGTGAAAATCAGAAACAATCATCTTAATCATGTCATTCATATAAAAGTTGAAAAGCAGCAGTGCCAAATGCATTCCTAGTGCACCCCTTTCTTCACAGGAATTTGTCTGTCATTTCTCCATTTAGACTGAACCTCACCTGTGCCCAAGACCCCTCATAATAGGCCTTCAGAAGTTTTAAAAGGGGTGGGTCAATTCCTAAATCAAAGAGTTTGCTCCACAAAAGGTTCCTATCAATGGAGTCGAAGGCCACTGACAGATTGACAAAAACAACACACAGTGTCATACATTTATATCGGAGATACTGCAATGTGAATAAATGATCAAGAGTGGAGTATCCCTCTCTAAACCCAGCCTGTTCTTCCCGGAACACTGCCATTTCATCAACCCACTGATTTAAGTGGCTAAGTTAAATGCCTGCCAAAAATCTTGGCAGATATGTTAATTAAGCTAATAGGTCTATAGGCACTTGGGTCACTCCTTAGTCCCTTTTAAAAAATTGACACAATGGTTGAACCCTTCCAAGCATTTGGGATTGGGACGTAGAAATTACAGAATTAAACCATGCTACAAGAAGTGGCCCCCAGCAATCCAGATTGGATGAATATGCTTCAACTGTAATGCAATCCGGGCCCAGTGTTTATTTTTCTTTTGCTTTCTTAGACGCATCCCCAACTGCATTTCTGATATATAGTAATGTTGTGTACTCATGGGGGTTGACATACCACCTCTATATTTTGCAAGTTATCATGGTCTACATGGATATCAAATTGTTTGGCAAAGTAATCCCTCCGGCCTTCAGGGGAGATATTGGCATCAATATTAATATGAAAAGTGGATGTGCCTCTTGCTACCAACCTCCAAAACAGTCTGGTATCCCTCTTATTGATGGCATCTCTCAATCTATCCCACTGCTTATACTGATAAACTTTCCTTTTATCCCTTAATAATATTTTATAGCTCTTCTGGAGGTCCCTAAATCTGTCATGATCCTGCATACCCTGGTGCTTCATCTTCTTAATTTGCAGATTAAGCCATTTCTTCCTCTACTGGCGTTCGCCATCAAACCATGGCACTCCCATTTCACATGCCCTTTGATTAGCACTCTGGAGAATAGTAGTGAAAAGACAAGGCTATAACGTTTCCTAAACCTTCAGGAAAAGTACCAGCACCTCTTCCTCCGAAGTGGTGGATAGTATTCTTTCCCGTAAATCTACTAAATCCTTAACCGCCAATCTTAAACTGATGACATTAGCCAGATTTTCATCCCATTTTAATCTTTTATTAATAAAAACTGGAGTTATATTGTCTATGGAGATAGTTTGAGCAGATAAGTTGGCTACAGGAATAGTACTAGATCTCTCTGAATAATCTAAATTGAATAATGCATTTGGAGGCAAGCGATCGCTTTCTGGACAGTCCCAAATAATAAAATTCTGAACAGAACATCAAGTTACAGGTTCAATAAGATATAATCCAAAGTACTAGAACCTCTCACTTATACCACAATTTTATTTACCACAAATAAATACCTCACTTATACTACAAAATATACCACAAAATTATACCGCAAAATTATTAATTATTGATTGTTAATTGTTAATTATTTTTAGCATGGCAATCCCATTCTCTCTAGATGTTAAATTCCATGTGTTGGAGGGATCAGTCTGTTGCAACTGGGCTGACGGGGGAGGCATACAGGAATCCAAGGAGCCACTGTTAACAGAGAAAATAGATTTATTAAAGGAAAAATTAAAGGTACAGGATAAGACCCCGGTCTGCCCTAGAGACTCAGATAAAAAGAAAGTCCCGCAAGGTCTGAAAGACAACATTTCAGGGGAGTACTTATTAAAGAACCCCTGAGTCACCTATAAAGGCATAGCCACGAGTGTGTACAGCTGTACATGGCTAATGTTTGTGTCACTGGCATAGCAATCGGAGAGTGCAGGGGTGCAGTTGCATTCAGGCCTGGAGCCCGGAGGAGCCTCCTGGGCCGTGGAGCTGGAGGTTAGCCAGGCCAGGGTTGAGGTTTGGCAGGGAGTGGGCCACCACCGGGTGCACTTGGAGAGTCAAAGCCCTGTTGGCCAAGCACACCGCCTTCGCCTCTGCCTGGCTCCACTGTGGGGAGCTCTGTGCAGGCTGCCAGCACTCGCCGCTTGGGGAGTACACTGCCTGGGGAATGCAGGGGAGAGGAGTTGCTTCCCCACCTCCCACTTCCTGAGGGTGTGCTTGGCCAACAGGGGTGCACAAACCCTGCCCTGCCTGGCCCAGCCCCTCGTGCCTGGTGCCACTGGCCCTTCTCCATGTACCTGGGTGCACACCCATGCTCCCCATATTTCCCTCCAGCTGGAACCCCCTGGCTCCCCACCCAACTGAGTCCTACACCCCATCCTCCTCCCTGAAGCCCCCACCCCATTTCCCCAACTACTCTCACCTAAGCCCATCTGCAGCCCGCCTCTCTCCCCCCTGCCAACCTTTCTTCACCCCAGCCCTGCTCATCTGCAACACCCACACCCCATCTTCCCCCACACAACTGTATTGCACCCACTCCCTCCCACCTGCAACCCCCACTCCATCGCTCCAAGCCCCTCCCACATAAAGCCCCCCACTCCAACTCTCCCAGCTCCTCCCACCCACCAGAATCCCTAGGCCCTCTCACCTGCACTTCCCACTTCAACTTCCCCAGCCCTTCCCACTTGCATCCCCACCCCAACTCCACAGCCTTTTCCACCCACCTGCACCCCTAGGCCCTCCCACCTGCACCTCCCACTCAATTCTTTCAGCCCTTTCCACCCACCTGAACTCCTAGCCCCTCCTACCTGTAACCCTGCTCCAACTCCCCCAGCACCTGCTACCCATCTGCACCCTAGGACTGAAATTCAGTATTTGGAATTACTCTTTTTTTAACCATGTATTCTGTTATTCGACACAGTTTTATTGAGTACTGAGTAACCAAAGAACTTGCTCGGTACTGAGCAAAGAGGGACAGGGGGAAGCAGACGGAATGTGGAACAGGCAGGAAGCAGAACCAGGGGCATATACTACCTTATAAGGGCTTTTCCTGCCTCTGTATAAGGGCACTTGGTACTTGAAAAAATTCTTGGTAAAATACCAAGTATTTACCGAGTACTTAGTACTGAGTATTCAGCCACGTTACCAAGGACCAGCCGAACATTCTACATTAAGTTGTAAATTTCTTTCTCAGTTTACCATTTACCGTTTACTGTGATTTACTGTGTACCATATTAGGATTTACCACGTTGTTTACCATGTACTGCATTTGTCCCAATAATGCACGTGCGCAAAATGACTGCCCTTTTCCAAAAAGGTGGTGATGCTGCTGGCATCATCTTTGAAGAGGGCTGCACAGATGCAGAACAGCTGTGGGGGCCATTTTGTGCATGCACATTACCAGGACAAACACAGTAAGCAGTACATAGTAAATGGATATATGTTACATAGTAAAACACGGTAAATGGTACATTTTGGTGAGATTCTCTATGAGATCTCAAACCATTGCTGAGATTGTTCTGAGATCTTGGTAATGATTCTTGATTCTCTTGAGAGTTTTGTGAGAAACAAAGTTAGCCATACTTTCAGCCCTATAAATCCCAATAGTCAAGCATTGGCCAAATCTTGTAGAGAAGATGATTTTGTCTTCTTCGTAGTGGAGCAGTCCTATGTAAGTGAATCCCCAGCTGTCTTCATTCTTGCCCAAAAGGCTACGGAATATGTGCTGGTACCTGTCCAAATTCCCATCTGAATTCCTACCACCATGTTGCCAAAGACCAGTGAATGAAAAAGATAATATAACAGGTATAGGGATAATGATGACCACTCCTTTACAATCATCATCTAGTTCTACCCCAGAGGCTGTTCAAATGTATTTTGAACAGTCAAAGACCAGTGAAAGACCTATGTAAATAATAACAACAAATGCGTGAAATGCACATGTACTTCAAGAAATTGTGGTAGAGATTAAGTCTGTTGTGATTAACCATTAAATCTATTCATGTTTCTTAGTTCCTTTGGCGTTGACTTTGTGATTCAGCATTACAAGGAACTGTTGAATATACGGAAAGCTAGTGACTCAAATAGGAGACAATCCAAAGATGAAAAATAAGAAAAAGAAAAAGAAAAGAAGAGTAAAAAAACAGAGTGTATTTATCAGTAAGGATGGAACTCTGGGCAAAAATTCAGTTTCGGTCAATTTCGGTTTCGGTTCTCATGAATTTCAGTTCTTTTTCGGTTTTGGTTCTATCAGATCTTTTGCATTTTTTATTATTATTATTATTATTATTATTAACAAACATTTATATTGCGCCAGCAGTGTACCTGGCACTTTACAAAGTAATAAAATAGACATGGTCCCTGCCCATAGGGCTTACTATCGGAGAGACATAGGAAGGGGAACAGAGGTATAGACAAGGGGTCTAACGTTCATGAAGATGCGAGGTCTCAAGTGCACGTACTTGGCTTGGTTACGATGAGAATGACAGCAGGCAGGTCCATGTGGCAAGGATAAGGGTAAACAGACCGTAGGTATAGGAATAGTGGCTCAGCAGGATAAAGAGTCAGACAGAGCAGAGCGAAAGAGGTGAGTTTTAAGGAGAGATTTGAAGGTATGAAGGGAGGGGGCAAGGCGGATGTGGACAGGGAGGGAGTTCCAGGCATGGGGGGCAGCAAGTGAGAAGGGACGAAGGCGCTTAGGGGAGCAGGGAAGGCGTGGAAGGGTGAGAGAAGGGACAGAGGAGGAGCGAAGTGCACGGGCTGGAGTATGGAGGGCGATAAGTGCAGAGTGGTAGGGGGGAGCGAGGTTGTGAACAGCTTTATATGTGAAGACTAGGAGCTTGTGCAGGATTCGTTCAGGAAGGGGAAGTCAGTGAAGCAAAGAGAGGAGGGGCTGCACATGGTCGAAGCAACTGGCAAGGTAGATGACCCTGGCAGCAGAGTTTTGGATGGAGATGAGGGGAGAAAGGTGAGACCGGGGAAGGCCAGAAAGAAGGAGGCTACAGTAATTGAGGCGAGAAACATTGCAGTTTTTCAATGGGGGGCAAATTGCAATGTTACAAATTCAGTACAAAAATCAATGCAAAAGATCCGATAGTACCGAAACTGAAAAAGAATTGAAATTTCGGATTAATCCGAAATGGCCACTTTCGGGTACTTTCGGTTTTATGCGAAACTGAAATTCCCATCCCTATTTATCAGTATGAGATCTCTCTGAAAACCTAAAACATATTTTAAAACAGACACTTTGCCTGTAGTTCATTATAAACCTTGTATATCCTCTCACATTATTCATAACAGAGGTAGATTTTTTACTTGCATGAAAAACACTGAAAGATCTGTTTCCATTCATAATGCTTATTCTTGAAGGGGCAGGGGGAGATTTGCCAGGTGTCTTAGGGTGTTAATAAATGAGACCAGGTTGATGTTCATCTAGTTTATTCACCTACAGCATCACTCCCAGAATAATATCATTGATATCGCTGATTAAAAGCCACCTTTAAGTTTGTGGCTGCTGATTAAAACTGTAGCGGGGAGCATATAAGCTACCTGTGGGTAATACCCACATTTTTGGGCACCCCTAGCATTCACCCAACGGTGTACCCGGCCCTCCATTGGGTGCCCAGTGCCCCAAAATGCAGGTATTATGGGGGCCTGTGATGCCCCAAGACGCCGATCCCAGCAACTGCAGCTCCCAGGGCTGACTCACCTCACTACTTCTCCTCCAGTCCAGTTGCTGCTCACTTCTTGCTGCTCCCCGCTCCTCCCATCACCCCCAGTGGTTCTGTGTGTGCCCCATTTTGGGTCCCCCTGGAAATGGGGGACTATTAGGGTGGTGCACACAGGTGGGAAGAGGCCTTCTTGCTCTCTCCATCAAGTAGGGAAGTCAGCCTGGGGAGGTGAGTAAGCCTAGGGAGTCAGATAACCCATCAGGTTGCATTTGGGCACCAACTGGTACCCAAACGCAACAGGGGAAAGTCATGCACCCCAGATTCAACTGGGTACCCAGTTGCAGCTGAGTACCCAGTTGCTGGGTACCCAGTTGCAGCTGTACTGCTGACAGCTGTGGTATTGGTAATAGATGTTGCCCATATTAAATGCTGTAGGTTTTATTAAATAAATATGGTAGAAATCATCAGTTCCTGAACAATTCTGTTTCTTACTTTCTCCTGTTAAACTTAAAATAAGAAGCACAACTACATCTATGCACACAGTAGAAATTAAATGCTTTCTATTTTAAACAGCTCATCAAGTTTTCCTTAAATGGCTTGGTGGCTGATTTGGTTGGGCAAGGGAAGGCATTCAGAAAAGAGTCTTATATTAAGAGGCCAGATGGCAACTTCAGTGGGACTCCCGTGTACTAACTGCTAGCATGTGCAATATAGATAGATAGATTTATTTATTTCGCGTGGCCATATGGCCATTGCAACAACATCACTTTACATCCTCTACATCCTAAAATACCATACAAATATAACAGAAAATTTCAAATATAACTTCAAAGGGTGTTTTCAGACGTTACGGGCGTCCGGTTCACCACAGTGGATTCCCGGTGGGGTGAACAGAACAACCACCCCCCGGGGCGAATAAAAGCCCCGAACAGACGGGACAGGACCGGGACCACGGCCGAGAATCGGGCTGCCACATCATGGCCTGGGGCAGCGCAACAGACGTGACACCGATTCCCAGCCGTGGTCAAAACATCCAGAATCCACCGGGCAGGGGCGGGACACAGGCATGGCCGCCTGAGGGCAAACGAAGCCAAAAGGCACAAAAGGGAACACTCACACAAGGGAAACAGGAAGGGAGGTGGGAGAGGGAGAAGAGTCGGACAGGTACCACAGACAGCAGGCACACAGGCAGCGGAGGCACAGCAGAACACACAGCACGAGCACACGCCGGGACACACACACACACACACACACACACACACACACACACAAGAAAGGAAGGGAAGGGGGACATGGGTGGCCGGACAAGGCACAA
>QEPC01013498.1:1350869-1365492 GCA_003113815.1 Sphenodon punctatus | reverse complement strand
CCCCCCCCCCCAGGGATCGGGTCATACTTACCGGCGGCTGCGGGGACGCCGCGGCCGCTGGTGCTGGGGGGTGGGCTCGCCTCTGGGTCTTACTCTTGTCTTTTTTAAAACAAAAATCCAGGCTGGGCAGGGTGGGTGGGGGGTGTCCCCCCTTCCACCCGCGCAGCCTGGACTCGGGGAGGGGGTTTTTACGGCGTAGTCATATTATTTAATATTCTGAAAGAAGGTCTCAGCAAGCCCTCTCCCAGGCCCTAAATTAAATGTCCTAAAATAACTCTGCACTGACTACACTATAGATAAATGTTTGCATGCTTGCTGTCAAGGTGAATTAGAAGTTTAGAGCTCCTAACATGATTTACTCATTCACTTAATCGTATAATTACAAACTCCTGGCTAGGCTGATAATGTTCATTTTTAAGAGCTTCTCTAACTTTGCTAAGTCCTTTTTCTTTAAAGCCCCCCCCCCTCCCCACTCTCTCCTTACGTTCCATTTTCTTTTCATTCATTTATTGATGGTGCACAGTGGTAGCAACTGTTTTGTGACAGTGCAGGATAATTCATCATGCAGCTTACATGAGTCAGATTAATATTGCCAGAACAGCCCTTTATTATAAATTTTCCCTTCCGCCTGTATGGCTCATCTACATTACACTATTTGCTACTTGCCCATAAATTTCCACAGCCAAGCCCATCTCTCTAAGGACTGTTGAAGGTTTTTTTTTAATCCTTATTGAAAAAGTTTACAAAAAATCCCCAGAAAAAAATCAGGACAAATAAATGTCTGTCTCACAGCTGCATTCTGAGACACATTCATACAAATAAAAGGAGAGGCGTGTGAGAAACAAAGTGTGAAGAACAGGCCCAGAGCCAGGAAAAGTTGGAGAGGGGAAGAAAATTCCTGAGGGGAGCATATATTCTGTGTGCATAGTATTGCCTAATGGCTATGGTGTTGGACTTGCACTTGGGATACCAATGTTTGAATCCTGTTAGCCATGAACTGACTGGATGGCCTTGGGCAGCAAGGCTGTGTCCCTCTCTCAACCTCAGTTTCCTCATCTGTAAAATGAAAATAATAATGACCTACCATACAGGGTTGTTGTGAGGATTAACTAGATAGGGTTACAAAGCATTATGAACACTGAAAGCATAATAAATAACTTAAATAAATAAATAAATAAATAATAGTATCACGTTATAGTGATGCAACCGGTATTTTGTTATCTTAAAATAGTAATGCATTTAACAAGTTTGAAGATAGGAAAGTGTGGCATGTTGATGTCTTGGTGTCTGGTTTCAACAGCAGCATGTGCAACAAATCAGTATTTGAATTGCTTTATTGGGATCAGGTACATGCAGCCAATGAAACTGCAGCTTACTGGTTATGGACTAAGCACATTCTATGCAGTTTAGGGGCAGTGTTGCTCACATATCTTGGATCAAATCCATTGTTTTGAGCAACTTATGGATTGTTTCCTAGCAGAGGATGGGCGGGGTAGGATGAGGGGCTGTCAGAATCTTGGCAGCAGGCTGAGACTCGGCATTTATCCCCACCACCTGGTTATTGGCTTGGTGAGTAAACACTAAACAGAACAAATTATGAGTAATATATTATATAATGAAGTTTTATTGGGTTGCATTCATTTATTAACCAGGCAAGATTTATTGCATTGTCCATCCCAGGAATAGTTTTAGTACAAGAGAATATTGTAGGATAGTGTATTTTTGAGTAGTGACTTGTAGTGGGTATTGGGTTTTTTGGGTGACTGGATGTGTCTCCACCAGAATGAGCCAGTATGGTCCAATGGCTGGGGTATTGGACTCTGAAATAAGAATCTCAAACTAAAATATGGGCCTTATTGGATGGTCTTGGGTAAGTCACACTCTTCCTTCATGCCAGGGAATTGTGATTAAACTCTAGGTTACTTGAGACCACGAAGCTGGCTGAATGCCTTCATTTAACCCCATCACTTCCCCTGGGCTGACAGAAAGGACTTTTACATATATGTCCAAGAGTTTAAAAGCTTGTATAAACAGCACCATGTGCCACTAAAATCTTGGTAGTCTCCTGTGCCAAATACTGTTGTGTCTTCCTTTCTAAGTACAGTACACCATCAAAGTACCACCATTTTTGAGAAAGTTGGATTCCCACACCGACCTGTAGATTCAGTCAATCAGAGGGCAGGCCACCTCTGGCTTGGCTGCTGCAGCGGTGCTGCTGAGAGTTTGTAGACCGGACCTGGTATGAACTGCCCTAAGGAGGTAGCTTTTGGTGGCAGTGTGAACACCCATTTTGGGTCCCCATGTGATTTTATGCCCTAGTCACACATAGCTAGTTTTGCAAACTTACCTGAAGCCCAGTCCTACTTCAGATACACACTAACAGTCCACATCTCTGACTCTTTAGCACCAGAGCGACCCCTTAGCACTGGTGCAAGTCCCGTTCACTTTGGTGGGACTTGTGCTAGCAATACCTGCTGCTAGTGCTGGAGCTAAACAGCTGGAGAATGGTGCCATAAACATAAAACTCATCCTCGTACACACAAAACCCATGTAGGGGCTCATGAATCATTTACTTTCTCTGTAAACCATTCACATGAGACCATCTGGTTCTACTGAAATCACTGACACAGTTCCTATCTGCTTCAACAGGAACATGATTTGGCCTAGCGTCTATGAGAGGGTGTTATAACAAGGCCCTTATGCAGATGCTTTTCCGTGGAATGTATTTCATCCAGCAAGTTAGAATGGATAATAATAGTGGAAGCTGGGGTTTTGCTTTTTGGTGGTGGCATCCTTGATTTGACTCCAACAATATAACAATATTCAAGGGGAAAAGCAGGAATAAAGGGCAGTATTTTCCTGATGGCTGAAACAAATCAGGTTTGGGGGATTTAAAACTTGAATTTCAAGCATTCATTTCCTTTAACAAATATTTGATTTCATTTAACCAAATTTGAATATTGGCACAAACTGGTAAGTTTGCTTCTAAATGAAGTCCAAGTTTGATATTTGTTTTGATATCAGTTAGTTCCAATTCAAAATTCACATTTGTGAAAATCTACACATCTAATCAAGCAGCATACGTGAAGCCCAGTCCTACTTCAGATACATACTAAAAGCTCTCCATGTGACAGACAACCATAATATAAAAAATTATCAGATTGCAAGCACTGAATTAATGACTATCCAATATTGAATTAATACTAAATAAAACAATGCTGAAAATTCTCTTGTGAATTTCATTAGCAAAATTTGCTTGCACAATTCATGATTGGGATGTGAATTTTGAATTTTAAAATTTACATCTGAAAATTGTATCTTTCCTAATTGCTTTGAAAAATTTGTTTCACCTCTAAAAATGTTTTGGTGTTTTTTTGGTGTTTTTTTTTTAATTTAGATGTGGTGAAGCTTAATATAAGGAGTAATGACAGAGAAGCGTTGTATTTTATACAATGTTTACAGCATTGGAAAAAGATAAATGTGTCTGACTTTTAAATGGAGGATGATGCATTAGGCTACCTGATTTTATTTGATTTGTTTGGAATTCAGAGCTGCTCCTTTTGTTTCTTGAATAGAATTACAGGCTTCATTTAAAGGGAGACACAACGCACACACATCATCCTCAAAGAGATCAACATAAGCATTTTCTATATCATGAGTAATGTTTACTGGAAGAAATCAAATTACTCTAATGCAGGCCATCTGTTTTCCTTGCATTCAATCATGTAAGTGTTTTAGGACAAGCCATCCAATTTAATCAACCGTACATCTTTTGTGGAAAGCAAGGCCTGTTGAAAATAGACTTTATTTCAAAAAAGTGCAAAGAATTTGAAATATTTGCCTCCTTTGCCACAGTCCAGAATCCTGTATTTAAGATACTGGCAAGCATCACCATCTTCTGACAGCTTGATTCTGTTGATCTCTGGTGGTTACTCTTTCATGATGATACCTGACTAAACAGCTGATTAGTATTCCAACTATTGAAACAGTAGCACAAACAGTATTATAGGCCATTTTCACATGACGCCGCTGGATGGGGGAGTGGTGTGCACCAGTGGCAAGTGGAGGTGGGTGTGCTCCGTTTCCCATGGGTGTACACCCATCTCCACCCACAGAGCCTCCTCCGTTTTGTCTGATGGCTCTGTGGGTGGGTGATGGGTGTGCACTGGGAGCGCCCACCCACCTTCACCCACTGCCCGTGGTGCTCCTACCCACCTCCCACCTCGTACCTCTGCGGTATACGTACAGACATCCCACCCCCCGCCAATCTGCCCTGCCGCTGGGGGAGGGAGGGGGTCCGTGCAAAAACAGCCATAGTCATATCTAGTGTACTAAACTGCACCCCTACATCTAATAGAGGTTGCACATGGAACCTGTTAGTTTACCCTTTGTCTTATGTCTAAATGTGTAGTATTCTAAAAAGCTGTAGTAATTACCCTTCTTGTATAGACAGAACAAAATGGAAGGAACTCCATAATTTTCTATCCATCCTATATTGAATAATACTGAAGGATACACTATTTGTTTATTACTATTTATTTAAATTTATTATCCCATCCTATCTTGAAGGTCCAGGGCAGGCTACAACACACATTTTAAATAAATAAATAAATAAATAAATAGACAAAAATAAAACAAGTTTAAAACCCTTATCTCAAACCTCCCAAAGTCCCAGCCCTTCTTGCCAAATTAAAATGTCTTACATTGCCTCTGCAAGATGACCAGGCTCAGCTTCAGATGAACCTCCAGGGGGAGGGAGTTCGAAAGTTCTGGGAATTTAATTGGGTGAATTTAATAGGCAGCTGGTACACCCAGCTAACTTAGGAGGCCACAGGAGGCAGTCTTTCAGATATGTGGAGCTCAGCCCATTTTTTTCTTCATTAAGGTACACTATATTGCACCATAATAAATAATAGAGATGAACTGCAGTAGCACATCCACTTTTCCCCCTCCTCCTCAAGTTTGGGGTGCAAGAGGGAGTCCCATCCTTAAGTTCAGCCTCCCTGTTTTTCATTTTGGTTCATTAATTTCCACAGGCAGAACTATTCCCTTCTACCTCACCACTTTTCACTGTTGTTACTCTACTAGTATAAGACACTACAGTCACAATCCACAAACTGCTTACTCTGGGTAATTTCAGATGTGCTGGGCCTCCAGGCCCAACACACTGAAACCCGGACTGGGATCTGTCTTGGATTCCGTTCAGTGATGAAGCCAGCTGTCCTTTAGATGTCCCGGCTTCATCACGCAGGAGAATCTCGGATGGGGCAAGGCCGTGCGGTATGACCCCGCACTCCCACATCCTTCCACCCTCAGGGAGATGTGCGGACACAGTGACCAATGCGGCCGCTGCACCTGATCCCATACCACGGTCCAGACCATGCTCAGGAATGGTGCAAGGTAACACACGTTACTTTTGCCCCTTTCTTGATCATGATTCAGCTAACCATTGGTTCTGCGTTTAAGGCTGGCCTCAACCCCAGAACCGTAGTTAGCTTTGACCCCGCCAGGAATTCACCGTGGTGAATATCTGGCAGGACTCAAACAGCCACTACACTGGATCCACTGTGATCCAGTGTGGTTGACTATGGTGGCGTCACGTCTGAAATTACCCAAAGGCATAGATTAATTCCACTGAAGTCCAGTCGGCTTCAAAGGGATACGCTGAGTCATTGAGTCACAGAGCTGGAAGGAACCTCAATGGTCATCTAAGCCGGCCCTCTGCACCAACTGTCATTCCCAACTATCTGCACAGAATAATCCTAAATCGAGACTAGGACCAACCAGAGCACACTGATTCCCAAAATAACAGAGAACTATTTTAGAAAAAGTTCCAGATGTCCCAAACCTGTAAGTAGCACCCATTAAGAATGGGAATTTCAATTTCAGAGTAATCTGTAATGGCCCAGAATAGGCCATTACAGGTTAATCCAAAGCAACCCATACTTTAGGCCCTCCCAGTTACGGATCTGAGTTTTGGATCCTTATTTTCCCCCACTCCCATCCCCTAGGACCCTGGAGTATACTTACTGGCCTCTGAGAGCTTGATTGAAGCACTGCCACTGCTGCTCCAGTAGGCTCCCTTGCCATAGCGTACTCCCTGCTCCGAATCATGCATATGCAAAATGGCTGCCAGGGCCATTTTGTACTCATGCAAAATGGCCACCACCCTTAACCAAAATGTTGGTGATGGCATTTTGGCCACTGCCATTTTGGTCCAGGTTTGTGGCAATTTTGTACATGTGTAAGACATCCCCAGCAGCCACCTTGCTCATGTGCAATCCAGAGCACAGAGTATACCGCAACGAGGGAAACTGCCGGAGTTCCCACAACAGCAGCAATGTTCAAACAAGCCCTCCAAGCCTGGGAAGTACTAGTGCTATTTCAGAAGAGGGCATGTATGCGCAGAATGACCAGTTGGCCACGATACAAGGTAGGATGATAAAAGTAATTTTCTATACCCTCTCACCAAGCGCAGTTGACATATTACACACACACAATAATTTACAAAGCAAAACTCTCTGGTCTGGTTACCCTGATGTAAGTGGACATTGCGAGAGGGAGAGAGGGGGAAAAGGGGGAAATAATCAATATTACCTATCCCGTCCTCTTAAAAGGGACAGGTAACCCTGTAGATCCAATGGCACTAAGATAGGTGGAGGGTGGGGGAAGAAGCTTGGACAGACCAAAGTGGGATAATGGTCTGGGAGAAATCCTTGAGGCAACCACGCACAGAGTAACCTGCTTGTGTCTGCATTCAAGAATGACCCAATTTGCTCATGGGGGCAAGGGCAGTTATAGGTTTCTGAGAGGCGGGGCAAGGGGTCCCAAAGGCACTTCTTGCACAAAAGGCTTCCCAGAGGCGCTCAGGAATGGTAGGACTGAAAAAGAAACCCTTGCATGATGTGTTTGGGGGAAATAAATCCTTGGAGGATTTCAATGGGAGGTGTGGCAGGATGAACAAGAGGGCAAAAGGGAGTTTCTATAGACAGGGGAAGAAGACTATTCTTAAACAGGCATGGAGCTATCAGCCTAAAGATCGAGCTATTGCTTGCTCAGAGTTTTGGGTGGTCATGGAGGGCTCATCTCAAAAGAGGGAGGCCACCTGTTTTTGACTGGTCCATTGTTTACCCAGGGACCTCCCTTGTTCCATTCTCTTATTCCTTCCGACCAGATCAGTTTTGCATGGGGCTTTTTCTTTCTTTTTCCTTTCCACCCCTTCTGTTCCCCTGCACCCTTTGACCTGTGTCTCGTGAGCTGCTGCCAAGGGGGGGGGGAGGGGTGTCTATTGTTTTTGGGAGGAAATGGTGTTGTTCCTAACAAATAAGTTAGACCCTGAGCATGCAAACAGACGCCACATCAGATTCCATGATATACACTTATAGTGCTCAGGCTTCAGAGTGCTCCAACAATTCCACTTCCAGCTGCAGACAACTTTGATGCTTCAGGAAGTAAAAAACCCCAAACCAACGTGTATTATTGGGGAGAAAAACCAGTTCCTCCTGTAGCATCAAATAATAATAATTTTAAAAAACCCTCACGTTATGTCATAAATTTATCCAACTCCGTTTAAAAAGTATTCAGATTCTTTGCTCCCACAACTGCCCCTGTGTATTCCAGTAGTTCTCTGCTCTGATTGTTAAAAACCTTCTAATTTCCAGCCTAAATTTATTTATAACCAACTTGTATCCACTAGTTCTTGTACCAGTGCTCACCTTTAGTTTGAACAAATCTTCCCATTCTATTGTGTTAACTGACTCCCCTGATATATTTGAACAATGTAATCCTATCTCCCCTTAGCCTTCTTTTTGATAGGCTGAATAAGCCAAGCTCTTTTAGCCTCCTCTCATTAGGTAAGTCCTCCATTCGTCTGATCATCCTGGTAGCTCTTCATTGTGCTTGTTACGGTTTAAATTATTCATCCTTCTGGAACATTGGTGACCAGAACTGAACACAGTATTCCAGATGCAGTCTTACCAGAAACCTATACAAAGGCAACCATACCTCTCTATCCCCGCTGGCAATACCACGCCTAATACATCCCAGGATATCACTTTTGCCTTTTTTTACAGCTGCGTCACATTGAGGGTTCATAGGATGTTAACAGACATGACACCAGACCAGTATAAATGCCTAACTAAAATCCATATACACTAAAGGCGCAATCCAGCTCCGACTGAAGTCACTAGCTAAACTCCCATTTACTTGTATGGCGCTGATTGTGCCCTAAATCTACCGCATCCCCTCCATCCAAAAAGCCAGTTATCCCCTCCCTCCCCCAAAAAAGGATATCAGATTGGTTTGTCATGATCTATCTTTTGTGAACCCATGCTGCATTTCATCTTGTTTTCCCTTTCCTACTATGTCATTAATTATTCTCTCTCTCAGTATCTGCTCTAATATCTTACATGAGGTTAGGCTAATAGGTCTATAGTTACCTGGGTCATTTCTACTCCCTTTCTTAAAGATAAGTACAACATTTGCTATTCTCCAATCACTAAGTACCACCCCTAAATTAATGGATTCATTAAATATCATAATGGACTTGAAATTTCATGTGCTAGCTCTTTCAATTTTCTTGAATGAAGATTATCTGGTCCTTCTCATTTGAATACATTAAGCACTTCGAGTTTTCCTCTGGAGTAAGTGGTATGGTTTGTGAATTGTGGCCTACCTACATTTGTAAATCATTGCATTCTTGAAAACTAGACTTTCATAGGACATGAGTTTCACATTCAGTTTCCTGTGGTTTTCATATACTAGTTAAATGATTTAAAATAGAAACTTGTGCTTTGGTATGGTTCTTTTAAAGCAGAGGCGTGTCACATGGCATGGCACCTAAGGATGTAAATTTATACCAATAGGGATTAACAGTTGTGGCTGAAAACAATGTAGGTGTCAGTCTATATAAGAACAAATTCAAGATTAAAAATATGGATTCATCTTTTTTTACCCATAAAATGAAAACATCTTCAAGTTTCAATTTTATAGGAGCTGCTAGAAAAAAACTGCAGGAAGGGCGGGGGACCTGGTAAATGATTAAATGCTTAATTAAATATTTTACGTTTAATTCTATCACTCCAGTGATTTATAGTTTCCATTATTTTGCCTAAGTAACACACATTGTTTAGTGTTTGTTTGTTCTTTCTTTCACCATTGTTTAATGTCTGCAATCTTATAGTAAGGAAATCTATCACAAGAAGAGTTTTTCTATCCCCAGCTGCTGCTTATGGGAGAGTCAAATCAAGGTACAGTAGGGAGAGAACACTCACCTCTGAAGTGAACAATTTGTTAATTGGATTGGGGTGCAATAAATGCCTTTTTAAAACAAATTTGGGGAAGATTTGACTTTTCAACTTCTGTGTACTTCTACAGTAAAATTAGAAATAGGACTGCCTGATATAATTTTTTTAAATTAGGACATTTAGGGTTAAATCCAGACCCACTGAGATCAGTAGCACAAATCCCCCTGGACTTTAATAGTACAGAATCCTATTATATGTTGTATACATTTGATCATGTTCTCTTATATTTGACTGTGTTCTAAACAGAACTGTTCTTTTCACAGGAAGGGGTTTCTCTGCCTCTACTTTTCTCCTATCTCTGAATCCTGTATTTCTCTGCTATCTTCTTTGAGACAGGGTACCAGAGAGACTAAAGCATTCAGGCTCACAGAGTCTATTGATTTATTTGATAGCGTTACAACATTTCCAGTATTTTCTGTTTCATCTGTTATGCAGCTGAACATCTTGTTTACCCTATTTCCCCTACCACCTTGAGCTGCCCTGACTGAATTTCAGATGCTACAATGTCACATGTCCCTGGAATCTAGTTTAGGTCAGAATCTGAAAGGGTTAACCACATGGTAACCATTGAATTTGCAGTAACAGATCTGCACTAACAGTGATTGGTTACTCAGCAGTATCCATTTATTATTCAACACCAATTTAATCTATTTATTTATTTATTTATTTATTTATATGCCACTCAGGGTGGCTCACAATCAATAAAGACAATAATAAAAGTCTTACAATCAATAAAAAAATCCGCTTAACTCCCTCACTCCTCCCCTAATCCCCCCATACGTCCCAACTTTGTTCCTGCCAGCCAAATGCCTGGCCCAATAGAAAGGTCTTACATTGTTTCCTGAAGATGAGCAGGCTCCGGCTTAGGTGAACCTCTAAGGGGAGGGAGTTCCATAGTTGTGGGGCAGCCACCGAGAACGCCTCTGCATGCCCTGGCTATAGAAATTTCATAGGTAGATGACACCTGCAAGAGGATGCTCCTGCCTGACGTCAGAGGCCACAATTGGACATTAGGGATGAGGTGGTCTTTCAGATACCTGGGACCCAAACGATTTAGGGCTTTATAGGTCAAAACCAGCCCATGAATTATGCCCAGAAAGCTATTGGCAGCCAGTGCAGACTCTGGAGTACCGGTGTAATGTGTTTCAGGTGACCCCATACCCCCCAAAAAAGATGTGCTGCCGCGTTCTGCAACATCTGCAACTTCCAAACAGTCGTCGAGGGCCCCACATAGAGTGTATTGCCATAGTCTAGCGTTGAGGTTATGAAGGCATGCACGATGGTGGCCAGATCTGAATCTGATAATAAAAGAAAAAAGGTTGCAACCTTCTCACCAGATGTAATTGGTGAAAAGCACTCATGGCCATCTTCTGAGCCTGATTCAAGGTGCTGGTTTTGACCTACAAAGCCCTTAACGGCCTGGGCCCTAGCTATCTGAGGAACTGCCTCACTTCCTGGGCCCCTGGGAGGCTCCTTTGCTCTCCTAGAGGTTCTTTGCTATAGACATGTGGGGACCGACAGTCGGGTGTCCTCAGCAGCCACTCGGGTGCTATGGAACTCGCTCTCGGCGGGAATTCGCCTCAGCCCGGATCTCTCCGTGTTCCGTTGTCAGTGTAAGACCTGACTCTTCTGCCAGGCATTTGCTGGGGGGAGGGTGTATTTAATTTATTTATTTATTTGATTTCTACCCCACTCCCCTCACCTAACGGCGACTCGGGGCAGCTCACAGTCAATAAGACTATACAATAAAATCAGCAATAAAAATTCATAAATATATAGAACCTCAACATTATAAAATTCAAAACTGCAAAAGCAAAAAACACCCAACCAATCCCACCCTCCCCCACGCCCCAAACACCTGATGGAAGAGCCAGGTTTTACACTGCCAGTGGAAAGCAACTAGATCCAAGCTGAGGCAGATCTCCACCAGGAGGGCATTCCACAGCATTGAAGCAGCCACCAAGAATTCCCTCTTGTCTGTCCAGACCCACCAAAAGGGCACCCCAGATGACCACAGGGGCTACCCAGGGAATGAGGTGGTCCCTCATGAGGTGGTTGAGGGTTGGTTTTATTTTATTTTATTTTTATTGTATTTATTTATTTATTTCATTACACTTATATGCTGCCCCTTCATGCCTATGGCATCTCAGGGTGGCTTCCAGCAAATATAAAAACAATCTAAAACAACATAAAACCACAATAAAATCTAAAAAATTCCAATATTATTTAACAAATTTTAAATACCCCCCATACAGTAATTTAACCCACCCTCCCCTCCCCACCTCCAAAGGTCTGGGAGAACAGTCATGTCCGACAGGCCTGATGGAAGGCCAACAGACTCGGGGCCAACCATGCTTCCTCTGGGAGGGAGTTCCATAGCTGTGGCCCAGCCACCGAGAACATCCTCCCCATTGTAGTACCCCGCTTTACGCGGGGGACCTCCAGGAATGTGCCCCCAGTGGACTGAAGGGGCCATCCTGAGTCGCGGAGGGCAAGGCGGTCCCTGAGATATCCAGGTCCAAGACTTTACAGGGCCTTATAGATCAAAGTCAGCACCTTGAATCTGGCTTGGTACGTTACAGGCAGCCAGTGCAGTACACGGAGCACCGGTGTTATGTGCTCTTGTCGGCCCATCCCTGTTAAGAGATGGGCCACTGTATTCTGCAATAGCTGCAACCTCCGGGCCAGCATCAAGGGAAGCCCCACATAGAGCGCATTACAGTAGTCCAGCCTCGAGGTGATGAAGGCATGGATCAAGGTGGCCAGGTCAGTTCTGGAAATGTATGGGCGCAGCCTCCGTACCAGATACAGCTGGTGAAAAGCCACCTTCGCCACCACATCCACCTGCTGATCTAGGCGGAGGTCTGCATCCAATAACACCCCCAGATACCAAACCTGCTGGGCCACGGAGGGGCGCACCCCCTCCACAAGAGGGGCAACACCTCCCCTGCTCGGCCTACCAACATCACCTCCATCTTATTGGGATTGAGCTTCAGTCTGCTCTGTCACAACCAAGTCACCACAGCCTCCAAACATTGGAATAGCATGGAGACGGCAGGGCCTGGGTCAGCTGAAAAAGAAAGGTAAAGCTGGGTGTCATCAGCATATTGGTGGCAACACACACCAAATCCTCTCACAATCTCCCCCAAGGGTTGCATGTATACATTAAACAATAAAGGAGACAGGATTGAACCTTGCGAATGCCACAGTCCAGGGCCCGGGGGTTAGATGTTTCTACCCCCAGGACAACCCGCTGGGTCCTCCCTGAGAGGAATGAATGGAACCATTCAGACCCCCCAGGTCATGCAACCATCTTAACAGCATCCCATGATCCACTGTATCAAACACAGCTGAGAGATCTGGCAGGACCAGTAATGTTGAGCGTTCTGCATCCATCTCCCAGTGGAGATCGTCCACCAAAACCTCCGACGCCATCTCCGTACCATAGCCGGGTCAAAACCCTGATTGAAACGGGTCAAGAAAACCGATGCTGTTGGAGCTGTAAGACCACCGCCCATTCAATAACCTTCCCTAAAAAGGGCAGGTTAGAGACGGGTCAGTAACTGGTGAGTGCGTCCACATCCAAAGATGCCTTCTTCAACAGGCAGTGCACCATGGCCTCCTTGAAACCGGGGGGAAAACTCCCCTGCCGAAGGGACGCATTGATCACTCCCGCCAGCACCAACCCCAATGTCTCCCTGGAGGCTTTCACCAACCAGGACAAGCAAGGATCTACTTCACAACTAATGGCCCTAACCAACCCCAGGATCCCCACAGCATCGGCTGGCATCACTTCCTGAAACTCATCCCAGAAAAATGGACCAGAGGGAGCCCTCATGACCTCATGCTTCATTTCTACTATCTCTAATCCAGTGTCGAAGTTGCTCTGGATTCAAGCGATCTTGTCTGCAAAGTAGATGGCAAACTCCTCACAGTGTGACTCGGACAAGTCCCCATCCAGGTGGAGGGAGGCCGGACTGACCAGCCCCCACACCACCCAGAACAGCTCCGCTGGATGCATAACTTTGCAGACAGTATGAGGGTTGCAAAGAATTCCTTTTTTGCCACCCTCACAGCCTCAACGTAGAACCGCAAATGGACCCTACGAAGAAGTTGGTCGGATTCAGCGTGAGTCCGACACCAGCATCGCTCTAGTCACCTGCCTTCCTGCTTCATACCTTGTAGCCCCTCAGTAAACCAAGGGGCCCTGCGGTGTCGAGACAGGGTCAGGGGACGTCTCTGAGCCACCTTGTCAATAGCTCCCCCAAGCAAGATGTTCCAAGCCTGGACGAGTTCATCCACAGAGCGGCTGACAGAATCCAGGGTTAAATCCCCCAGGGACCACTGGAACCTCTGAGGTTCCATCAGCCTCCGAGGGCAGACCATCCTAACTGGTACCTTCCCCTTCTGGGGGTGATGCACTGAGAGACTGGTCTGAAGGAGGTAATGATCCGTCCATGACAAAGACATAGCTGACACATCCCTCACTACTGGATCACCCGCCTCAAGGCCAGAACAGAACACCAGGTCGAGGGTATGTCCCCCCCACATGGGTCGGGCAGCTGACAACCTGGGACAAATCCATGGTTGCCATGGCGGCCGTGAATTCTCACTCTGCCTCCACAAGGCCGGTGTCGGTATGGGCATTGAAGTCCTAGAGGAGCCCAAGACCAGCTCCACTAGAGTAGAGAGGGATGCTGCTGGGCAGGAAGGGGCCTGGTACACCAGCAGCATCCCCAAATTGCCCCCAGCCAAATCAAACACCACATGGAGGGCCTGAATCCCAGGAATATCTGGAACTGGATACATCCTAACTGACCACATCTCTTTAAAAATCACAGCTACACCACCACTCGACCCCCAGCATGAGGCTGATGCTGCACGGCATATCCGGCTGGAACGAGATCAGCCAAAATTGGCCCTGCGTCCTCGTCCAGCCAGGTCTCCGTTATACATGCAAGGTCCACCGCCCCATCCAGGATCAAATCCCAGATTATCGGGGCCTTATTAACCACAGACCTTGCATTCAACAGCATCAGTCCCCCGCCGAGGGACCCTGAACCCAAATTCCCTAGCCTCTCAAGTGGTTGACAGGTTCTCTGAAGTTCCACAAGGTGCCTAAGGCCCCTGGGCACCCGAGCCCTCTGCCCCCATCGACCATACCATCCACGACCCAAAATGATCACGATGGCCATCTCCTCTCCCCCATCCACACTATCCTGACCCCCTCCCATTGGCTGCTCCCCCAGAGCCCCCAGAGGTTTCCACTCAAGACTCCCCCCACCTCCAACCCCAAATTTCCCACCCTCCCATCCCCC
>QEPC01013498.1:1304135-1337247 GCA_003113815.1 Sphenodon punctatus | reverse complement strand
TGGTGGAATGGATGCGGCAGAGCAGACTGAAGCTCAACCCCGATAAGATGGAGGTGATGCTGGTGGGGAGAGCGAAGGAGGTAGTGACCCCCCTGATTGGGGGGGTTTGCCCTCCTATATCTCAGTAGGTCCAGAGTCTGGGGGTGATATTGGATGTGGACTCCACCTGGAGCAGCAGGTGGAGGCAGTCACGAAGGCTGCTTTCCGCCAGTTGCATTTGGTGCAGAGGCTGCATCCGTTCGTCTCTGGCCCAGACCTGGCCTCCCTCATCCATGCCTTCGTCACCTCGAGGCTGGACTACTGCAACGCGCTCTACGTGGGGCTGCCCTTGTTCCTGGTTCGGAGGCTGCAGCTAGTGCAGAATGTGGCAGCCCATCTCCTGTCAGGGACGGGTCATTGGGAGCATGTTACAGTGGTGCTCCGGACTCTGCACTGGCTGCCAATAGCGTGCCAAGCCAGGTTCAAGGTTTTGTGTTGATCTATAAGGTCCTTCACGGTCTGGGCCCCTCGTACCTCAGGGACCGCCGCGCCCTCCGCGCCCCAGAGCGGCTCCTTCGGTCCGCCGGGGATGCCTTCTTGGAGGTCCCCCGCATTAAGCGGGGGGCCACAATGGAGAGGGCATTCTCGGTGGCCACGCCGCGCCTTTTGAACTCCCTTCCAGAGGAAGCTCGCCTGGCCCCAAGCCTATTGACATTCCGGCGAAGTTGTAAAACCTGGCTGTTCACCCAGGCCTTTGGGGAGGGAGGGAGGGTGGGTTAGAATTTTATCTCTCCTATCCTATTTATTGTTTTAATGTTTTTCCCAGCCCTGTTTTAATATTTTTGAATAGTTTTGATGTTTTAAAAATGGTTTTAGATGTATTTTATGTATTATTGCTGGAAGTTGCCCCGAGCTGTCTTCAGGAGGGGCGGGGTATAAATCCAGAAAATAAATAAAATAAAATAAAAAGGTAAAGAAGTTCTGCTATGGTCCAGCAGCAAGATCAAGGATTGTCTAGGGAAAGGAAGAGGTTTTTGAGGTGCAAAGGATGGAGTTTACGTAAGGAAATTATGATGGGGAGAAGACTGTGGCCCTTTTAAGAAGATCTTGTCCACCACTTTTGGCTCTTCCCCTTTCAGGGGCTATAAGAGAGTAGCTGATCTGGAAACCCTGGCAATCTGCTATGAACTGATAGAGAAGGGTCTCTGGCAGAGCAGGCTGGGAGCTGTCCCCAGTGCTGAATGTGGAGTCATATGTAGTGTGATGCAATTCAGACTGAGACTGTTTTCTCACATGTGTTAATACGCACCTTTGGAGAACCGAGAGAATGAAAGAACAAGGACAGCCCTGAGCTAGGGTTCCCCATAGCACCTGTTGGTGACATGGGGAAGTCCGGGACTCAAAAAAACGCAGTTTCTGTCTCTCGAGAAGGGAGGAAATGCAGATCTTTACCCGCAAACATGCGTGTCCGGCAGGGTAGGGAAATTTCCACCCTTCTCACATTTCCACCCTTCCCTTCCCACATTTCCTTCCACCCTTCCCACATTTCCACCCTTCTCACAATATGGAAGCTGCATGTCTTTTGAGTTCTGGACTTCCCCACAGTGCCAACAAGTGCATATTAACGCACGTGAGAAAGTGGTCTGAACTAATTCTTGAACGCAATGAGAGTGTAGCATCAAGATGGTGGTCTAGATGCATTATTGCATAGTGCCAAAAGTTGATCTACTACAGGAGTGCCATGGGGAAATGTTTCAACATTTGGCAAAGAACAACTTTTTCCATAAACTTGCATCTACCTTGCTTATCTAAGAACATAGTCACTGCCATACTCTGTCAGACAAATGGTCTCCTATAGTCTCATATCCTGTCTCTGACAGTGGCCAGCACCAGATGCTTCAAAGAAAGTCTACAAAAGCAGGTCATATGTGGCATGATCCAGCCCCTGTTGTTCAATTCCAATAACTGGACTCCAGTTCATGAGTCTTACACTTTTCACGAAACTCCCTGCTATGTTTAACCCCCTACCATTTGGCAATGCACATTTGTGAGCCCCGGCACTGGTTTGTGAGAGATATCACCTTTAGGCTGAAAATCCTTTTCATGACATCAGCTACAAACATCTAACTTTAAGGTGAATGGGATTTCATTGCTACTGCCAGGTGTTTAGGAAATGAAGACAGGCCTCTGTGGGCAACAGAAAAAAATGTTTGATGAATAAATATTTTGACATCATTTTCACAAATTTCTAAGCTGCTAATAAATGCTCACCAAGAAATACCAGTGTTGTACATAGAGTAGATGAAGTTTTCAAAATATGTTTGATCAATGCCTCAGAGACCTCCAAAGGGGAAGAAAAAAACCCAATCAGATTATTTGCAGAGCAATTTAAATCTTTGTGTTAAAGCCAAAGTTCAATTAGAGTTGATTTGTTTATAATGTTTTGATATAATTTTTTACTTATTATTTACTTATTTTACAAATTTGTATCCTGCCCCTCCTGCCACAGGCAGCAAGTTTATGAAGGAAACTTGCTGTATTTCCATGAATGTCTGCTAAGTGACAGACATCCAGTAAATTAAGAGCAGAAAATGGAGCTAGCCTTTTTTGAGAAAGATATTTTGTCATGAAGAAACCTTTGTTTTGTTGATCTGACTATATCAAAGGCCTGCAGTTTGCCTTTCACAATCGAGCCAGGATTCTACAATGTTTGTGGCCATCTTGCAGGAAAAGTTAGACATCCAACTGAAGGAAATGGTATCTATCCACAGATACTTCTTCCCTCCTGCTGTCCTGTCTTTCTGGGTCTTATCAGATGTAACACTAGCTATTTCTTTGGCTTTATACACACATTTAGTTATTATTATTATTGATTATTATTATTATTATAGCACCAGAAATGTGTCTGATGCTGAACAGTTAGAAACAGGCCTCTGCCCCAGTGGGGCTTAAAATCAAAGATCTGTTCAGCCAAGGAGGGAAACATAGACAAAGACACATGGGTATGGGAAACTGACACTAAGGGCCTTTTTACACGGGCAGCACCCATGCATGAACACCCAGAAAACTGCGTGTTCATGCGTGGGTGTCGCTTGTGTAAACTCCACGGCGGGAGGTGGGGGGCTAGGTGTGCATGTGTGCGCATTCGTGTGCACACACATGCACACCCATCTCCGCCCATCCCCCATGCATGGAGCAAATTGCGAAAACGATGGTTGCTCTGTGCGTGTTGATGGGTGGAGGTGGGTGCAGATGGGTGTGCGTTGTGACTCCCTCACACCACGGCCTGTGTAAAAAGGGCCATAGAGAGCATGACTTTCACAAGGCCACCTAGTGAGTTCATAGCTAAGATGAGATTTAACCATTGTCTCCCAGGTGCAAGTCCATCACCTTATTCACTAGGCTACACTGTTTGTGCATGCACACATGCGTAGCATGGTTTGGAATCTAAAAAATCATGGGAGTGGACAGCAAGTAGCTGCTCGAAAGACATTGCCACGTTACATGTGGAGATGTGTGCTCCTCTGCTACCTGTTCTTAGTCATTCAGGGACCATAGAGACTTGGGGGCTGGGTAAGGTTCATCTTTTTGTGTCTCCAAGTTTTGTAGGGTTTGTGTTTTGTTGTTTTTTATGGGCTTTCTGTCTTTTTGTGTTTTGTAGAAATTTACTGCAGATAATGAACAGAACGCACCTTACACATTAAACAATTCTATATACAAAAACCCCACAGTTTAAGAAAGATGTTAATGCCCTTACAAATTCAATCATGCTCCAAAAAGCATGGAAATTGTACATTAAGGTTCTGGCCTCAACGTCCGTGCCACGTTAACAGAAAAGGCATTGTACAGTCTCACATATTGTGCTCTCCTACAACTTGGGCTCCAGGCACCCACACTTTTCCTTTGTCTTTCAGCCTCAATCCTCTTCCTCTTTACAGGTTGGGGGCAGCACTGAAGCTGGGGACAGGAGGGTGTGTGTTGGCCCCTCACCCCTTCTATTCCCTCCATCCTTTCATTTCAGTTGGGGAGAATGGGACAGCTAACTAATGACTTACAACCGTCCCTCTTACCCACTGGTCTCGACTGCCCTCCCAGAGCACAGTGAATCTGGGTAGAGTCATGCACAAATGTTTAATTAAAACTAGGTTGGATATGCATTGAAATTAATTAAATGGAATGGCCATTGGAAGGAATGGAGGCAACAGCAATGCCAATTTCTAAATAAATACTATTGTCACTCCAACATCCAATTAAGTGGTTGTGAAATTATACAACACAGTTGCATCTTTGGGAGTACATAGAGAAAGAAAGAGGGTGTGAAATGATGAGGAAGGCACCAGATGCAGTAAGTGTAATGGTTGGAATGGCAGGGAAAAATACAAAGAATGTGCAGGATTAAGTAAGTGGGTGGAATGACAGGAGGAATTAGAAATAGTTACAATAATAAGGTTCCAAGTGAAATAACTGATTCTGAAGACTGATGGGCTACCAGGAGGAGCAGTCCTATTGTTTAACCCATTTACCATCGCGGACACCCTATCCTTTGAGTCCGAATAGCCTCCCTCCCTCCCTCCCTGTTATTCCATTTCCTCTCCTGGTTTTTTTTTTGTCATTGCACACACACACACACATGTACTCCTGTTCCATATGAGACATACAGAAAAACATTGTATTTCCCAGGACGCTTGATTTCTCTGTGAAAGGAGTGGAGGCTATACGGTTAGAGTGGTGACTTGGACCCAAGTCTCCTAGGTTGTCTGTCACAAGGCTGAGAGCAGGGGATAGAAGACCAGGGTGGGAACCAAGACTGTTGGGTTGCCTTTGAAGGGATTGTAGCCTAGTGGGGTCGAGGCTGGAAGCCAGGAGTCCTGAGTTCTCTGTTAAAGGTTTGGGACCATACATTAGAGGGGGAGGGGATGTGGGAGCCAGGAATCCTAAGTTCTCTGGGAGGGCAGTGTGGACTAGTGGGGAAGAGGAAGGTCTGTGAGCTGTCCTATTCCCATTAGTCAGCTGTCCTATTCTCCCCAACCAAAATGAAAGGATAGAGGGAAAGGAGGGGGTGAAGGGCCAGCTCATGCCCTCCTGTTCCCAGCTTCAGCGTTGCTTCCAACCTGCAGAGGAAGAGAATTGGGGCTAAAAGACGAAGGCAAAGTGTGGGTGTATGGAGCCAAAGTTGTAAGTAAGTACAATATATGAGACTATACAATGTATCTACTGCTTACATAGCACTGAAGTTAAGGTGGGAGCTTTTTCCATGCTTTTTGGAGCATGATTGAATTTGTAAGGGCCATAACTTCTCTCTTAAACTGTAGGTCTTTTGCATATAGAATTTCCTCATTTTTTGGAGAGGATTTGCAATACAGAAAATTCTTCCTGCTGCCGCATTACAATGTTGAGCAGCGTAACAGTAAAACTTCTTTTTCAAAGGCTCACCATGTACTTAAATGTGCTGCCCCTAGGATGAAAACAGCAATAAGGAATCCTTCACCTCCAGAAGTGCTGAGCACTTGACTGGCTTGCAAAGCCATGAGCAGGGTGGGTGGGGCAGAGACAGTGGATCCTGGCTCTGTTCCCTTCAATCAAGTTTCTCCCCCACCCCTGTTCCAAATGAAGTAGCCTCGGAAGTGCCCTGGAGGAGCTGGCCTTTGCAACCACCAACCCAGGTCGCTGCCTCCCACCACTGCTTTCATGCTGTAGGGGACTTCAGGTGGAAAAGGAGGCAGAGTGTGACAGCAGCTGTAAAAGGATGAGTCCATAGCATGGGTGTGTGTGCTCAGAGCAGTAGCTTTCTAGGGGTGGCAGTGGTGTGATTGTCTTCCCTGATCCCCTCCCCACTTAGATAATTTACTGTAGTGTCTCAGCTAAACTCTGCAGCCTAGGATAGCCTAACAGCTGGACTGGGATTGGGGCTCAGAAATGGAGGGGGGGAACCTCTCTGAATTTTGGATGTACCCCCCCCTCCCCAAAAGGACATTTTTCAGGGACTTCTGTCTTTGGAAGACCCAAAATGAACACCTCTGATAGAAACATGTATTTTTGTCAGGGGCTACTCTGATTCCTGCATGTCCCCATGGTGTTTCTGGAGAGAAGGGGGGATGGTAGGGTAGAAAAATGAATGACAAACAGGAAGAAACTGAGGCAGTAAGGGGAAGGGGCCAAGGAGTTGTTTTCACTGTTGAACTAGACTCTCTTTTTAATTAATTATTTATTATTATTATTATTATTATTATTATTTTATTATAAGCATTTATATAGCACCAGCGATGTACCTGGTGCTTTACAAAAAACAAGATAGACACGGTCCCTGCCTGAGAGCTTATATGGAATAAAGCTTTGTCCACACAGCCCCAGAAGTTTCTGTTCTGGTCCTTTGCCAGCCTGGAGCTGGCTTCTCTCTTCTGCCACTGGGTGTTTTGCACCAAGGGGTATCCATCCAGGAAATCATGGGAGGAGACTGCTGGGAATAAACGGCTGTTCATGTAGCTACATGCCTAGGATGACACCATCAATTATAACACAGGATGGATTTGCAAGTGTTTAGCACTGCATCTGGTAACATTTTCTGTGTGTGCATCTACCTCTAATGAAAATCCTCTGGGAATTAATTTAGCAGCCTTTCCATGCCTATTACCTGCAACTGTGGATGGAAGCATGGCAGGTCACTAATGTGCTTTCTGGTGCTGCAGGATTTTGAGCAAAGATCGCTTTAAACAGTGAAGTAATAATGCAGGATTTCATAAGGCATATATGAATGCTAAAGTGAAATGAGATTTACTTTGATTTAGGATCAAAGTCACACGGTGAAACCATAGCAGAGCCAGGGAAAAAGCATTGCCAGGCCTTCTCAAATGCTGTAACATCTTTATCATTGAGTAAAACAAACGTGATAGTGACCCACTCTGGTCAGCTTTGTCCTGCTGTGGCCCGCAGGTCACTGCACATTTGTCCACAGGCCCCTAGATGTTTGCCCTGGACTGACTCCTGGCATGTCTTTGAAAAACTCTTGGAGAACAGGTGAGGTGCTGGAAGATTGGAGACAGGCAAATGTTGTCCCTATCTTCAAAAGGGAGTGGGGGGGAGGGAGAGAGAGAGAGAGAGAGGATCTGGGAAACTACAGACCCGTCAGCCTGATATCAATACCTGGAAAGTTTCTAGAGCAGATTATAAAGCAGTCAGTCTGTAAGCATTTAGAAAACAATGCTGTAATTACCAGGAGCTAGCAGGGGTTTGTCAAGAACAAGTCATGCCAGACTAATCTTATTTCCATTTTTGATCAAATTACTAGTTTAGTAGATCATGGGAATGCCGTGGACGTAGTATATCTTGATTTCAGCAAAGCATTGACAAAGTACCCCATGATATCCTTCTTGACATGCTCATAAAATATGGGCTAGATGATACTACCGTTAGGTGGATTTAAAGCTGGTGGATTTAAAGCTGGCACTCTTGTACCAAGAGTGCTCATAAATGGTTCCCATCCATAATCTGGAGGGAGGTATCGAGTGGGGTGCCTCGGGGTCCTGTATTGTTCAACATCTTTATTAATGACTTGGATAAAGGAGTAGAGGGGATGATTATCAAATTTGCAGATGACACAAAACTGGGCGGGATAGCGAACACCTTTGAAGACAGAAACAAGATTCAAAATAAGTATAGGATGGGTGATATCTGGCTTGGCAGCAGTGCTTGTAAAAAGAATCTTGGGGTTGTAGTTGATCACAATCTGAGCAAGAGTCAGCAGTGTGATGCAGCTGCTAAAAAGGTTAATGCAAATTTATTTATTTATTTGATTTATTTGCCACACCCTTCTGCCACAATAGCTCACATCATCTTAAAAACCATATACTACAACTAAAGAGTGTCTTGGATACTGACCCTTTAAGACTGAGCAAAAGGAACAGCAGGTGACCCACTAACGAGCTGCAGCAGGGTATAAAAGCAGAGTAGCCATATTTGAAAAAAAAAATTGTTATCAATGCTTCTAGGGTTCTAGGTATCCTTGGTCTGATATTACTAAGAGGTTGATTTGTGTAATGTATTAAACTATATGGTGTCAAATGACTGGCCCTAATTCACTACCATGTTATTCAAGTCTTCCATTAGTGTTACCTCATCGATTTAATTTTGAATTAGACTGGGGTAAATTAGGTTAAGTGTGTCTACCAGGAAGGCAAGATAACAAGGATTTAAAAGGTGTGACATTTTTGCACTCCACTCCCTAGACTGACAGCTAAGAAGTAGTTTGGAAATTGAATTAGAAAATACAATCTTCACCTCAGTCAAGCATAGCCTGAACGCCTTGTTAAAAGGATCATTAGATAATCAATATCAAGAGAAACATTACAAAGTACAATTACTGTAATGTCTAGGCAGGGTATACATTTTGGTTATATGGCAGTATATGAAACTATTGTAGCATGCGATGATCTACAAGCGTAACATTTTATTGCAGGCTTAGGTTTCTAAGGGATCAGCACTTAAAATTATTATTCTTGGAGAGGTATATAAAAATGACACTGATGCTGATATTGCCTGTGTTGTTAAATAAAATTGGATGATACCTAAAGAGCTCTCCTTTTTAGTGTTTCCAAATGTTGGTATTGAAGGGCTGTCTTTAGGCAGATGTGGCAGTGCTCAGCCGTGAAGCAAGTCTGGAGGATGCCTGGGTCTGTTTAAACAGACCTGGCGGCTGCCATGGCTCACAGTCCAACCATGTAGTGCCCCCTTCTCCACACCATAGAGCTGTGGACGGATCAGCTGCCAGTCTAGGCAGACCCACAGCTCTATGATTTTGCTCGGGGCAACCCTCAGCCAGGAACAGGGCTGCAGCAACCATCTGTCGAGTAGGTGGACTGCTGCTCGCCCTCCAGCTGGTGCCCCAGGTTTGGGCAGCCTGCTCTACTGGCAGTGTTCCTGGATGACCCAAAGCACCATTACCGGGGCTGGAGTGGGCTGCTCAGCCTGCACGGATGGGCCACCTGGGTGTGAGGTGGAGCAGACCCGTGGTTGACGTCCATGTAAAGGCACCCAAGGTCTTGATCCTAGAACATAAGAACTTTGATACAAGGTCAGACTAATGGTCCAGCCAGCCCAGTATCCTGTCTCAGATGGTGTCAGGATCCCTGTGATTCAAAACCAGGTCTGCTGGCTCTATAGACACACTGATCTCAGCAAGCTACACAGAAGCCAGTCTACATGATCCTTACTTCAGCCTGTGAACATTCTAACTCTGCCCTGCCTACTCTGATTGGATCAGCCTGACCCCTGCCTTGATTGGTTGAGAGTATCTGTATATACACTCCTTGATGATCACCAGCACTTTGCATTTCTCCTCAGGCTGTTGCTGTCTGGCTCCTGACTGCATTGCTTGTGCTTCTGATTCCAGCCTTGCTTCACCCTGTTTCCTACCCTGACCAGCCTTCCACCCAGTTCCTTGCTTTTCTACCACCTTCACTTGGCTTTCCCCTGGGCAAATTATCTGGCTCTCTTAGCAGCACTCGGACATCATCTCTGGTATTATCCCCTTGGCTACTAACTTGAGTTCGCGCTGCTTCCCCGGAATCGACACTTGGCATGTACTTTGGCATAGGCTTGCCTCTGCCACTGCTGTGGCTGCTTTGGTCTAGATCCTGAACAACTTACCAAGGTGCTGATGCTGATAGCTGCCCATGGTCTTGCTATAACAGATGAGGACCAGCAAGGGATGCTTCATGGATAATGTACAAAAAGAGGAGTGATCCATCCCCTACTAGCTCTGAGATGCTCGCATTCAAAAGTTTAGGAATAACCAGAGCATGAGGCTGCATCTTCTAACCATCTTGGCCAACAGTTATTGATGGACTTATCATCCTCCACAAATTTATCTAACCCTGTTTTTTTGAAGCTCGCTATATAATATTGGCTTCCACAGCATCCCATGGCAATGAGTCCCATGGATTAAACGCGTGTTGTTTTGTAAAGCATATTGCCAGGTAATTTAGTTGCGTATCTCCCTGTTCTAGTATTATGAAAGAGGGTAAAAAACAAATCCCTACTTACTTGCTCTGTTCCATCCATGATTTTGTAAACTTCAGTCATATCCCTTCCTATTTCCTCTCTTCTCTAACCTGAAGAGCTCCAATCTTTGGTTCCTTTTCTCACATGGAATCTGTTCCATACCTTAATCATCTTTGTTTCCCTTCTCTATACCTTTTCTATTTCTACTATATGCTTTCTAACGTGGGATGACCAGAACTGCACACAGTGGGTGGAACTGTCCGTGTGAAAATGGCCATAGAGAGGCATTATGATATTTTTCTATATTGTTTTGTATCCCCTTTCCAGATAGTCCCTAACACTGTGCTTACCTTTTTGACCACTGTTGTGCAGTCAGCTGTTTCCTTTCCTACACTACCCAGAACTCCAAGATCCTCTTCCTGAATGGTAACATGCAGCATTATGCACATAGTTAGGTTAGCTTTTTTGCACTTATCATAGAGTTGGAAGGTACCTTGAGGATAGAGCTGAAAGAGGGTACCTGCAAAAATGGATAACCCATTGAATTTCCAGTACCTGAATCAACTCATTAATGATCAGGTACCATACAGTACCTCATTATGACCCAATCGGGTACCCAGTGTCCCAAAATGTTGACTTCTGGTTCCAAAATGTCAACTTCCTGTACCGATTTTCCAACGTTTTTGTGGATATATTGACTCCTGACGTCGATTTATTGGGTTTCCATCAAGTTCTAACAATTTTTCAGCAACTTCCAGTCCTGGACAGCTATCTCCAGTTCCAATTTTTTTTAAACCATTTTTTCCCTTAATGTTTCTTCTTAAAACATTATTTATGGGGTTTCTGTCACATAAAATCAGTTTTCCAGTCCCAGAAAGTCAACTTCCAGTCCCAAGAAATTACTTCCAATAACTTTCTCTTTTTTGGATGCTGTTTTTTCCCCCCCAACTCAATATAAAGATTTATTTATTTATTTATTTTATCAATTTGTATCTTGCCCCTCCTGAAAACAGATCAGGGCGGCTAACAATTCTAAAAACACAAAAAATACAATAATATAAAATTAAAATAATCTTAATATAAACAATTAGAACAGGGCTAGGACAAAATAAAACAATAAATAAGGGTAGGATGGAGATAAAAAACCTAACCCACCCTCCCCAAAGGCCTGGGCAAACAGCCAGGTTTTACAAACTCACCGGAATGCTAAAAGGCTTCAGGCCAGGCGACCTTCCTCCGGGAGGGAATTCCAAAGGCACGGCATGGCCACCGAGAGTGCCGTCTCCATTGTGGCCCCCCGCTTGACATGGGGAACCTCCAAGAAGGCACCCCCGGCAGACCGAAGTTAGTATATGTTGATATACTAACTGGGAATTGGTACATTGAAAAATTGCTACTGGAAGTACGTGTTTTTTTGAGCTTCCAGGTACCCATCTGGTACCCGATGCAGTACCCGAAATAGTGGATAGTACCTGAGAGTACTAAATTTAGTACCCATTTCAGCTCTACTTGAGGGTCATCTAGTTGAACCCCCTATTGGATGCAGGGTGACTACAGCTATGACACCCCTGACAGACAGAGTTGCCACCTTTCACAGTTTAACCCCTGATACTTATTACACACCATCATAGGCCAAAATGCGAGTCTCAGGGTCAAACTGCAATATGTATCAACCCTGCTGACAGATGGCTGTCCAGTCTCTTTGGACACCTCCAGAACAACTTGTTCCATTGCATCACAACTCTTACTGTTAGAACGTCTTTCCTGATATGATAATCGACCTTCCTGTAATTTAATCCTATTTCTAGTCTTGCCCTCTGTGGCAATGGAGAACATTTCTTGCCATCTCCTTTGTGGCAGCCCTTTAGATATTTGAAGATTGCTATCATGTCTCCCCTTAATTTTCTCTCTGTTAGGCTAAACATAATCAGTTTCTTCAACCTTTCTTCATAAGACTTGTTTTCAAGGCCCTTTATCATTTTTGTTGCCCTCCTCTAAACCTACTCTGATTTGTCAATGTCCTTAAACGTCCAATCTTATCAAGACTGACTCTCATCCTAGAAACATTCATGCAAAGGATGTGGTCTCACATTGTGGGTAGTGTCCCTCTTGAATCTGTGGGATTGTAACTGGAAACAAATGTATGCAGGGTCTGCTTCTATGAGATACCTCTCACTAAGTCTTGTCTTCAACAACAAGGACTAATCCACGATCTTGGGGTGTTTTTAATCGAGTGCAGCTGGAGGGGGGTCCGTGTTCGGTGTATGGGACGGGTGTGGGGCAGATGTGCGTGAGGAGTGCTTCAAATGAGTGGCTCCCAGCATAGCTGCCCCCATCCACGTACCAACCACTCTGTCCCCAAACAAAATCTAAAGAGATATAATTTAAACAAATGCTGAAATGTTTTAACAAGTATCTCTTTACATGTATTTAGGAAAAGTCCTTTGCTTTTACTTTGTCATAAGCATTCATATCTGCATTATACATTACATACAATATACATTCCCATTAGGATTACATTTAGAAAAATGCTCAACAGATGGAGGATGCCACACCCCATGTTACTATCAGCTTTAAAACCTTTATATCAAAATCTAATATCTAGATTTTGATATAAAGCAGTTGTCCTGTAAACAAAAAGAGGTTGAAAGTGAAAAGAACCTTGAGGATGCTAATCTTCAGCGAAACGTTGGGCATAGAAGTTTTCTAACATTTTAGACTAACTTGCTTCTTCTGTTTGGTTAATTAACTGAGGCTGCTTTTAAACGAGGGTACGCTGAAGCGCCTCCCAAACGCCGCATTAAAGCAAAGCCGCCGGAGTGGCTTTCTCCCCGTTGCCAGCGGCGGCTGGAGACACGGGGCTTTGGAGCGGCGCGTTCTTAAGCCTAATAAGAACGTGCCGCTGCAAAGCCCCGTGACTCCAGCCGCCGCTGCCGCCGGCAACGGGGAGAACGTCACTTCCGGCGGCTTTGCTTTAATGCGGCATTTGGGAGGCGCTTCAGCGCGCCCTCGTTTAAAAGCAGTGTGAAATTGTTTCTTTAGTTATCTGTTTGTTCATTTTTGTAGACTTGTATGAATACAGAATTTCTCCAACGTTTTGGATTATTTTGCTTCTCTTGCTTGACTAATTAGATTGGATTGCATTCACTTATATCTGCTGATTTATTGGCTAATTCGATAGACTTGCACTTAATCACTTGTTAAGGTAGACTTGTATTTAATCACCTGTTAGAATCTATTAAAACCTTTCTGTTGTTTTGAACATTTGTTGTTTAATAGAAGCAGTTTTCTTGTTTACCCGTTTTTGGCAGCCATGTCTGCCCATCATGGCAGGGGCGGGCCACCTGCTGCAGTGTGGGGGCAGGGCTAACTGACCTCTCATCACTTATGCCCCCCCCCCCTTCCCTGACTGGGTCAATCTGCAGGAATGTTTGTTCAGTTCCCCGACCTCACCTGGCCAGGGGTGCACTCCTCCCCCGCCCCATCCCAGGCTGTATAACCGATGCACTTGGCTGCACATCCATTAACACCCAGTGTAAGATCTTGCTATTTGGCCTAGTGTTTGGCAAGTGGGAACAGGGTTTGCAAGTAGGAGTTTTTGTAGGGGATTTTTATATGTCTCTAATATGCAGTTTCCCACCCTGCGCTTTTGGGAAAGAGTAGGATATCAAGTTCTTCCTTTCTAGTCAGAAGTAACCTGAACAAGAAATATGATTTTGGATAAATTTCCTTTCATTCTCCCCCAAAATCTAATCCTGGGCTTTGTCCACAAAAAATGGAAACTCTCTGGGTCACAAGCACTCTGGTTTAATAGGGCAGCTCTGATTGCTAAAAGAATACTCTTGCAAAAATGGAAGAAAAAGACTTCCCACACATCGAGCAATGCTTCAGTACAGTGGTCAGCCTAACTGTCATGGAGGGTTTAGTATTCAGATGCCAAAGGACTAAAAAAATCTGTGAAAATATGAATGAATTTCTAGAGTTAGTGAATGAACAACATCAGCAGCATTTTTACCATCCCCTCCCCATTTCCTCTCTTTAATCTCCTCTGTTGCAGTCTCCCTATTTCCCCCCTTATTTCTGGTGTATTTATTTTTTAGGAAGTTCTATGTGGCAGGTACAGGCTTGCCTGGGTGAGTCTTATCAGGATTATGGCCCAACACAATCAGTTCCTTGGGAATTAATTAACTAACTTTCTTTAATTCGTACACTGTTTTCACATTGCCTTTTTTCATATTTCAAAGCCTTTTTAGTATACAGCATCACAGTCCAGTTCCCTACTCAATATCGTTCCATAAACCAGGCAATCTCCTTTGGTTTGACTCGTGCTATTTGGAGACTCGGTGCTTCCCTTGTAGCTCCCAATTTAGGCAGAGCACATTTCCCATTTCTGCCAAACTTTAGATGTGGCACAATGCTCATGGATTTAAATAATCCGCTTTTAGAAAACTCACCCGGGTGGTGTTTAGACGCATCTCCACCATTGGAAACAGCGGCTCACGCATTCTTTTGAATGTGGATTTGTGAAACCTCAATATCAAGACCTACAGTCTCTGGCAGACGTCTCACTCTTCAGGCTATCTCAGGTCAGCAGCCCCCCAACTCTGGAAATCCCCAAAGCCTCCAAAGCCAGTAACCTCTAGCTTTTATTTTCTCTTCATGGAGGCTCTCAAACTAGTCCTCATCCAGCAGCCCAGCCCACAGCTGCTTCCAGTCAAGCACTTTCCCTTCTTCTGATCAGCGCCTGCAGGCTTGCATGCACAGTCTCTCTGTTGGTGCTAGCTGTGCTCTCTTAAAGGGCCCACAGCCCACGGGGGTCTATCCCCTGCTACATTCTAGTCTTGCTCTTTCATCTCTTTTCCTCTTCCTGAATCTTTGTATCTCTGCTCCCATTTTTAAAGATCTCCCCTCCCTTGCACCCCCCCCTTTCCTTTTTCTGGAGTTTACTGTTGTAGTTCTAGTTATCTGGTTTGTGAACTTCTACAAATATTACATGGTTTTTTTCTGAACATGGAGGGAGTGATTTACTAGTAGTGGCTGAAGATTTAAAACATACCCATTGTTGTAATTATGTTCCATACCCTATGTGACAATGTCATAATTGTTCTCCTTCATATTGCTCCTTCTTTGATTTGTACTTGTTTTATAATAAGAATTATAAAAAATAAAATATACATTTTAAAAAAAAAAAGAAGACATGCTAGTGCACAAACTGACAGATTCTGCAACTTAGGGTAATGTCAGACGTTACGATACCACAGTCAACCACAGTGAACCCCCTATGGTGGCCGTGGTAGCATAATGTCTGAAGTTACCCAAAGAGATTCCCACCAGATGTTCACCCCTGTAAACCCCCGGTGGGAATCTCTTTGACCACGCTTTCGAATTGCCAGCCGCCTGGAGGTCTGAAAGCGTGGTGGGATTGGGCCCCAAGCGTGGTCATGGTGGCCATGATCCGGAATCGGCGGAAAGTAACGTCTGTTACCTTCCACCAGCCAGATCGTGGCTGAGACCACGCTCCGGGATTGTGCGCAGCAGCCAGATTGGCCACTGCGCCCGCCCGTCTCCCGGAGGGCAGGCAGCCGGGGGAGCATGGGGGGCGGGGCTGTGAGGCCGCATGTTGCACTGCACAGCCCCGCCCCCTCCCCGATCCCCGGTAGGAATCAGACCAGCATGTCTGAAGGACGGCCGGACTGATTCCTCACTGGGATCCGAAACGGATCCCGGTGCTGGGTAATTTCACGTCTGAAATCATCCATGGACAGTGTAATGATGAATCTGGTGCTGGAGCTCACCAACACTATTCTTCTGTTGGCTCTACAGCTGACAATGTGAATTTGAGGTGGGCTGGGCTGGGCTGGGCTGGGCCTAAGATTCCCACATAGAGTAGTCTTTGTTCACGAGAGCAGTCCCACTGAAGCCCCCTGGGATCCCAGCATGGTTGGCTTCTACCAGTCACTCCTGGGTGTTTCAGCCAAAAAAACCTCTATGTAATCTGGTTGTTTTTAAGCAGGCAAGGCTGGGGGGCGGGTCCATGTGTGCCACGCACCACTGACTCCTACCCCTATATGGAGCATCCCGCATTTCCCCCCAACGCTCTGTGTGTGGCCATGATTGGGATGTGCATGGGTCATGGGAGTGAACACACACCCACGCCACCTTCGAACGGGCGCTTGGGCACAGGGGATGGATGGACCTGTCTGGGAAGGTCCTGTTTAAAAACGGCCTTTGTTTTAATAGGACTTAAACTCAGCTGCTGCTCTAAATAAGGTGGCTTTGAGAACTGAACTATATTTATTTTCTAGCTGCACCAATAAAAACATGCATCATTGTGTGCAAGAATATGACAGCCAGTCATGGACACCTTCAGAGGATAGTTTATTAGATCGTGCATCTTTCCCAGGGTGAAGAAAATTTATTCCAGCCTCTTTCTCTTCGTTTGCATTACCATTCCAGAGCTGGCATTCACTTACAGCCATTCTCAGGAGGGAACTGTGGCTTTCCACTGGGAATTTGTCTCCTTTTGTGTAACTGAGACTATAGTGCTTCAGCTGCTGCTGCAGTGTGCATATAAATACAAAACTTCAGTCGACCAATAAGGCAACAATAATTCTCTGTAAGCCTCTGAAGGACAATACAGCATAATAGGTCTGTGGGGACTGGTGCCTTGCAAACCCAGGAATGTTGTACATGCAGGTTTCACTGCAGGCCAAATATATCCAGCAAACAGCTCTATGGCTGTGTTAACTTGAACTTTTTCTCCCACCTCTTCAATTTCTTGTGTGAGACTGGAATCACATTTTTTATTTATTTATTTATTTATTTATTTTTAAATTTATATCCCGCCCCTCCTGCCCACAGGGCAGCCCGGGGCGACGAACAGCATTTCGTTTAAAACAATAATAAAATTTTTAAAACAATTTAAAATACACTACATGGGGAAACCCCCATCCCTATCCCCACCACCACCCCACCCCTACCCCCCGCCAAAAGCCTGATGGAACAGCCAGGTCTTACATATACGCCGAAACAGCAGGAGAGTGGGAGCCAGCCGAGCCTCCTCCGGAAGCGAATTCCACAGCACAGGGGTGACCACCGAAAAAGATCTAACATCGGTGGCCACCCGCCTTGCCCAGGGAACCTCCAAAAAGGCTCCCACGGACGATCTCAAGGGTCGCATGGGTACATGGGGAGTGAGGCGATCCCGCAGATAGGCTGGGCCTAGGCCGTGAAGGGCTTTAAAGGTTAAAACCAGCACCTTGAACCTGGCCCGGTGCTTTATAGGCAGCCAGTGCAGAGCCCGGAGCACTGGTGTCATGTGCTCCCTGCGACCCGCCCCCGTCAGGAGACGGGCCGCGGCATTCTGCACCAGCTGCAACCTCCGGACCAGCTTCTCGGGCAGCCCCACGTAGAGCGCGTTGCAGTAATCCAGCCTCGAGGTGATGAAGGCATGGATGACAGTGGCGAGGTCGGAGTCTGAGAGATACGGCCGAAGCCGCCGGACAAGATGTAACTGCCGAAACGCACTCCCCGCCACGGCCACAACCTGAGATTCCAAGCTGAGCCGCGAATCAAGGAGCACACCCAGACTCCGCACTTGAGACACCATGGGGGGGCGAACCCCCCCAACAAGAGGAGATTCAACCACCCCCAGGCTCCCCAAGCCCTCGCCCACCAACATCACCTCCGTCTTGTCAGGATTCAGTTGCAGATGGCTCAACCTCATCCAAGCCCCCACAGCTGACAGGCACTGGGAAAATAAGGAGACTGCATGGCCTGGGTCGGTGGAAAAGGAGAGGTAGAGCTGAGTGTCATCAGCATACTGATGACACTGCATGCCCTGAAACCCCCTCACGATCTCCCCTAACGGCTGCATATAGATGTTAAACAAGAGGGGGGACAGAATGGCACCCTGCGGGACTCCACACGTGAGGTCCCGGGGGGAAGACGTACACTCCCCCAAGACCACCCGGTGAGTTCTCCCGGCCAGGAATGAACGAAACCAGTCCAAGACCGTTCCGCCAATTCCAGCACGGTCCCGCAGGCGAGTCACCAACACCTCATGATCGACTGTGTCGAATGCAGCCGAAAGGTCTAGCAGGACCAGTAAGGTCTGACGACCCTGGTCCAACGCCAGACGGAGATCGTCAACCAAGGCCACCAATGCCGTCTCCGTACCATACCCAGGCCGAAACCCAGACTGGGAGGGATCAAGGAAACCGATGTGGTCCAGATGCTCCTGGAGCTGTCGTGCCACAGCCCGTTCAATAATCTTCCCTAAAAAGGGAAGATTAGAGACCGGCCGATAACTGGCAGGAGCATCAGCGTCAAGAGATGGTTTCTTGAGCAGGGGTCTAACCACAGCCTCTTTTAGGCAGTCAGGCACCCTGCCCTCCCGAAGGGAGGCACCAACCACCCCAGCCAACAATGGCTGTAACGTCTCCTGGCTGGCTTTCACCAGCCAGGACGGGCATGGATCTTGCTCACAAGTAGTGGCACGAACAGATCCCAACAAGGAATCCACATCGGCAGGCGACACCATCTGAAACCGATCCCACAAAACAGGACAGGACGGGGCATCCATAGCCCCAAGATGATCCTCTGCAATAACTGTGGTGCCGAAATCGTGGCGGATGCGAGCGATCTTATCTACAAAGTACTCGATAAACCGGTCACAGCGGTCACTGGATTGCTCCAGGTCCAGGCGGAGACAGGCAGGACTGACCAAGCCTTTCACCACCCGGAAAAGCTCCGCTGGACGTGACTTTGCAGATGCAATAAGAGCAGCAAAGAACTGCTTCTTTGCTGCCTGCACCGCCACAGCATAAGCCTTTAAACTGCTCTTATGCTGCGATCGATCATACTGGTCGCGAGTCCGGCGCCACCGTCGCTCTAACCGCCTGCTCTCCTGCTTCAAACACCGCAGACCCTCAGTAAACCAAGGAGACCTGCGGGAGACTCGAGAGGGCAGCGGACGCCTGGGAGCCACCCTGTCTATGGTCTCGGCCAACAAGGTGTTCCAGAAGGCTACGAGATCATCGACAGAGCGGGTGTCAAGGTCCAGGGGAAACTCCCCCAGAGCATTCCGGAACCGATCCGGTTCCATAAGTCTCCGGGGGCGGACCGATCTAATAGGTCCTGCACCCTGCCGGGGGCTATCGTGCGCCAGGATGCACGTCTTAAGGAGGTAATGGTCAGACCATGACAAAGGCTCTACAGCCTTAACTCCTACTAACTGACCCCCCGCCTCAAGGCCGGTGCAGAAAACCAAATCCAGTGTATGTCCCTCCTCATGTGTGGGGCCACAGATGATTTGGGACAGGCCCATGGTTGTCATGGAGGCCATGAACTCATGCCTCGCTCCTCCAAGATCGGTGTCAGTGTGGATATTAAAGTCCCCCAGGACCACCAATCTAGGGGTCCGGAGGATCACATCTGACACCAAATCAGCAAGAGCATGTAGGGATGCCACCGGGCAGTTGGGTGCACGGTACACCAGCAGCACCCCTAATCTATCCCCGGCCAAATCCAACACAAGATGGAGACAATCAACACCTGGTGGAGCCTGCACCGGATATCTCCTAAAAGACAACGCATCCTTGATAACAATGGCTACACCGCCCCCCCGTCCCTCCAGCCGAGGCTGATGCTGCACAGAGAACCCAGCCGGAACAAGATCAGCCAAAATAGGACCCGATTCATTGTCCAGCCAGGTCTCTGTAATACACACGAGGTCGGCGTCCCACTCCGGGATTAACTCCCGGATGGTAGATGACTTATTGACAACCGACCTCGCGTTCAGCAGCACCAGACCAAGGCCTGGGGTCTCCTGGGCCTCGACCCACAACCCACCTGCATGGGGGTTCGAGAGGGGAATGGGCACAAGGCACTGCCCCCTCTTCGCTGATGGAACATACCTCCCCCTGGGACCATATCTCCCCTGACCCGTAACAACCCCGATAGCTGCGGAACCCCTCCCCTCCTCAGAGAACCCCGTTAGACACCCACCCTCCATAGGCTGCCCCGCCAGGCCGGCGAGAGGAGCCCCACCCCCCCAAACTCCCCTACCCACCTCTACAACTGGTGGGCAACCCTCCCCCCCTGACCCTCCCCCCCTGTGCTCTCACCACAGGAGCTACCTCCCACCCCCCTAACCAACCCACCCCAACCTCCCACCCCAATCCATGGAACTCCCCCTCTCACTGGGAGTCCCCTTGAGCCATGCCCCCCCGTCTCACCGGGGGGCAAGGCCCATCTCCCCAGGACTCCCCCTCTCACAGGGAGTCCCCCAAACCCTCCCCAAGGGCCACCTCCCCTCCTCTCACCAGGGGGGTAGGACATATACACCCTAACCCACTCCCCATGCCCCCCACCCTCAACCCACACCCACTGCATCCCCACAAACCCTTTAAACCCACAGGTTAAAAACAAAATAAAAACCACTCCCCCGTAACAACAGTAGCAGTAATATTAATGGGGTGGTGACAACAACAACAAAATCAAATAAGCTGCACAGCTACAGATGTCTGTCCAGCGGAGGGGCCTCTGGCGTCCCGGCCCAGTGAACGGCCCCAGTCAACGGCCGACACCCTTTGGGTGTCGCTCTTCGGGCTAACGCCCGAGGGCTGGCACCCACAGGGCCCCGCCCTGGCAGTTATTACCTGGGGAAGGAGGAGGGAGAAGCAGAGTGACAACAGGCTCCTCCAATCCAACAGCCCCAGCCCCAAACACAGCAGTGCAGCTGTATCCACATACTCTGCCCCATTTAATGTATCCACATACTCTGCCCCATTTTAAAAGTTACCCCTTGTCTGGTAACATTGTCTGGCTCTGCCCTGACTTCCATGGTACAGACAGACAACCGGATTAATCCCTTTGAGTGATTTTTAAAAAATGTATGTGAAAGAGATCTAGCATGACTGATAAACCGTGGTTTCAGGGTTAAGCTTTTGGGGGTAAAAGTAGATTATATACCGTGCATCCTGCAACCTAACTTATTCACATGTTGTTTTTAAAAAACAAACAAATGGGGGGGGGGGTTTCACATGTGAATGCAACCTATCCCTGCATACATCCTTTCATTCCACAATCTAGACCCACCCTTCTGCAGTGGAAAATTGCACTTCTCTTTGTTTCTGTTAGCCCTGTGTACCAACCTTTTGGTACCATGTGGCCTCCATTTTTGTCACACAACCTGTGAAGGAGAGGAGAACGTGGCTATACATATGACTGTGTGGTGACTTAAGCTGGAACAAATACCAAATTTAAGATTCCTGAGTATTATTTGCCTTCTTGGACAGCTACCTTAATAAATACAACTGAGAAGGAATTTATTTATTCACTTTTCAGGTATTTCAGTTGGGATACCTTGCTTAGTTTGGCCAGTCCAGTTTGGTTATTTGGTTTCTCAACAGAATATCCTAATTGAAATAGTCAGGAGAACTGAATTATCTGAAACAAAGCAGAAACAATATATATTATTATTATTATTATTATTATTTTATTATTTATTTGGGATTTGTACCCTGTCTTTCCCCCCCAACTGACTCAGGGTAGTTCACAGGGAGGAAAAAGACAATATAAAATACCCAAACCTGACATCCACATGCAAAATTATTTTACATTTAAAAGTACAATTTTTAAAATTGAAAATCTATTCCTATCCAATTCTTTGGGACAGATCCAAAGCAGGCAGCTTTGTCAAATATACCTCCTTTAAAAAAATCATTTCAGCTTCAGTGGTTGAGTAGAGGGGAGCTAGGCCCATAATTATTTATAATGGCAGCATAAATTCTCCCAAATTGAGGGAATCCAGCCATTTCAATAAATAACTATACAGGGTGAGCATGTGAGGGTGAGGGATTCTCTTTATTTTTGGCTTATTGATTAGCCCTTTTACCCTTTCCTTTATCACTGAGACCTTGGAGAGAGACAATTGAGTCGCATGGTCCTCCTAATGCTGAGCCTAGAGAACCTCTAATCTGGGTGTGGTGATTTCCCGCCTAATGACAGGAATAAGGAAATCAGTGGGATTTATGAATAAGCATGTTTACGATTGCAGCCATGATTTATATTATAGCACCATTCCTTGCTAAGATCCTAAACTCTGATAGTTAAAGTTTTATTCACTAAACAAAGAGAATACGTCTTTCAAAGCTATGCACATGATTCTGACCTTTCAAACAAACCTTTATATAAACAAAATTAGGATCAAATCTCTATTTTTCACTCAGTAAAAAAATATGGATGGCTTGACTCCTCTGTTGTATAGCAGCAGCCTTCTGTAGTTTGCTCTGTTCACTCCAATGATTGTGTCCTATTAGCAAGCTAGAGAAAAACCAGAGCGTTTAAAAAAAAACACCACAACATTAAAAATCCATTGTGAGCTGTAAAAAAGAGCTTACTCTGATTTCTTTGGCAAAAAAAATAGGAATCAGCAAGCTAAGAATAAATTCACGACCACCATGAATTTATTCTTAGCTTTATAGTAATCAATTAATATGTATATTGCTCTCTTACTTTCACTGGTTGGTTTGTTTGTTTGTTTGTTTGTTTGTTTTGTTTTAAAACTAGTTTTCTATGCAACTAGTTTCCAAAAAACTTTGGAACAAGACACAAGCTGAAGCAAGTAGATCCGCTACAATCCCTGAAACAGTTACATTCTTTCAAAGTATATGGGCATTCTCCCCCACCCCCCAAATATGTTTATGTACTCCATGTCACCAGACATTTCACATTTCTTTTCTTGTTCCCATTCTGACAGTAACCAAGAAGCCCATTGTTGCCTCTTCTGGTTTCTCCTCCTGGCATTATTATTCTAATTTATTTTCTAAACCTCTTTGGGGATATATGTAGTTTTCAACATCTGGAACAATGTTAGCACACTCCAGTTCATCCTTTCGCAAGCTGTATCTGCAAATAACAGTTGTTTCTAACTGTCCATTCAAATTCACCTGGAAACAAAGGATGCATCGAATCAATTTGAAGCCATGCAGAAGTTCTTCAAACTGTAGCTGTGGATTATACTAACAAAGAGGCTGCAATCCATTTACTACAGAATAGTCCCACTCAGGTCAACAGGACTACTCCTCAGTAAGTGGTTTGAGGATTGCAGCATAAAGCCAGTTTGGCAATTTATTAATCTGATTTATAATTCAGAAATGTTTCTGAGTTCAGCAGAGTTACTATTATTAGTAATTCCTATCTATGCTACAGGCAGGACAGTGGAGGGCTGAAGATTGCTCTCTGAGAGTACTCCCGAGTTCTCCATTTTGAGTTATTTCTCCATATACCTTGTTCACTGCACCCTTTTGCTGCTATCCAATATTAGTTTTATTGCTGTTTTCTAGTCCATTATGAGACCAACAACCCAATGGCCATTTTCCATTTTGTTCCACAGGACTTCCATAGTGATTTTGTTGTTTGTCACGGACCTTGCAGTATTATACTGCATTTGAAAATGAAAAGGTATCCTCCCACTATTATCATTACCACGGCTACTCATTTGAAGTCTTTCTGCTGCCATTATGGATAAACCTGGGCATGGTCTTTCAAGTCAATTTCTTCTCAACCTCTCAACTTGAACAGTTTATCGGAGTCCAGTGTTGCGTCAATAATTATTTAAGACTAGACTTGGTTGAAAAGTGTTTGAAACATTCAATGGCTTTCAGAGCTCACAGAAAGTCTCTGTGGCAGCACCATGGGATTGCCTTGAGGCCAGTGCATGGCCAGGATTTTGGTGATTTCAGTGATATTTGAACAGATCTACCAATGTTGGCCACTGTCTGAGACAGGATGATAGGTTAGACGGACAATTGGTCTGACTTGGTATGGCATTTCTTAAGTTCTTAACTTCAAGGCAATCCTGGGAGATGCAACACAGATCTAGCTGTTTGATGACTGGGATGTGAGTGGGTAAATCAGTTAAGTATTTGCAGGATCAGTACCATTGAGAAATCACAGTAGTCAGAGGGGGGCAAACAGAGTTTAAGGTCAGAAACTGGAGCATGTCAAAGTCCAAGAATCAAAAGCGGGTCTCAGAACTAGGGCTGTAGCGGAATATCGCAGCGGTAGCTATTTCCGGCAGAAACAGTGTTTCCGCAGTGGAATGGCATGGCAGAGGCTTTCATTCCGCGGTTTCATTCCGCGGTTCCGCTTATTTAATTCCGCAACTTATTGGAATCGTGGAAACATGACATTTTTGCTATTTCCGCAATTCCGCCAGCGCCACAAAATAGCGGAATAGCGGGTTTCCGTGATTTTTTCGCGATTTTTTCATGATTTTTCCGCAATTCCGCGATTTGCAGAATTCCGGTGGAATTAGCGGAATATCCGCAGAAATGTCGCGGTGTGGCGTGGGCAATTCCGAAATGGCGGAACGGAATCACGGCGCGGTAAAAGCTGCTGCCGCATCAGCCCTACTCAGAACCAAGAAGTCTGGGGCAGCTTGCCTGAAAGGCCCAGAGAAAGGGGTTCAAGAACCTGCCCAAATGCACAGTACACATAGTACACAGATCTACTGTGGGAACTGGCTGGCAAGGGGGCAAGACCAGAGGTTCTCGCAAGGGAGTGAAGCCTTAGAAGAGGAGCCCATCTACAGAAGGAGGCTTAACTCAAAAGAACTGACTGTCGGGGAGTATGCCAGGCCATGGAGCCTGCAGTATTGAATGCCCTACCTTTCAGAATGGAGAAGCAATGATGAATGGTGATTATGCACTTTGTAAATAAAGACACTTCAAGGAATAAAAGTGCATTTGGACAGATTTCAGGGTAGGGATCATGCGAGGACTCACCCAACCAGGTCACTGCCTTGTTACAGATCTGTTGTGCTCTCCTCTGAAGAAGCCAATGGCGGCCACAGTCAGAGACAGGATACTGAGTTAGATGGACCACAGTGTAACACTTCCTATGTTCACATTGCTTGGGCCAAGCCAAACCATTGAGCAGCTCCATGTATAGTAACCCAGGGCAGTTAAACAACAGCTTGCTAACAGCTCTCTCCCTGTCAGAGGCTGTCCACTCCCTCACCCCTGCAATAACCCTCATTTTCAAGTAGTCTATTGGGTGTCAATTGAGTACCTGAATACAGAGTCCAGCACCCAATTACCTGGAAATACTGTGTATTGTTACTGATTTATCATTTTACTGATAGGTAAAACAATAAATCAGGACAGAAAGGGGAAAAAAGGGGTACTGGAAGTCTGAAAGTTGGTACCAGAAGTCAGAAAATTGGGTCAAAAAATGGCAAACAATACATTGGGTAGCTCCTCGGGCACTAATTGGGTACCCATTAGTACCCAATGTTGTGAGGTTGGGTTGAGTAGTGCAATCGTTATGGGTATACCTTTGTGGGGACTCCTTTCAGCTCTAGGGGGGATAAGACTGGGGAGACCAGAACACAGCAAGAGGCTGGAGACAAGGGCAAAGAACAAGAGCAAGGACTACAAATCAATGAATAAGAAGAAAATAAAGGAACAGGAAGCCATAGGAGAGAAAGGACTTGTTTTGCCCAGCTTTCTGTCACTACCAGCCAGGCTCAAATCCTGGCTGGCATCCAACCAGAGGCACGTTAGGGGCTGGAGACAGACAGGAGGATGTGTGTGACCAGGGCAGCAGAAAGAGGCCCCTTGTGGGAGTGGATGAACCAGAGGTACAGTAAAGCTTTGTTGCAGCAGGCTCAGCCACTGCTTTAGAAACCCCAGGGACAAGGATTCAAGGCCAGGTCCTGAAAGACTAGCCCTGACATTGCTGTTTTACTGTGAATCACCTCAAAACTGAAAGCTTTCTACTTCTACTAAAGACAAGTGTTTTATTTTGAGTCTGTGTCTGCTGGTGAGGGACTTCAAAGTCCCATCCTGGCCAGGACTGTTTTCCTTGGTTAACTCAACTTTTATTTATCCTTTTTTTAAAAAAAAAAAAAAAGAAGAAGGAGAGAGAGAGAGCACACTAGCTACAAATTTTGGTGGTGACAACACTAATTGTGACTGCTGGTCGGATTCAACAGTTTCTTCTTCTTTCTAAAATTATTTGAAATATGAAGTTCTATATTTGTGCTAGATGTAATGGGCTAAATTCACCCTTGGTGTAATTTTATTTAGTAGAAAGGAGCTACATCAGGAACATAAAGTCTCTACATAGTCTTTCTGCTGTAACACTGGGAAGCAGGCCTCCAGCACCCCCTTCCCTAACACTAGCTCAAACAGGCCCTTTCCTCTGGCTGGCTCTACAAAGTCCCACTGGAGTCACTATTTCATTCCACAAATATCCTGGACAGTATCATTCAGGCATCCAGTTCCTCTAAGCTGCCCAGAAAGATCAGAGCTTTGGACAGCAATCCTCAGTAGCTCTGTTCTTCAGCAAAGTTCTTTTCTCTCTTGCTGTCAGGCACACACTGTCCCCACTCTGGGTTTCTTCAGCACTCTGTCCAGTGGTCCTGCTGAGGCTACAGCCCACTGGGGAGATGCTTCTCTTACCACAGCCAGGCACAGACTGACTTTTCTGTCTGCCTCTCCTCCTCTTATAGCCAAGAGTGGGCATAGCTAGCTATCCACTCTCTGGCTCTTAAAGGGCCAGAAGCTTCCCACTCTCCACAATGCTTTTACTGGGTTGTTAACTCCAGAAGGGCTGGCCTTACCAAGCCCTTATGTCCCAACAATATCTAGGATCCTCAGCTGGCTCTTGCCACTCTTAAAGGAACAGCAGCCTACAGGGTCTCTGCCCTGTTTTATATAAACATCAATTCTGTTATATGTGTCTTTCTAGATGTTGTTCTTTAGATACCACTTCTCCAACAGTAGATGGGTTTGAGATATGTTCCTGTGCTCTAAGGATATTGAGCTGCTTCTCTTGTATGAATCCTGAAGGCTGCTTCAGCCATACTGTCTTGGTGAGAAATGTAGCTTTGCTAGCACAACCACACTTTCTAATATCCATTCAATATGTTCAGTGGGTATATTTCAACTATTGGAATTTATTATTATTAATTATTATTATTATTATTTATTATAAGCATTTGTATAGCGCCAGATGTGTACCTGTTGCTTTACAGAACAATAAGATAGACGGCTTACAATCTAAAAGACGTGGAGAGGGGAGACAAGGAGAGGGGACATAGGGAGAGACAAGGGATAAATAACATTCAAGCGGATGCGAAGTCTCAGCTGCACGTGCTTGACTTGGTTGCAGTTAGGCAGGAGTCTACGGGGAGGGCAGACAGTAAATATTGAGAGGAAAGTTCTAACAGGCATCAGGAAAGGTGGCGAGGACGAGGTGAGTTTTGAGGAGGGATTTGAAGGTGTGGAGGAAGGGGGCAAGACAGATGTGAGCAGGGAGGGAGTTCCAGGCATGGGGGGCAGCAAGGGAGAAGGGACAAAGGCAGTTAGGGGAGCAAGAGAGACGAGGGAGAGCAAGGAAGGGGACAGAGGAGGAGCGGAGAGTGCGTGCAGGAGTGTGAGATTAGGGCTGAGAGGTAAGGGGGAGCCAGGTTGTGAAGGGTTTTGTAAGTGAATACCAGGACTTTGTGAAGGATGCTTGGGGAAGGGGGAGTTGGTGAGGAGAGGCTGCACGTGGTCAAAGCGATGGGCTGAGTGGATGACCCTAGCACCGGAGTTTTTGATGGAGATAAGGGGGGACAGGTGAGAGCAGGGGAGCCCAGCAAGGAGGAGGTTGCAGTAGTCAAGGCGAGAGATGACCATGGCGCGAAAAAGGGTTTTGGCTGAGGAGACAGAGAGAAAGGGGCGAATCCGAGCAGCGTTATGGAGGGCAAAGCGACAGGACTTGGCAACAGAGTCGATGTAAGTTTTAAAGGAAAGTTGAGTGTCAAAGACGAAGCCCAAGCTACGGGCTTGGAGAACGGGGTGGATGGTGGCCCCATCAATAAGGACGGACAGGGAACAGGGAGAGGAAGGGTAGGGAGGAAAGATAAGGAGTTCAGTCTTAGCCATGTTGCGCTTGAGCTGACATTGGGACATCCAGGTGGAGATATCAGAGAGACAATTGATGAGGCAAGCTTGGACAGAAGGGGAGAGAGAGGGGGTAAAGAGATAGAGTTGAGTGTCATCAGCACAGAGGTGATATTGGAAGCCGTGGGAGGCAATGAGTTTGCCAAGGGACAGGGTGTAGATAGAGAAGAGGAGAGGGCCCAGGACAGAGCCTTGGGGAACGCCAACTGAGAGGGGGAGGGAGGAGGAGTTGGAATTGGGATGAGACACGTTAAAGGAGTGGTCAGAGAGGTAAGAGGAGAACCAGTCAAGGACAGAGCCGCAGAAGCCTAGGGAGTGAAGATAGCCCAGTAGGAGTGAGTGGTCGACAGTGTCAAAGGCAGCAGAGAGGTCAAGAAGGACAAGAATGGAGTAAAGGCGCTTAGATTTAGCAACAAGTAGATCATTGGTGAATTTGGCAAGGGCAGTTTCAGTGGAGTGAAGGGGGCGGAAGCCAGATTGGAGAGGGTCTAGGGAGGAGTTGGCAGAGAGGAGATCCAGGCAGCAGGAGTAGACAACACGTTCCAGAAGCTTAGAGGCAAAGGGTAGGAGGGAGACTGGCCGGTAACTAGAGGGATCGAGGGTGGACTTTTTGAAGATGGGAGAAACAGCGGCATTCTTGAAGGCAGAGGGGAAGGAGCCAGTGGAGAGGGAGAGATTAATAACATGTAAAAAAGGGGGGGGCAACAGTGGGAGCAATGGAGGTGAGAAGGCGGGAGGAGATTGGGTCGAGAGGGCAGGTGGAGGGGTTGGAGGAAGATAGCAAAGAGGAGATTTCCTCAAGGGAGGCAGGAGGGAAGGAGGAGAGGAGAGAGGGGGGCGGGGGTGGTGAGGGAGTGGTGAGAGGAGATGGGTGGGAAGCAATGTCCTGGTGAATCTTGTCAATCTTTGAGTTGAAGAATGATGTGAGAACCTGAGCAGAGAGGGGGGAGGGGGCTGGGGGGCTTGAGAAGGGAGTCAAAGGTGGAGAAGAGGTCACGAGAGTAGTATTTGACCTGGGAGGCATAGTAGTTTTGCTTTGCCGGGGAGATAGTGGAAGAGACGGAGGAGAGGGAGAATTTATAGTGGAGGAAGTCGGGGTGGGAGCGGGATTTGCGCCAGAGGTGTTCAGCAGCCCGGGTGCAGGAGCGGAGGTAGGGGATAGTAGGGGCGAGCCAAGGACAGGGGTTTTGGGGTCGAACGGGGCGGGAGGAAATGGGGGCAAGGGAGTTGAGGGTTGTGATGAGAGAGGCATTAAAAGACGAGATGGCAGTGTCAGGGGAAGAGTAGGAGAAGACAGGAGGGGGGAGAGGGAGGAAGCAAAATCTAAAGGGTTAATAGCCTTCGGATCACGGAAGGGGCGTGGAGCTGGGGAAGAAGATGGGCGTTGGTGGGAGAGGTTGAAGGAAGCGAGGTAATGGTCGGACATGGGACAAAGGTCAAAGGAGAGGTCAGCAACAGGACAGTTTCTGGAGAAGATGAGGTTGAGAGAGTGGCCGTCGGTGTGGGTGGGGAAATCAGTCCAGAGGCGGAGATCAAAGGAGGAGGTTAGAGAAAGGAAGTGGGAGATAGAGGGCTGGGAAGGTGCATCAACATGGATGTTGAAGTCACCATGAATGAGAGCGGGGGTATCATCGGAGAGGAAGAAGGTAAGCCAGAATTCAAAGTCTGGGAGAAAAGAGGATAGGGGTCAGGGGGGCGGTAGATGACAGTGACACGAAGGCGAAGTGGGGAGTAGAGACGCACAGAGTGAGCCTCGAAGGAAGGGAAGGAGAGGGAGGGGGAAAGGGCTGGAATCGACAGGAGTTGGCAAGGAGACATTTTTTCTTGTCTAATATTATCTACCCAACCAGAATTCGTCCCAACATACGAGGAATTTTATTTCTGTTTTTGCTAAAGAAAGCAGCATATGCACGGTACCACAATGCCAAGTGACACTAAGCAATGTGTAGTCTGCATTTTCACACTTCTGTCCCCTCCTTCACAGATTTCCTTATGCTTGTACCTCCAAGTGAGGTATTCAACACACTGTGTGCAAACAGAGTCCATATCTTGGCAACATCTCCAATCAAATACACAGTTGGGTGCTAATTAAATTGGCACCAGTCACATTCATTATATTTTATTCTATTAAGATCCTTCTGTTGAAATTCGAGGGCAGAAATACAAGTTTGCATAAGTCAGGGGCTGTTAAATACTGGTCTCACACTTGGGGGAAAAATGCACTTGCATGTAGGAACTGGATGGGAATATCATCCCAATCTAGGGGATTCCCCCACATGAAGGGAGTCCATAGAATCATAGAGTTGGTTATCTAGCCCAGCCTTCTGCACCGGGTGCAGGACGGCTACAGCTACAACATCCCCTGCTGGATGGCTGTCCAACCTCTTTTGGAAAACCTCCAGTGATGGGGGCCTATAACCTCCCTAGGCAACATGTTCCATTTCCACAGAGCTCTTACTCTTAGAACGTTTTCAACCAAATTCTGCCTTTCTGTAATTTGAGCCTGTTATTTCTAGCCCTGGCCTCTGTGACAATGGAGAACGAGCCTTGACATCTGTGTGGCAGCCCTTAGATATTTGAAGACTGCTATCATGTGCCCTTTTAATCTTCTCTTCCCTACGCTATACATACCCAGTTCCTTCAACCCGCCTTCATAAGACTAGCGTTTATCACCTTTATCGCTCTCCTCTCAACCTGCTTCAACTTGTCAATGTCCTTCATAAAATAAGGGCCCCCAAACTGGACACAATGCTCCAAGTGAGATCTAACCAGTGCTAAATAGAGTAGAATTATTTCTTCTGCTGACTTGTAAACAATGTTTCTGTTAATGCAGCTTATCATTGCATTAGCCTTTTTTGCTGCCATATTGCTTGCGCTTTGTTTCTTCTTCCATAAATGCAGAACTTCACATTTTTCTCAGTTTAATTTACTTTTTGTTAATTTCATCCCAGGTTTCCAACTTAATATTATTTTTTATTATTATTATTATTATTTATTATTATTATTATTTTATTTATTAATAAGCATGTATATAGCATAAGCATTGTACCTGGTGCTTTACAATTGTTATTATTAGAGACAGGTAACTGCCCAGTGTGCTTACAATCTGATGGACATGGGTGAGAGGAACACAGGGACACACACACACACTCCCATTTATTATAGATGGGGAGCTGAGATTGAGTGATCTCCCCAAGACCACCCAGTGAGCTCATGGATAAGGTTGTTTTTACACAAGCGAGTTGGTTGCGTGATTTTTCAAAATCCTGCGTGGCGGGATTAGACGTAATGATGGATGCAGTCACACGCATTAAAGGCAGTCACGCATTGTTTTTCGACCGTGGAATAAATACCTCTATGTGTGAGGTATTTCATTCGCGGTTGGCAAACAATGCCAACCACCTTTAATGCGTGTGATTGCATCCATCGTCGCGTCTAATCCCGCCTCGCAGGATTCTGAAAAATCGCGTGAGCGGGTCACGCAACTGCGACCCACTTGTGTAAAAGCAACCCAAGACAGAATTCAAACCCTGGCTTCTAAGGTCCAAGTGCAGTACCTTATCCACTACACCAAACAGGCTTGTTTAAATGCTAGTTCTATCTTCCAAGGTATTTGCTACACCCTCCAGTTTTGTGTCATCTGAAAACTTTAAGTATTCCCTCCACTCCTTCATAAAGACATTGACTAGCACCAGACCCAGGACAGAGCCTTGCAGAACCCCACCCAATACCTCACTCCAGTTTTATGATGAGTCATTGATGATCACGTTTTGAGTATGGGTCTTCAACCAGCTGTGAATTCACCTGTTGTAGTGTCTTCTAGCCCATACATTTCAAGCTCATCAATTAGGCTCTCTCATGAAATCTTGTCAAACACTTTGTTGAAGGTAAGCTATATTATGTCTTCACCATTCCTTTCATCTACGAAACCGGTTACTCTATCAAAGAAGGAGACAAGATTAGTCTGTCATGACTTATTTCTGACAAATCCATCCTGGCTACGAATAATCACTGTGTTGTCTAAAAAGGCATTTACAGACTGACTGTCTTATAATCTGTTCTAGTTTCTTCCCAGGTATTGAAATCAGGCTGACTGGTCTATAATTTCCCAGATCCTCTTTTTCTCTGTTTTAAAGATGGGGACATTTGCCCGTCTTCTGGCACTTCACCTGTTTTCCAAGACTTCTCAAAGATAATCTCTTGACGCTGACACTCCTGCCAGTTATCGGCCAGTCTCTAACCTTCCCTTTTTAGGGAAGGTTATTGAACGGACTGTGGCATGGTAGCTCCAGGAACATCTGGACCGCACCGGCTTCCTTGATCCCTCCCAGTCTGGGTTTCGGCCTGGGTATGGTACGGAGACGGCATTAGTGGCCTTGGTTGACGATCTCCATCTGGCATTGGACCAGGGTCGTGAGACCTTACTGGTCCTGCTAGACCTTTCAGCTGCATTCAACACAGTCGATCATGAGGTGTTGGTGACTCGCCTGCGGGACGTGCCGGAATTGGCGGAACGGTCTTGGACTGGTTTTGTTCGTTCCTGGCTGGGAGAACTCATCGGGTGGTCTTGGGGGAGGGTACGTCTTCCCCCCGGGACCTCACGTGTGGAGTCCTGCAGGGTGCCATTCTGTCCCCCCTCTTGTTTAACATCTATATGCAGCCATTAGGGGAGATCATGAGTGGGTTTCAGGGCATGCAGTGTCATCAGTATGCTGATGACAGTCAGCTCTACCTCTCCTTTTCCAGCGACCCAGACCATGCAGTCTCCTTATTCTCCCAGTGCCTGTCAGCTGTGGAGGCTTGGATGAGGTTGAGCCATCTGCAACTGAATCCTGACAAGATGGAGGTGATGATGGTGGGCGAGGACTTGGGGGACCTGGGGGTGGTTGGATCTCCTCTTGTTGGAAGGGTTCGCCCTCTCATGGTCTCTCAAGTACGGAGTCTGGGTGTGCTCCTCGATCCGCGGCTCAGCCTGCAATCTCAGGTTGCGGCCGTGGTGGGGAGTGCGGTTCGGCAGTTACATCTTGTCCGGCGGCTTCGGCCGTATCTCTCAGACTTCGACCTCGCCACTGTCATCCATGCCTTCATCACCTCGAGGCTGGATTACTGCAACGCGCTCTACGTCGGGCTGCCCAAGAAGCTGGTCCGGAGGCTGCAACTGGTGCAGAATGCTGCGG
>QEPC01013498.1:1290974-1302853 GCA_003113815.1 Sphenodon punctatus | reverse complement strand
TTATCAAAGACGGTGGGTTATTGCCCATGCAATATGGGTCCAGTATGCTTAGCTAATTAACTCTTATTAACTCGGAACTGGCCGGGACGTGCCTTCCCGTGCAAGTTCCATAACCAACCAGGCTCCCCTTCGACAGCACCCTGACTCTGGACGAAATGGGGAGCGTCCCAACTGTGGGCTTGAGTAAGGAGGTGTGTACCCGCCAAGTCAGCAGACCGTGCTTGTACTTACTGACCGAACGCAGTACCCCTCCCAGGAAAATAACCCCAGTCCGTACTACCTGCGCTTGGCACTGGGTGTTACCTCCCCATCTCTTAAGGAAATGACTCATTTCAATTCCTAACCTATTTGACCTACTATAGCATACTGGACCCCCGCCACACAGGGGGAGTCCTTAGGGGGCTCCCCCGACACCCACCACCTAAGATTATCAACAGTTGCATCAAATGTTGGGCCAATATTGCCAAGTATAGGTCATTCCCCATTGCAGACAAATGCACTCCGTCATCGTGGAACAGTTCGGTCCGCCCATAAACAATGTCTGCATGTAGAATGGTCGTTCCTCCTATGCTCAAGATCCACTTTGCAATTTCCCTGTTGATATTCTTTCTTACTTTATCAATTTTGGCTGGTTTAATGGCGCCACCCCATTTTATCCTTGGAATTAAACTGGTCCAAACTAAGTGAACTTCGCTGAATAAACTTTTAACTTGCACTAAATCCTGTTTAATTTTGATTATCAAGTTAACTCCCTTCCTTGCCGGAATGTCATTTTCCCCCAAATGGATTATGATTATGATTATGTTCGGTGCCTTATTAGCTCTGTCCCGGAGGGACCTAAGCCTTGGGATCAGCTGATGCCATCGCATGCCACTTTGTCCATACCAATTAATAATTGCCTTGTCTCCAAGGCCTGTTTGGTACCCCCATTCCTTCTCGTCAGTAGCCTTGCCGGCCCATCGAACCAGGCTGTGACCCACGATCCAAACCGATCGCCTTTCCGCCATGGATACCCTAGGCCCTAGGTACAGGAGAAAAATTAATAGTTATTGCGGATAAGGCCTGATATACTTCTTGAAGGCTCCCGAACGCCACCGGCCTATTGTCTTAATGGCCTCAGTTGGTAATCCTGCTGCTGCAGCTGTTGTGGCAGCTCCTATTCTAAATGAGTGGGATCCGTAATCCCCAGGGGCTAGTCCTAATTTATTCAGGGTAATTCTAAGTATTGCGTTGAATTGATAGCCCGTCAAGGGCGAGCCATTTACATGCCTAAATAATATTCCATTGCCTAGTGGGCGTATTGCGAGGAACTTTCTCATTTGTTCGACGGGGCAAATGTCTTGGTGTCCACACCTGTACAGCTCGACATTTACTCCTCTATTCCTCTGATCATTCTTTGATCGCCTCAACCTCAATCGTACTGTTAAAGGTGTCCAGTTAATGTCTTCAAACAAGAGGGCCCCCATGCTTCGGTCCTTCCGGGAAGCCGGAACTACCTCACTTATTCTGAAACCCCCAAAGTATGTCGTAGTGTAAGCGGTGATAAATAACTGGGTTTCGAAAGCATCATGGCATACTTCAGGCAATGTACTTACAATGCGCACCAACACGGGAGTAGTTATGGGGGCCCTTGGGTTGGTCGAAGGCGGGGCTGATCTAGCCCAGCTCTCCATCAAGTGCTTCATATAAAAACCCTTATCCGGTGAAGGGTATCCATTCATTCTGCTCACGAATGTAAGGGCTGCTACTTTCCCCCCAATAGTCCCTGGTGCTAATCCCTTCTGACGTAATGCCATGGCAAATTGAACGACTTCAGATTCCAATATGGGGAAGCCAGTCCCCCATCCCTTGGTGACCCTAAAATCTTGGAACTCATGAAACGCCCTACCGTAGGCAGCCTGGGTTCTGGGGGCGAGGGATCCCCTAATGGTATTTCGAAGTTCTAATTCCCAAGGCTCCAAGCCCCTGGTGGCATGGGGTCAGGCAATTCTCTGGCTTCTGGCGCTAGTTCCTGGAATCGCTTGATCTGAAAGCGAGAGAGGGCATCCGCTATGCCGTTGTTAATGCCTGGTACGTGGCGTGCTGTAAACAATGTATTGTTTCTCAAGCATGCCTGAACGAATGCCTGAACAAGTGTCATGACTCGGGTGGAACCAGAGGAGAGTGTGTTTATTATGTGGACCACTGCCAAGTTGTCACACCAGAATAATACTGTGCGATTGGCAAATTGATCTGTCCAAAGTAGGCCTGCTACCACTATCAGGAACAATTCCAGGAATGTTAAGTCCTTCGTGACACCCGAGTCATGCCACTCCCTCGGCCATGGTTGAGCGCACCATCGTGTCTTAAAATACACTCCAAACCCCACTCCCCCTGCAGCGTCAGAGTGTACCTGTAAGTCGTTTTGTAGCAAGCACCTATCTCGCCAGAAACTCACACCGTTATACTCTGCCAGGAATTCGGCCCATGGTCCTGCTTAATATCCTTTGTTATCCGAATCCTATAGTGGGGCTGTAAATTTCCTCTTAGCTTCCCATACATTCTGGACAGAAATGCTCTGCCGGGTGCAACCACCTGGCATGCAAAATTGGGGCTGCCCACTAAGGATTGCAAAGCCCGGACGGTGACTTTCGAGGAGTGGCTGCAATCCTGAATCTTTTTCCTTAATTCCACCAGTTTATTCTCAGGTAGGCAGGACAGTTTCTGTTCTGTGTTCAATTCTATCCCTAGGTAGGTAATTATTACCGACGGTCCCTCCGTTTTGTCGGGAGCCAGGGGTTTACCTAATTCATCAGCCATTTCCTGGAAAAGTCGTAGTGCAGTGGCACATTCAATTGATCGAGGCGGGGCTATTATCAAGAAATCATCTAAATATTTGGATGTTTTGCCGCCCTTCCACCGTTATTTGAAGATCCATTCCACAAGTGAACTGAATCGTTCAAACGCGGAACAGGAAATAGAGCACCCCATAGGCATGGCCTGGTCATAATAATATTTGCCTTCAAATTGGAAACCCAGGAGGTAAAAACTTTTGGGGTGAACTGGTAATAATCTAAATGCCGACTTAACATCGCATTTTGCCAGTAGTATGCCCTGTCCCATGTCCCTTGCCTTCTCGACTGCTTGGTCGAAGGACGCATATCTAATGGTAGCCAAATCCTTAGGTATGGCATCGTTCACTGAGGCGCCCCGAGGGTAAGACAAATGATGAATCAGGCGAAATTCACCAGGAGTCTTTTTTGGTACTATTCCCAACGGGGATATGACTAGGCCATGCATAGGGGGATGATCAAAAGGGCCCGCTACCCTACCTTCTTTAACTTCCTTATCTATTTTGTTCTTGACTAATTCCTCCTTTCCTTCTATAGATTTAAGTTTTTTTACGTGCCCGGTGGGATAGACTGTGCCTGCTGGAATTATAAAACCCTGTCTAAAGCCCTGGATTACGTATTCCACTTCCATCCTATTCGGGTGTACTTGCAGTGCTGTCTCTAATGCGTCAACCTTAATTGGTGTTGGCCCCCTTTTGAGGACGAGACCCTGCTGGAAGCCCCTGGCTGGTTTTTTCCCTTCCTCCTCGAGGGGGGAAGCGGTTTCCCCCTCCTTGCTGCCAGGGTCAGTAGCATGTGCTCTCAGGGTGGCCCCCCCACAGCTGGAGCACGCATGCCGAAACCTGCACTGCTGGCGGTTTCAGCGGCCTACCTGATTGTATTCCCAGCATGGGCCGGGGCCCCCCTGTCCTCTCCTATGGTTTCCCCCTCTATACGGTTTGTTTGCGGGCGCGACCCCACCCCGCACTAGAGGATGCCCACTGTCTGATCGGGGTGCTTTTGGGGCATCAACCATACTCTCTAACCAAATATCTGGAGCATGATTGTCCCATCTCAAGCCCGGTGTGTTGGCTGCCCTATGACGAAATGCTTCGTCATAGCGTAGCCATGCCCCCGGTGGACCTGTCCCCTGTGCCCCCCGAACAATGTCAGCGTATTTATGAAGCTCTAAACCCCGTCCTGGGTCAGCTTGCATCACTACGCCCATATATATGGCGAACGCAGAGGTCCAATTTGCCCAGTTCCTGTCCGCTTTAGGGCGCCTAAATCGTTCTTTATCCTTTTCGGCTTCGGGTTCAGAATGATCCACTATCGGATCACTGAACAGGAGTGCAAATAAATCCACATACTCCCCTCGCCATATCTTTTCTTTAGTTGCCAGTGTTAAGTGGCTCCCGAATGGTGCCGCCACGGCGGTAATAACCCCCCCTGGTGGGCGGACCACTGGTGCCATCCCGGCCCTGATACCGGTTTGTACCAGGCTCTGGGCTGTCACCGGCAAGGGGAGAGGGGTTTGATTATTCGCACTCACTCCCGTGCCACTTATTGAGTGCGACCCGGCCACCACCCCCCATCTGAAGTGGGGGGCGGACAGGGTACACCCAGGCCCACTCCCCTTGTACCCACAAAAGCCGCAGACTCGTAAGGGCTGTTGCGGGTGAGGCCGGGTTCGAGTGTGCCAACCCGGGGGGGCTGATCCCTTGTGACAATGCCCCACTAGCACCCCACTCCCTCTCGCTGCCTGCTACCCCTAGTATGCTCCCTACGTAGGGGACCACTCCTACCCCTACCTGGGCGGGTAGTATCATGTCGCCCCGGTTATTGAGCTCACCTTGCACTCCCTCGGGTTGAATTGGGGTCCCGCCAGGTGGCCCAGCGATGTCCATCTCGTCCTGTCTGGCAGGGGGTCCATGCAGGGTTTCCTCGAGGGCCACGATCCTTCACCACATCGCGAAGTCGGTGTCCATCCCCTCCTGTGCCAGTCCTTCCAGCCGTCTTCGCGTTACTGGGGGTTCAGAACCAGATTCAATTGGTATGCCCTCAGGCTCGCCCATGGCGTTTGGCGGTGCGAGGGAAATCACCGGGGCACCCAATGTGGCTGAGGCTGCCCTCCCCTCCCCTTGTGAACGGTACTGGGCTAAGCCAGGGACCCCTATTTGGTCCCATTGTGCCCCTAGATAACTGGGCGCCCTGACTGGGCTGGGACTATGAATTTGCGCTGCGGTGGTGACGACCGTTCCCTGCCCGTCGCGCGCATTTCTTCGTAAGGGGTCGAGGATCCCTTGGCTAGTGGGTCTGGGCTGGGAAGGGTTTGCCCCGATGGGCTCTGAATGAGCGTGCCTTGACCCCAGCCCACTGGCACCTATCCCAAAACCCTCATTATCGTGAAATCGTGCTGGGAGGGACACTACCCTGTTCCCTCTCCTAAGGCCCTCTGCTGGGAGTGGGTTCGCTGCCCCCACCCCTCCCTGTAACTGGCCCTCAGGGGTGATATCACTAGATCCTTGTGGATCCTGTTCCCTTGTTGAGGAGGGCACAGTGAGCTGACTAGCTGCCCCAGGCTGGCCATGGGTGATGGCCTGTGGGGGAGCTGGCCCGCGGGCCTGCAACATGGCCTCGCATGCTGCGAGGCGCTCTAGCAGTTCGGCCCTGGTTGGGACTCCTTCCCCCTCCCCCGCGTTCCCCCCTTGCGGGTTACTGCCAGTTTTCTTCGCCGCTCCTCTCTTCTTTGTGCGGCCCATCTTCTAAAGATTCCTCGTGGCCAGGTACGCAGCAGCAAAAATTCCCTTGCTGCTGCTTCTCCGACCAGCCTGAACTGCCGCTCACATGCGGCTTACAACGGCTCCTCCCTGCCTAAAGAGGGCGGAGCCGAACACAAATCCCCAGCGCGGCGGCTCTGCGCACGCACGCCCGCTGTTGCCGGGCAGATTTCAAGCGGCCAGCAGCACGCCATGTGCTCTGCCGCTCCTTAGACTGCCGGCGTTCCCCGCATCCCATGGACGGGGGCCGGACAATTACCCCATCACCGCCATTATGGCGGCGAAGGGTACTTATGAAGGAACCATCCATTCTGCTGGCCATATCCTCTCCAGTGGTGAAAGGAAGCAATGAACCCCACAGAATTATAGTGTTCCCACCCTTTACTGTCCCTGCCTAGGATGGTCCTAATGGTGTCACTGCATGAAGCAGGGAAATATCCTACATCAATTAGACTGTGTTTGAGAGTGGCTGTCAGGAGCCACTCTCAAACACAGTGATGTTGATGTTGGGATCAGAAGCAGTAAGTGAGTGTTGGGATCAGAAGCAGAAAAGGTGAAAGCAGTGCCAGGGTACAGGCAGAGGATCAATACCATGGTCATGACCAGTCCAAGAGATGTTACCAGCAAGACAATCGAGAAGCTGGTGTCCAGGGTTGATGTGCAGGGTCAATGTTGGAAGGTCCAAGGAGGGACTAAGGTGAGAAGGAGGTGGAGCACAAAGGGTGGGTAGGCAAGCAAGGTTGCAAGCAAATGACACAAGGAGCAAGGCTAGAACGCTGGGGTGGGGGTTACAGGAGCAAAAGATACTTGGCACAGAGCAATAGTTTAGGAGAGCATTGTTACACAAATCAAGGCTCAGGAGAAGACCCAGAAGTATATATAGGCAATCACAGCTAATCAGCGCAGGGGAACTTAGGATTGTCCTATCAGAGCTGATGGGGGTTGGTTCAAGGGACTGAAATACTGAAGCGTTGGTTCTGAGATCTGATCCCAGGGGATCTCTGTGGGCAAGGCCAATGCCTCTGGCACCAGGAGACTTGAGTTCAAATCCCAAGGATCCAGAGTTGAAACGGGTACTTAATTTAGTACCCACAGGTAATACCTGCATTTTTGAGTGCCATGTCGAGTACTTGATGGGCTACCCAGGTACCGATCAGATATCCAGACCCCTGAAAAACTGGTTATTTCTGGAACTGACTTTTTGATTTCCAGTTACCAATTGGTATATCGGGACAGAAAAACAAAACATTGGGATGGAAATTTAAAAAATCAGGACCAGAAGTTTGGGACAAAACCCCCCAGATAAAGGTGTGTGTGTGGGGCGGGGGGGAATCAGTACAGAAGTGAAAAAAAATCAGTACCGGAAGTAACATTTGAGAATGGAAGTCGACATTCCAGGATATCAGGTTGCAAATGTTGATTCGGGTACTGGAAATTCGTAGAGTATACATGTTTTTGCAGGTACTCACAGTTCTAATCCTGGCAGCATCCTCCCATATCAGGATACCAGCTTAAGATATCTGAGCCTTATGAGTAATGCTCGGCATGCATGTAATGTGTGCATATACCAAGTACAGGACATACACACGCTCTGTGCACCATGTTCATGGTATGCATGCATTGTGTATGGTGTGCACAAGGTCCATGCATGTTCTGCACTTGGCTCACACTTGGTGCATGCAACCTGTGCTTGGTGTGAATATGGACCTCAGATTGGGCCCATATTGTGCAGAGAGCTTACATAAATGAGATTTTTAGTCAGCCCTGGATGTGCAAAAATGAGGATTGGTGTCTGTGCCCACACCCTCTCAGAGCTTTTGCATTGCCAGTACTGCGTTTTCAGTTGGTGGGCTAGTAGCTTTGCTTCAGACCATGGACAGTTTGAGCATGCATGACCTCCTTCCATCTCCATTCTGTTTCCTTAGTACTGTGTTCCTCCACAGTTGGCTTCCCTAAGAACAAAGACTTGGCATAGTGGGTCCAAATTCTACCCATGGTCCAAACTAGCTCAGTATCCTACCTCTGCTATCAACCAGTACAGAAGAGTCCATCCTCTTCATTCATTTCCAGTGTCCATCTCTGTGGTTATCTTGGCTTACCACTATTGGGTGACCTATCCTCAATGAACATTCTTATCTTCTTTTGGACAGTTTTATACAGTACACAATGAGTTGCCTACACCCTTTCTTTTGCCTTTCTATATCCTGTCCTCAGCCTTTTTGCAATAGTGGTTTCACTATATTTGCTCCTTTTTGCAGCAGGGTACGTTTTAACCCCCATAAGCTTACAGAAGTGTACCTAATGCTTTTAACTGCAGTAACAACCCATCTGTTGTTTGAATTCTTTGCGGATGTTCCACTGGAGACAAATCCTATTCCCTTTGAAGTAGATGGGAATTTTGCCATAGACTTCAATGGAAACAGTAGTTGTCTGTAGGTAGTTTTATTTAATTCTAGCTCACACATTTATTTATTTTTCACTGTAGATTCTATTTCGTGGTGTAATGTACTACAATTTTTAAAGTGTCTTTGCACATTATTGCAGGAGCAACATCCATTGCATCATTGACTTCTTTCTAAAGAATGAATATCCTTCACAATTTGATTTGAATGGTCACTTTCTTATCCTGTTGTAGTTCTGTCAGTCAGAAACTCAGAACAAAGTTTGTATCCACTTTTGAACCAAAGGTAAAATGAATGCTATAAATTCTGGCATCATATCAATTTTTTAACTGCCAGTTTTTCACATGGTGTTGCTTTCCCAAACTGTGGTGAACTAATTATCTATTTAGGGTAATTATTATAATGGTTCTAGACACTCTTTAATTAATATCTATGCATGGAATATTTTAAAATAATCCAGTAATATATTGCTGCAACCTTGCACACTTGACAATTCTTACAATTAAATTGCTTAACTTTTTGTATACAGCAAATTCTGCTTGGGCACTATCCACACGTACTGCTTCACTTTCAGATCTGTAATCACACCATATGCTACTATAAGAGAGAATTATACTCTCCATACTGTAAGCTGTAAGCAGTGTACAATCATAGAGCCCAGTCCATAATAGAAAATATCTCTTGAAGCATTCCAAAAATGTCTACAGGGACATGTAAAGTATATGAGATGGACAACATTATTATGGGCCAGGTCCAGAACTACAGCCAAGGTGCATTCGGCCCAGTTTAGGAATGGTAAAGTCAGGACTTAATTTGTTCTAGGGCTCAGCTCCAGCACCTTTTCCAAACTTTATCAGTGCTGCTACTCTGCAAGCCTCCATCCATCCACTGGGTCACTGTTCCCAGTCTCTCTGTGACAGTGTTGGGACTGATTATCAGCAGCAGATCCAGTCCTAGCCTTCATCAAACCTAATCCAGGCCATCCCTAGGCTGGCAAAGTAGGGATTGGTGGAGTGTAGGGATGGGCGAACGCAGTTCGGAAGTTCGGAGTTCGGCCTGAACTCGTCCTGTTCGGACGATTGAACTCGAACCCGAACGCGAACACACCGAACGGCGAAATGGCCGAACAGTTCGGTCAGTTCGGATCGCCTTCAGGTGAGTTCGGGTGGCAAAAAAAGGTTCACTGGAAGGTCAAACATGACAGGGAGGTGTAAGAAAACACTGAGGAGCAGACTTCCAGGCACCAGGGGTGGAGAGGCTTGCAAGAAACGAAACTAATTATCTGCCTCCCCCCTTCCCAACACCTTCTGAGCTAGTCACTGTCCCTGAACAGCAGGCGTTGAGTAGGATTTTTAGATTGCTTTAAGTTTCATTTCAGTTTTGTACTGAAATGAAACTTAAACCATAAATGAAACCTTGTGTTATGCACTGTACAGACTCGAGTATGTAATGTATGTATTTCACTACAGACTCCTCTTCTGTTTGTGATTCCCCCCCATCCCATATATATGGGATGTGTGTATGTATATAGATAGATAGATAGATGATAGTTGTAGGAGTTAGCTTAGTGATAGAGATAGCGTTAGTGATTTAGTTTTAGTGTTTGTAGGAGTAGGTCTGTGTACTTATTAGATAATCCATTTAGTTCATAGCATTTAGAATAGTTAATAGCAGTTAGATTTAGTGTAGATAGATAGATATAATATTAGATTAAAAAAATATATAAAAACAAAAAAACCAAATAAAAAACAAAAGAAAACCATATAAAAAAAACCCAAAACCAAAAAATCATATAAAAAACAAAAAAACACCCATAACAACATTTCCCGAATGGAACAGCCGAACAGCCTAACCAAACAGCCTGTTCGGACGACTGAACCAAACAGCCAAACCTGAACTCGGCGAACTAACCGAACCGAACAGCCGAACCTAACGGCTGAACCTGAACCGCAATCTGTTCGCCCATCCCTAGTGGAGTGGTGGGAGGCTGACAGGGCATTTCCACTAGCTCCTCTAAATATCCCCATGCTTCCGGAGCAAGCTTAGCCCTGGCACTCTAAAAAACAAACAATCCCCCACAACTCCAAAATAAAAATTAAAAACCCTAACTGAGCACTGGGGTAAAGATGTTCTTTCCGGTATCCCTCCCTCTTTCAAAGTTAGTTCAGTGCTGCACTGCTCCTCCAACACAGATGAGTGTAGGGAGAAAGTTGGTTACAAGGAGTACTGAAGGTAGGGTGTTCAATATGACATAGTAACACATCCACTATGGGTGTCTTTAATGCACGCGGGGGTGCTCAACCCCAGAGCGAGACTGGGGTTGCACCCCCCCATCTGCCGGCTTGCAGCCATACATGGATGAAAACAAACATGCACCTTAACTCCACTTTAACACCACTTTAACATTTCTTATGCATGTTGCACGGCTGCATAGGGCACCAATACAGCCCTGCAACATGCATAAGAAATATTAAAGCAGTGTTAAAGTGGAGATACGTGCACATCTGCTTTCACCCCCTGGCCATTTTAAACAGAGCTCGCAGCTGCCACAACCCACGGTCTGCAGTACCCCCTCCCACACAGCATATAGTGGCAGGTAGATTGGCCGCTGCTCTAAGCTGCTGCCCACAGTGCTATGCCATTGCCTATGGCAACCCCTGGCTGGGAGCAGAGCTGCAGTGGCGGGAGCACCACTAGTGGGAGTGGAGCAGAGTATACACCTTTTGATCCAGAATCCAGTTTGGCATGCAGCAGAGTTAATTCAGACATCTGGATTTTTCTTTTATAAGATTGTTCTGTTATTTCAGACATCAGGGTGCTCTGATCACTCCTGATTTCTACTTGTGGCAGATTTCTATTATAGGCTCTGGTTCCTGCTAGTGGATTTTTCTGTGGACGGTATTTGAGTGTGGTGAATCCTGCTTTGGTGCAGGGTGCTGGGCTAGGTGGCTCTTAATATCCTTTCCAGCCCTATGACTCTCCTTTACTAGAAGTGTATATAAAATATTTAAAAATACTTCAGTAATCTACCACTGCAAGTTGCAGGCTTGATAATTAATCTAAATGTAAGAACTTCTTATTACCTTGGCTGCAGTTTTCAAGCCATTTACTACAGAGTAAGCCTGCTAGTTTCAGGGGAAGTGTACAAAAACAGAGCGACCCATCCCTATCATTCATTCTCAGCTTCCAGCAATCAGAGGTTGCATCTCCTTGACCATCTTGGCTAACTACCTTTGGTGGCTCTAACTTCCTTGAACATATCCAATCCTTTTTGGAACCCAGATGTACAATACGGGGGGGTCTGCCCAAGCCCCTTCTGTAGCCTCTCTGTAACTTGTCTGTAGCCTTTTTGCAATAGTGGCTACATTTATATTTGAGACTCTCTACATAAGGGTAAAAATTTGTGTTTCAATGGAATATTCCAGATTAAATTTGAGGACTGCAGCCCTTGTGTTTCTTCCTAAATCTGATTTACAGGAGACACACAATTCCAAATTGCATGGTACTGTAGTTAAAGCTTAGATTTCTTTAGAATTTATTGTAAAAGGACAACCCTCCAGCATTAAAGACAATGGGTGTAAATAGATGAATGGCAGCTCCACTTCTGCCTGCACCAGCCTACTTTACCCCCGGGTTGACTGGTCCGTGTAAAGGGTGCCCACCAGATGTGCAAACAGAGCAGGCTGTGGCTGCTGTGGGGTAGCCCTGATGGCGGTACTCTGGAACATCAAAGCCCTGTAGATTCTGGGGTATATCCCTACTGCCTGCCCCCCATAGAGACAGACACCCCCCCAAACAGCCCTGTAGACATCCCCACTGCCCCATAGAGAATCCATCCCCCCACAGTGTGCATCCCTGTAGTGCCTGCTTCGGGGGGGGGGGGGGGG
>QEPC01013498.1:1268367-1286067 GCA_003113815.1 Sphenodon punctatus | reverse complement strand
CCCCCCCCCCCACTACACCCCTGTGCAAGAGGTAGGTAGCAGGGTCCAGGGCACCCTGGCAGGTGGGTGGAATGGGTGGTGGAAGTTCCTCCCCATCCACCCACCACCCAGGCTGCTTCTGGGGGCTGCTTCTGGGATTGATTTTTTTACAGTAGCACTCAGCTGCTGTTTCAGGATGCAGCAGCCCCCCAACTGGGGGCTCAGCAAAATGGGATTTTGCTGGGGCAATGACTCACCTAGGCGGGAATGTTTATGCCTACTGGCTATGACATTCCCAGGAAAATCGGGGCAGTTAGAGGGTGAGTGACCCACTGACCTGGGCCACGGAAGGGGGGCTCAAGACTCCTTCGGCGAGGCTGGGCTCCACCTACTGCTTTTCTGCCACTGTGCCTGCTGTACTACTACCTGAGGGGGCACTCTGTGTGGCTGGCTGCATACTGCTGCTCATGCTCTCAGCACTGCAGCCACTGCCAGTGCCACCACACCACTCGCACCCGTCCACACTTCCTGCCGCCAGCCAACACAGGAACTTGCACGATGCCCATGTGCAGTTCCTGTGGCTGTGGGGGAAGGCCAAGGGCATGGGACAGGGTCCCTGCCCTGATTGGATTAAAAGAAAAGCCCGACTGGGCTTTTTTAATCCAATCAGGGCCGACCGCCAGCCCGAGACTAGATTTCTTTTTTTTAAAAACTCCCTCCACCTGCCTGGACCGGCCCCAGTGATGTCCCTGGGGCATTGGCCTACCGGGAAATCTCTCGGTAAGGAGAATTGCCAATCCTCCCCTGTGGAGGGGGAGGTGTGCCAGGCTGGCCTTTGAAATTGACATGTCCCAGGAATGAGGTCTGGGAAACAAGGGCTCCACTGGGCTCACTGCCAGCTCCTGTGAATTGCAAAGGCCGTGCCCTCCACCCTCAGTGCCTCTGAGTGGGTGCTGAGTGACTAACGGAGCATGCATCCCACTGCTCCACCTTCAGATGGGCAGTCAGATGAGTGACCAGGCCAGGAGTGGCCGTTCATAGGCTGTTTTACATGGACAGTGGTGGGTGGGGGGATGGGTGTGCTCATGAGGTGGGTGGGTGTCCTTTTACATGGACACACACCCACCTCCACCCACGAGGTCGCCTCCACTTTTCCGGATGGCCCTGTGGGTGAATGATGGGTGTAGATCGGTGTGCGCCAGGAGCACACACGCACAAACACTCACTGCCCGTGGTGTTTACACAGGCGAACACCCTTCCCACCACCCACTGCCGGCCAGTTTACACGGATTCCCACCACCACCACCACACACCCGCCAGAACACCCATGGTGGGTGGGACCATCCATGTAAAAAGGCCATAGTAGTAGCATCTCAGTTAAAAACACCTTAATTGCACAGTTGTGACCATACCATTTACCACAGTTTCTTTGGATTTACACTAAATAATGCATGCTATTTTTGTGGTGCTCCATTTTCTATATTTTGGGACAAGACATGATTTCATGTTATAAGAAAGGAGGATGGTTTGTACCAAATTAACAATAATTACACAGAACAGTTTAGCTATAAGCACTTTCCATTTATTTTACACTGATTTGTAAAAGACAGGCAGCATTAACATTTCAGACTGTGGGGTAAAAGGTAAGTTTGCCGAGTGTCTATAATAAATCATTATCGCAGGACCCAGGAATTGACATATCCAATCTGACCAGGTCATCCATCGTTTTCAGTATCCTGTCTCAAAGAGGATGACTAGTCCCAGGTACACCAGGAGAAAGGAGAAGAAACTCTTTAACATAATTATAGAATGATGAGAGTTTTACCATCTTTGATTTATTTTTGACTGACGTGAACTTATCAAACCTGTATTTTTGCAATTCAAAATCTCTGCTCCCTTGCATTTGCAGATCTTGTTATTTCAAGCTTCCCAATGTTTGATGAGAGTGATAAAGCAGGAGCAACAGCATTTGCTTCCTGTAATATAAAAATGCTCTGTAGCTTATCAGGAGCACAAATGATAAAGAAGTTATAATTAGGAGACATGAATGAATGTGAATTCAAAACAAAGGCACCTCTCAACTAGTGTTTAATAGGGGGAAATGTCTGTTTTAGGTTTGACAAGATTTTGATCAATATGTATGTGAGAATGACAGAAGTAGTGGAATCATGTGGGCTGAAAGCTGTTAGGATACTGCTGGCAATAGGCTCTTTATTTAAATGGTGTACCCTCTCTCTGCTGTCCCTTCCCTGCCAGGAATGAGGCTTCTGTGACCGCTAATTGGCTGGCTGGGGGGCTTAATCTGGCAGGAGGATGCTCACTAGCTGGAGGAAACATTTTAAAGAGAAGACAGGGGTGATATTTGCTCTTTACTTCAGGGGAGCCTTCTCACTTTTAGTTTAAAATGCTTGCAATCTACCTGATCCTTGGCTGCTCCTGGGTAACTAGATAGCATCGGCCAACATAAGAGGGAGGGATTTTGTTCTAGTTAGCAAGAAAGTTGTGTGACCTTCAGTGTGCTTGAGTTATGGGAAAAAGAGAGTGGGGCCCTGTGGCAGGATACTGGGCAGCACCTGCAAGAGGCAAGTCCTTAAGTTCCTAACCAAACAGGTAGAGGGATGGGCTGCTCCCAGAGGAGAGACTCCCAGGAGTTAGGGTGGGGAGTTAAAGTGATTCTGTAAAGAATAGACACAGCAAATATAATATTCAACAATTTTGCATATTCAGTAATTGTGCCTACTCCAAATTGGTTCCAATTAATTGGGTAAAAAGTACCACTGTTTGTTCTCTCTTTCCCCAGATAACTATTTCAGTGTTTTCTGCTTCAAAAGTCAAATGGGCTAGGAGATGAAAGAGAGAGAGAGAGAGAGTGGGTATGGGCTTGTGTGCTCTGTGGAATGCTATTGAAGCTGGGGTTTAGCTGATTGTGAATAGGAATCTCAATTCCACCCTGTGACAGGGCCTTGAGCACAATTCTCCCTCTGCACCCTTGTATGAGGAATTAGCTGGGCCACTGCCAAACAAACAAAGTTTCTCCACCTAGACTCTTTGGTCTGAACCCCATTTGGCTTGGGCAAGTTGGCTCTTTACACTGGCCTCTCTTCACCCCTTACAGCCAGTCCCAGTCCTCACAGGGTAGAGGCTTATCCCACAAACTAGTAGGTCTCCAAGGGTTTCCTCCCCAGGCAGCTCTAGCCCAGCTAAGCCAAACCCCTCAGCAGCTTGGTTAGATCATACCTTGTACTCCAGGTTCTGTCTCCAGTTGAGTTCTCTGGGAAGCTGCTCCACACTCCTGATTCTAATAGCCCTCTCTCTAGGGTGTACAGAGCTCTCTTGCTAGCACAACACTCTGCTAGCTCCCTCCACACACTCTCCCTACCCACACACCTAACTAAGGCCGCTTTTAGACGAGCGGCACGCGATTATGCATCGCCATGGTGCATATTTTGAAATGTCCGCATGATCTAATTAGACGAGACGGAAGTGGGTTATTATGTGCATATTATGGTGGTGGCGCATTTTTAAAGTCCGCAAATTAAATAGCTCGATTGTGAGCTATTTAATTCGCGGACTTTAAAAATGCGCCACCGCCGTAATATGCGCATAATAACCCACTTCCGTCTCGTCTAATTAGATCATGCGGACGTTTCAAAATATGCGCCATGGCGATGCACAATCGCGCGCCGCTCATCTAAAAGTGGCCTAACTCTCTGGATTCCAGGCTTTTCCCTGCCTCAGCCCAAGTGCTGGTCAGGTGACCTATCAGTTCCAGTGTTTCAGTCTGTTAGGCTGCTTTTAGATGATCGGCATGTGCTTGTGCCAAAAAATCACGTGCTGCTGCAGAGTGCCGTGGGCAGTGTTTAGACACACCTGCACTCGCATCATCACCAGTCGCACATTCCTTTACAGCCACAAATTAAATACCTTGATATCGAGGTATTTAATTTGCGGCCATAAAGGAATGCATGAGCAGCAAATAGGCATGTATTGTCTCCTCTAAACCATGCCACCGGCACTTTGACCAGCCGTGTGATTTTTTGACACGAGCGTGCACCAGTCGTCTAAAGGCGGCCTTAAAGGGCCAGTGCTCCATTTTGCTAGCTCATTCTCAGGGTACTTACCCTACAAATCACTGTAACCCTGTTATACACCCTCACTTGTTTTCCTTTCAAACAACTCCTACTCTGTAGGGCAAGGAGGTTGGAGCTGCTCTTGCATTTTCTGAGTAAGCTGACACAGAGTAAAAAAAACATGCAGGCGGCGTGGCAGCTCCCTTACACAGGGTGGGAAACCACAGCCAACACAGCCCGGGATCGGGGAGCGGCACCAAACAAATATTTCCATGGCTGGAGATCCATCTTGCCTCCCACATTCCCCGGTTAGGTCACGAGAGATTAACAAACCACCTTTCCCCCCTGCCATGGCAATCAGTCATAGCACTCAGCCATGGCGGCACAGTATGGTGGGGTCGAACAGATGTGCTAGCCTGAGCTGGCCTAGCCCTTGCCCTGGGCTGTGACCTCAGAGTTTTCTGAGAACACAGGCCGACCTATCCGCCTACTAGTCCCCAACTAACATCTGGCAGCACCTAAACAGATGTGCCAGTGGGTCCCAAGTCACAGTGGGCCAAAGCAGGCCACCATCACATCTGTTTTTACCCAAAGGGGTGACATGGATACACAATGAATAGAACTCAGGATTATCAGGGCACATGCCTCCAATCCATCCGGACTTAAAAACAGTGCAGGATTTCACCCTTAGTGTAGCTGACTACTCCATAACTACTGAGCTACACTGTCCGGGTAAATGAAAAGATTTAATAAACAGCTATTTATCCGAGTCACGGACCAGTGTTCACTGTGTTTTCCCCGTTGCTGCCAAATCCCTAATTTAAGTGATCAATATGCCAAGCTCTTCTTTGTGTCTGAATTAAAAGGGGTGGGGGATCTTTTTCAGCCCCTCAGTCACGGCGAAGAGCTTTGAATATTGCTCACTTAGATAAATAAATAGTGGCATGTTAGTTCCTTGCATCAGCCCTGACAATGTGGCTCCTTAGTTATGCTTTGGGGCTGCTTCCCCAGAGTCCTCCTGGTTTCTGTTCCCCAGCGATGTCATCTCTCGGTCAGCTTACTTAGAGCACCGCCAACAGCACTTAGTCTGCAGAGTAGGAGCTGGTTTTGAAAGGAAAACAAATGACAGTGGAAGTGAGATTCTAGCTCACAACAATGTAGCCCACACTTAGATACCACTGCACAACAATACACACACACACAATTTTGTGTGCATTTGGCTTTTACCCAAAGCTGAATGCATAGCCCCATGAAATACCCAGATTCTGATATTTATTCAGCAGCATACGCAATTATGTGAATAATATTTGAAATATGACATTCCCCATTCAATCCAGCTCTACAGCTACCGTAATGGGACTTTTGGAACCTTCATCCTGTAATGAGTGGAGGAGAATACCTTCTGTCAGAGCTATCAGGAGAGTGCAAGTTATTCAGGACAATATATTCAAAGAATTGCTAGATGTTGTCACTGAAACATTGTACATGTAAAATCAATGGCAGGGGAAAATGTGTGAGGGAGACAGCTTGTGTTTTCCAATGATAAATAATCTATTTTTAAAATAATCCTTCATGTAGGAAAATATTGCTTAAATCCATGGAGTGTTTAACTTATCATAAGACTCTGATTCAAATGTCCATCTTTGTATGGTAACAGGCAAAGAAGGCATATGATTGCACATAAAGCAATTGGTCAAGTCTTTCAGTGATTAAACTTATTTCTCTCTAACGTTCCAGATGCTGTTCAAGTGCTAGTTTGTGGCTTCAAGCATTCTGCAGAATTGTTGATCAGGAGTTTAGCCACTATTCAGTGCAGAAGTCCCTGGCACTGGTCCTAAAAATGTTGTAATTATAGCAGAAGCCCCATTTATGTCAGTTGTGCTTCTAATAATGCAGCGGTTTGAGACTTGGAGCCAACGTACATGCAATGAGAGTTTAAAGCTGAGCATTTGCAGAATTGCCAAAGGGAATTGGCACCCCATTTCCCAAATAAAATTTATGGAAACTGGGCATGCAGGTTTGCAAATCTCGGTGCAAATGCACATAAGTCAGAAGGCTGAATAATAGTTAAGCTCCTCAGTAGTGTCAATGCATTCACACTGCATATGTGAATCGTGACACTGCTTACTAGTATGCTAGATAAAAATATATCCTTCTCAGACATGCACACAGTTACTGTCTTGGAATGGGACCCAGGTCACTGCTTAATTTGTAAAGGAAGAGGGGCCGGGGTTCAGTGTCCCAGAAGTCCCACCTTTTGACCTCAGAAGCATTGGGGGATATTCAGAGGACCTTATGGAGCTTCCCTGCCAGCCCCCACGACTCCACCAGTCCCTACTCCTACCCTTTCCTTGCCAGCCCTTGCTCAAGACCAGATTAAGTCTTATGGGAACCAGGTCCAACAGTTGGAGAGTCAATGACAAAACACTCTCCCTGCCATCCACCTGATGGGTGACAGCAGCAATATCCCTCTTGCCCACCCACAATATTGGGTGTTAACAGATGGGAAGGGAGGCAGCAGGAACCTGTATTCAATTCGTGCAGACTCCACGCTACTGCCACCCCCATGGGCAGTGTTGGGAACCCTTCAAACAGGTAGCCTCTTGCCTGTAGTTTATGGACTTGCGCCAGCTGTCACAGATGGCGCTAGCACACTCAGCTCCCCCACCCCATCCCCAGGGGAGCTACCTGACAGCTGGGCAGCCTGCTTGAGTAATCTCACTGGGTATTTTCAGACGTGACAGCTCTAAGAGCAGCCACGCTTTTATCCTGCCGGTGTGAAAGCCCTCACCATGGTCAGGATCAGGCCCCACTGCTGAACAAATGTGCCGGCGACCAGGAGCAGGGAGAGGGCGGGGGACCGCCCCCCATGCTGCTCAGTGTGGCCTGGCCCCCTCCCTGATGGGCAGGTGCAGCAGCCTATGAGACCGCCACATCCACCCAGAACAGCTCTGGCCACCAGCCAGTTAGGTAGAGTGGGTCATCAGACAGGATGATCCGCTCTACCACAGTCCGGAGTTGCCTTCCCCGGACTGTGACAGGGTTAACTCTGGGATCTGTGCTGGCAGGGAGCCCAGCACACAACCTGGAGTTAGCCCTGCCACTGTCTGGGGTAAACTCTGCTCCCACCCGTAGCAAAAATCTGGCAGCAGGAGCAGATGTGACACCACCATGAATGGCCACGCTGGAGTTAGCGTGGTCACCTGTGGTAGCATTATGTTTGAAAACACCCACTGTCCCTGGGTGGTTTGGGGACAGCGAGATTGCTGCTCCCTCCGCCCTGCCCTCCAAGCTGTCAGGCAGCCTGTGAGGACAGCATGATTGCTCGCATTCCTCTCCCCGATCCCAGGGGGACACTAGTACTGTTTCCAATAGAAAGGGGTGTCCTGGCCAGGGGGAAAGCCTTGCTATCTTTGCCTCAAAGAAGCCATCCTTGGCCATGACCCCCTTTTCCATCAGAGACAGTGCTAGCACACCCCTCTCAGCTGACAGCCAGCTGGGATGGGGAGTTCAGATCACATCCCTGAAAGCCTCTGGGGACTTCTGCACTCACCTCTCTTGGCCAGCTCTCAGCTGAGAGGGATTATCAGGGTGCAGGCTTGAACCTGCAACCCTGACCTTGGCAGGTAGGGAAGGTTCCCCAGCACTATAGGGTAGCTGGGCTTGCTGCTACTCTGCTTCTGTCTACCTGGCACCCTGCCCTGTTTGACTCCTCCCCCCTGGACTCCTCATTGGTTCCCAGTAATATAAAAGGCCTGATGGGAACAGTTGCAAGCTGTGGGACATCTGCTGTGATCCTGTTGCTTGCCTCACCTGTTGTGCTTTTGGTTTACTTTTAGGTTTCTCTCTCCTTCTGCGCCTGCCTTTCCCTCTTGGTACCACTACCTCTGCTTCCCTTGTCTCTGTGACTCCTGTTCACCTGTTCCCTGTTAGCTGTCTCTTAGCCAGTTCTGTCTCCTTCTTCAGTCTGCCTTGTGTGGGGATTCCCCTCCCCCTCTCCCTTGCTAGTTCTAGGTTTCCCCACTCTGCTAACTGTTCCTGCCTTTGGCCTTGCCCATGTTTATAGGACGATAGCCATAGTTTCTCTGGTTGCCTTGTGTCTTTGTCCCCTGTTCCTGGTTGTTCCCTGTTGCTCCCTTTGTTCCCTGCTCTTCCTCTATTTTTGGTCTCCTAGCCCTTGTTCATAGTTTCCCTTGGCTTCCCTGGTTCCTTGTTGCATATGTTGCCCTATTCCTTGTTGTTCATATTGAACCCCTTGTTCCCCTTGGGTCCTAGTCTCTTGGCTCCTGTTTTCCCCATTGCCCTCTTAGCCTTGTCTCTGTTCCTCTTTGCCCTTATTGTTCCCCAGTACTCCTCTGGCTTCTGTTTGTAAGTCTCTGGACTCTTGTCTCCCTATTGCCTTCCTTGTTCCCCAGTGCTGCTCTAGCCCTGGGTCTTAGTATCTTGCCTCTGTCTTCCTATTGCCTTTCTTGTTCCCCAGTGCTGCCCCAGCTCTGGGTCTTAGTATCTTGCCTCTGTCTTCCTATTGCCTTTCTCGTTCCCCAGTGCTGCCCCAGCTCTGGGTCTTAGTATCTTGCCTCTGTTTCCCTAGTGCCTCCTTGTTTCCCAGTGCTGCTCTAGCTCTGGGTCTTAGTATCTGTCTCTGTCTCCCTATTGTCTTCCTTGCTTCCCAGTGCCTTTCGAGCTCTGGGTCTCTTGTGTCTAGCCTATTGTTCCCTATCGCTCTGTATAGCTCTCTAGCTCTGGTCCCTTTGTTTCTTGGTTCTCATTCCCTAGTGCTCCCCTTGCTCTCTACTGCTTCCCTAGCTCTAGTTCTCTCGTTCCTTACTTCTAGGTCCTTGTTATTTTCGTGGCTCCCAACCCTTCCCTATTGACCTCGATGATGATCCATCCACCTTCATAGGCCAGCATGCCTGGTGCTCGTGCTGAGTATTCAGTCTCCAGGAGAGTTGAGAACAGCTGAGAGGTTTCCTTGTGGCTCCCTGCTCCCCTCTACCCGTTCCCCCTTCTACCTGCTTATGTTGCATCATTGCTCCTTTCTGTTCCTTTGACCCCCACAACCCTGCACAGTGTAGTCCTTTTTGGGTATCCCCTCCTTGAACAGTACCCCCTTCTGCCCTGTCCCCTGACAGGGGTGTACTAGCTGCACCTCTATGGTGTTGACAGACCCAGTTCTGTGAGGGACCCTAACACATAATACTTGTCCACAGGGTTGTCCATTGCCCTAGTATGGGCCAGGTTAACCCACAGAATGTTCTCCCCATTACTGGGGATGATGCTGTGTGGCGCTGCCCTGGGAGAGCCCCGTGGCAAGCATCTGATGGCTACTGTTCAGACAGCCAGATAAATCCAGGGCAAAGGGGTGTTAATGGGGGGTGAGCAACCTCTCATCTCTTAACACTCAGTGCCAACCCCAATCCTTGCTGACTGGGGAGAGACTGGGACTGAGGCAGCTGAGGGTGGGTTCTTACCACGAGCAGCAGCAGCAGCAGCAGCAGCAGCAGCAGCTTCATTTCATTTCAACGTATCATTCCTGGTGGTAAACGTAGTTGATGAAGATGACAAATACTCTAACCTCACTGTTTCCAAATATCCATGTTTGCTCCAAATATAGTCTCTGAGATGTCAACCCCTTTTGAAACTCCTTGACTGATATAAGCTTGTGGCCACCTTCTTTGCCTTTCCAGAAAACCCCTACATCTTCCTAGAATACAAGTAGGCTAGTCTAATGCTGTTCTGATTAATTTTATATGTTGTGAGCTTCCCCGAGCTGCAAAAGCAGGAGGGGGCGGCAAATAAATCCAACAAATTAAATAAATAAATTCATTCAAGCATGATACTATCATGGCTTATTAAGCTTTGAACCGCCTCATGTTTCCTGATCTAGAATGTGTCTGAAGCTGTTTGAGTGTACGATGATGGAAGGCAGAAGAAAACTTTCATCCTGTGCCGCTGAGTAGAGGTCAGACACTGTGCCATTCCTTCACTTTCCAAAGCGCTAAAACCAAAAGAGTCCAACACTGCTGGTATTATATCCTCTACAGGTTGGAAGAGGGGACCACGACTCTGCCAATAAATAAGGACTAATACAGGAAATCATTTAAGTCAGCAAATGAGGGTGGTTCAGGCTCCATTTCTGATCAACGTGGAATTCTGGATAAGTCAACAAGTACACCTCCCTATCCTGTTGTTGTGCGACCTGTGATGGAGCAGGAATGAGGCCCTGTGACTGAGCAGTGAGGTAATGGCCCCTTTAAGAGGGCCTGTTCCTCACCTTAATTCCACTTCCTCTGAGGATTAGAATAGCAGCAGACATGAGGGGTGAATATAAATGGACAATTGTCTTCAGGAATCCTGTGTTCGGTCCGGACAGCCCTCACTCAGGGGCTTTTGCACGGCAAACCCAATACACAGACAGGTGCCATGTTCCACCCACCACCACCCCTCCCTCATGACTCACAGTCATGCCCTTGAAAGAAGTGCATGTTCACCGGGGTGTCAGGCAAGGGTGTCTATTGACCCCTGTACTATTTAATTTTTTCCTGATTGATGCAATTTCCTTTTTGAAAGCCTCTGATACCCATGCCCCCCGAATAGGTACGAGGAAGGTTCCGGCCCTCCTGTACGCAGACGACATGGTTCTGATTTCCCAAACTTTGGTGGGACTCAGAAGAGTGATGCAGAGGTTTGGGGATTATTGCGACAGGGAGGGATTAAAAATCAACTTCTCCAAAACCAAAGTTATGGTGATGGGGAGGCAGGGGCCTAATAAAATTCATCGCTGGGTAATTGGAAGTAACTCTATAGACCAAGTGAATGTGTTTAAATACTTGGGAGTGACTGTCTCCTCCTCTTTGAGTTGGAAGCCTCACTTGAAGGCGGTGGTGACACAAACAAAGAGCTCCTTGGCCACCATCCTTAGCTTCTTTTACTCTTAGGGGGGGCGGTCGGTAATGCCAGCCTTGCGGCTTTTCAGAGCGAAGGTTATTGCCCAATGTCTGTATGCTTTTCCAGCCTGGGGTCTCTCGTTCCTAACAAGTCTGGAATCATTACAGAATCAGGTCTTGCAGTCTATTCTGGGGGTCTCAAGAGGAACCCCCCAGGTGATCTTGAGACTGGAAACCTCAAGTTCTACTATTAAAATTCAGGCCCTGCAATCACTTTTGAAAAATTGGTTAAGGGTTGAATGCTGCTAATTTTGTAATTGTGTAATAGCCCGTTGGGCTTCACAATAAACTAAATTGACTTGCAATTGACTCACAGTCATGGGCAAATCTGGGTCTAGGAAGCTGCCCCCGCTGTTTGCTTCCTGTTTTGTTTTTGTTTTTTTGCCTTTTGGAGGGCTGTTTTTGAGTGCTTTAAAGCTAAACTAAACAGTAGAAGCCCCAGGAAGTGCAAGAGCAGCAAGTGTGCTCACTTCTCTGACCACTGGAACTGCTTGAGGTGTTTTGCCCTCACGGAGGCTGCGCACACCCTAATAGATGGGTACAGACATGTGGGCGAACATTGACCAGGATGGGCAGCCTACATGGTGAGCCCGCAATGTCCCAGGACTATGTTGTGAGTGGAGGCTCTGTGGCACATGGGAGTGCACATCTCACAGCCACTTCATAAACGGATAGTGAACATGGGCTGAACAACACCCTCCTGGTGTGGGCTACTGTCTTGTTTATAAACACCCTAGAACTCTGGCAGTCTGCTGCAGGAGGCCATACAAAAACCTGAAACCAAGCTGTACCTGCAGGTTTCTAGAGCTGAAAAAGGTTCCCATGCAAAAATGGTACACTCATTGCCGGCATCCCAGTAATTGAACTGACAGTATTCTCAGGCACTATACAGTACCTATTACCACCCAACGAGTTACTGTGTTATCATTACTGCATCACCATTTGTGCACTTCTGTGCATTTCTGCTTTTCCAGCCTATTTCTGAAGGGCAGTGCTCTTATGTACTCAAAAGGGAGAGGGGGAAAGGTTGTGTGCTTGTGCATAAGATTTTATGGGATCAGAGCTGTAGATGCAGTGCAACAGCTAGAGCAAGTTTGATATTCCATCCAGCTAAGGACAGTGGTTGACATATATTTTATAACCATAAAGTGAATACAAGGAATTGACAACATCTTCATGCTTCAGAATTCCTGTAGCTTTTTAAAAAACAAAACAAAAGGGGGGATTTCCTCTATCCATTATGCATTTAATGCTCCTAATCTGAAACACAAGCTCTCGCATTATTGTTCAAATGCCAATTAATCCTCTGGGATTCTCCTTGCCATTGAAACTAACCTGCATGTTAATCTGTTCTGCACAGCTGTCAAGTGGCCAAGAACTCTTATTGATCCCAACAACAATGTGAGGGTGACATTTTAGCAACTACAAAGTGTTTTTGAATAATGTTTTTTTCCTAGAGTTGTGGGCGGCAATAATACACTTTTAGTCACCATCAGGCAAATATTTCTTCTTGTTTTCACCTTTATTTTTCTCTTGAATACACACATCCTACACTTTTTCTTTGAAAATATACAGTGTTGCCTTTGGAACTAGATACAGTTAATTTTCAACATTCACCTTAGTACAGAGAATAATGTAGGGATATTGCTACTCCTCAGGATAGTGAGAGATACTTACTACTCACATAACTTTTGAAGGCAACAGAGATACTACAGCATTTCCTTTGAGATACTCATGATTGTCTCTACCGATAAGATAATGTGAGTAGGGCATTTCAAATTTATTTTCCCTCTGCAAGGGGCCCATATCAGGTAAGGGGTCACATTACAGTATGGTCTTATGAGAGAAGTCAGGGTTGGGAACCATAAGAACATAAGACGTGCCATACTCGGTCAGACCAATGATCCATCAAGAACAGCATCCTGTCTCTGACACTGGACACCTTTGGTCGCCTCAGAAAAGTACACAACAGGTCATATTGGAGTCATCCATTCCTTGCTGTTAACTCCTAGCTGCTGACAGTCAGTTATCCCCTGAACAACTAGACTAATAGACATTTATGGAACTATCCTCTAAGAACTTATCCAAGACTCATTTAAACAAAGTTTTGATAATACAGGGATATAACAATATAGGCCTTCACAACATTCTATGGCAATGAACTGTTCACAGTGATACCAAGATCCCTTTCCTAAGTGGTAACACTGTAACTAATAAATTATTGGGATCGAGATCGTCATAAAACACCACTCCAATGTGGTACAAAACAAAACTTTATTGGAACGGCACACCTTGGTTTTCTATTCTTGGCAGGATTATACTACACACACAGTATTATACAGATAGTCCCCAGATAAAGATATCTTACGTGTCCTGTGACTGGCCAAATCCTGGAAGCACGCAGGCTGATTCAGGGAAAAGACTGAGAGAGGGCCCTTTGGTGCTGGAGAGTAGAGCTGCTGGCGAGCGAAGACAAGTTGTGATCCGTGTGTGCAAGGTCTGGAAGGGAGTGAAACCACGTGATTCACCAACTGGTGACCACTAGCCTTCACCCAAAGTCATGTTGTATGACCAGGTTCTCTTATACAGTTCTGAGGTACAGGTCAGTAATAGCCAGATGCCATGTCATGGTGACATCACACAGTTCTTTAGCATATCAGAAGAGCGTCTTCCTGGGCAGGAGGGCCCTGAGCATATTAACATCTGTATCTTTCCTTGACTGTTCTTTTCCTGGCCTGGAAGTCAGTAGCAGAGTTGCAAATGTCCCACTTATCTGTTCACAATGGGTTTCATTTGTCAACTCCAGTTGTTCAGCAGGAGGCTTTGTTAAGCATGTGTGGCGGTGCCAGGAGAAGATACTTGTCTGGCTATGCCTTTGTTAGTATGCTGATGGGGCCTTATCCACATGTTGAGTCATCTCAGCTTGAATTCCATCACAATCTCAGGCCTGCTGGCTGTTCTGGACCATCTCTCTGCTCTTTGCCTTTGCTTGACCGAAGTTAGGTCTGGCTTCCTTTGTCCAGGCCAGGAGAACATAAGATATCAATAACACTATATTCTATTGCCACATTCCCCCCTGTGATACGTTTAAAACCGTATCATAAAAAAATTACAAAAACTGCCAAGTCTAGAAAAATTGGTGTGTAGATTACATGAGGTGGTTCAATAGAAAATACAACGTGATTATTTGAATAAGGTGAGAAATGGAAATCATGACATAAAATTGGTATGGTAACAGAGAATGTTTGATACATCTTTGGTTCATGAGTGTGTGGGCGGGGTCAGAGGTTACCAGCACTTAACCCTCGTTGGAAGTGATCTTTACCATCACTTCTTTACCAAAACGGTGTTTCATGGCGGTGTGATTGGGTCACATCATTCAGTACTGACCGTGCACTGAAAGTACAGGATGAGGTGAACACCATTTTTGGCATGGACTTTGCGCAGCAGGGGGCGCTACCCCACTTGCAAAGCTGTTATAATTGTTTAAACTAAAACCATTGTGTTATAAATTATTCTGCCTAAGATCATTAATACTATAACAAATAACTATACCAATGATTAAAACACAGTCTATTGATTAAAACAACATTGGGACATTGGTTGAGGGAAAGGGATAGTGTGCCATACTAAAACTTTCCTGGCTGTACCTGTCTTAACATCAATATGAGCATGGTCAAGCCCATCTGACGCGTTTTTACCAACTGAACAATGCAGTTCCTTTCTGGAAACCAGAAAGGGTGGCTGACAGGGGTCAGAGCAATGCTTCAAAAATCACATACTGCATTTCGCAACTTATTAAACTAAAACAAGGATGAGGTGCAAGAACAAGCCCAAAAACACAGTAAACCATGAAACAGACAAATAAATTAAATAAAACCCATCACAAATAATTACTATATCTACTTAAGGTTGGAGGTCATAGATTGCTCTTTGTGGAAGCATAGCCATTGCGTGTTTGGCCCAACATCCAAGACTAATAATTATTATACTTTTTAGTTACATTACACATGAACATGAATCCAGTGTCCGGGGTAGTGTGCACAAATAATTCATTATAACATACGGGAATTCCAGGGGATGCTGTTACATAAAAACATTTATTTCCTAAAGTGTATACTTGTGGGTCATTGGTTGCTTATGGGGGAAATCATACAGGAATATGTTCTGTTATTGTAATAGCACTGGTGATATGGCTTGGGCAGTAATAGTACATAGCAGCCTTCTAAGTTGCACATTGTTCTTCCAAATTGAAAATTTGCTGTGCCTGTATGGCACATGCCCCAAAATGACTTCCTTTGGGGGTTACAGTTTGTATGGTAAGAATAATATCTCCTTGGTGCATGGAGATATTATGCGATTACCTTAATCCAATTAGTGTTAAGATTTTCTTTGATTGAGGACACTGCCCACAGATGAGGGTGCATGGGTTCCATGTGGAGGCTGCCAAGTATATTGTCCAGCATAATGAGAGATCTTTTCCTGCCACTGAGTACCAAGAACAGAAAATTTGGTATTCCTAACAAGTTGAGAGCTGCTTCTGAGGCTATAATTCCTTGTAACATAATTTGATTCCAGTCTGGAAGGGTTACCCCAATTTGTTTCAGTCCCTGTGAGAGGTTGTGGACTGAGTCTATAGGGAGTGTATCCAAGCCTGAAAAAGTGGTGATACAAAAGGAGAACATTGGGGGTGATGTTTGCTGATATTGTCATTGGACAGGGTCAGAGGATGGTTAAGAGAAAAATTGTAAATAAAAACAAACAAACTACAAAGCATAGATAAACAAGTGGTGGTGAAGAAATTAACTGAAGGTTTAGTGACATCACATAGAAAGACATACAACACTGAGTGACAAACAGCCATGGCATAACACACACGCACATAAATGAAATAAAATAAAAACTCTGGTTGGTTCCTTAGTTTGTTGTCTTCCAAGTCCTCCTCCTTGCTACTGTAAGAAATAAAGAGATCTGACCTCTGCAAGGCCTAATTAATTTCCTGAGCAATTAATTTGTTTATGCACATTGGGTGACTCCCATAGTTAATTCATAAATCTAAACATTGGAATTATATAAATCCTCCCCCCTTTTAATACTGTAAGAGCACGAACAGTATTACTTTTGTAGACAACCCATGCATAATGGCTGCCTGCTCCAGCACTGATTTGTAGGAATCCTCAAACATACATACATAGCAGGCACACCCACTTACACAAGCTTTCAATAAAACATTCATTACACTTGCACATGTGCTCACACAAATTTTTGTCACACACCCCTATCTCAGGGCACTCAGGCAAAGTCACGCACACACATACCCACCTGGGGATCTCCTCGAGCATACAAATATACATACACCCTATCTCATACATCCCACATAGTCAAGCACACACGAATTACTCATATCAGCACAGAAGCATGGTAAATGGCAGGATTTTTGAGACTGCTGCTTTTATTCCTCCTTACAGACAGTTTTAGCAGAACACGCAGAAAGAAGATAAAGTATATAGGCAAACCATATTAAATAGACAGACATACTTGCAAATTCAGTCAGATAAAGCAAAGGGGAATGGAGTTAGATACTGCAATGTAAGCACCTTGGAGTGCTAGCTTTTTGATGTGTTGCACAAGTTGTGGCAAACACCCATCCAGTCTCTGAAGTGGACCGTTTTAATTCCCTTCCAGGGGGATTATGCACTTCCTGCATGATTTGATCCCCTTCATCAATTTGTAATCCAGGGCCTCAGTCAATGGCCAATCCAGTTCTCTGCTGCATCTGTACTCATGCTACCATCGTGCCTTTCCAAGACAGCAGGTTCTTACTCTGAGTTTGTTACTTTCCCTTTTGTTTAATGTCACCAAGTCCTAGGATGTGTGACACAGATCACACAGTTCTGCTGGTGCCCTTTGTCAGCCTGTCCTTCCCACAGAGAAATGTATGTTACAGCTATGTGCAAAGGTCAGCACTCTTGTCTTAAATTAAACCTGTAGAAGTAAACAGGATTAGAAATACAGGGAGGGAATAGGAATATAATACACTTTCAAAACATTCCAGTTACTTTAGATAACTGTGTTGCTTCCCTTCCGCACTTCCGGTATTTTAGATATAGGGGATGTGTTTTGTAAAACTGAATAATTGTACCTTCCTAGGCACAAGTTATAAATATTAGAGAGTGATTGCCCTGGCATATTCAGGAGGGTATGAGTGCCACCTTCTAAGGAGCAAGGTGTAGAATAGAGCACATGCAATACATATTTGCCAGTTAAGAGAATGATACGTATTTTTAAAATAATAATTAGGGATGGGCGAACGCGGTTCGGAAGTTCGGAGTTCGGCCCGAACTCGAACTGTTCGGATGACCGAACTCAAACCCGAACGCGAACATACCGAACAAACCGAACACCGAACGGCGAAATGTCCGAACAGTTCGGTCAGTTCGGATCACGTTCGGATGAGTTCTGGTGGCAAAAAAAGGTTCACTGGAAGGTAAAACATTACAGGGAGGTGTCAGTCACTGAGGAGCAGACTTCCAGGCACCAGGGGTGGAGAGGCTTGCAAGAAACGAAACTAATTATCTGCCTCCCCACTTCCCAACACCTTCTGAGCTAGTCACTGTTCCTGAACAGCAGGTGTTGAGTAGGATTTTTAGATTGCTTTAAGTTTCATTTCACTTTTGTAATGAAATGAAACTTAAACCATAAAC
>QEPC01013498.1:1232226-1265932 GCA_003113815.1 Sphenodon punctatus | reverse complement strand
CCCTCCCACCCTCCCCTCCGAAGGACTGGGCAAACAGCCAGGTCTTACAGGCTCGACGAAAAGTCATCAGATCCGGGGCCAGGCGAGCTTCCTCCGAGAGGGAGTTCCAAAGTCACGGCCTGGCCACCGAGAATGCCCTCTCCATCATGCCCCCCCGTTTAACACGGGGGACCTCCAGGAAGGCACCCCCAGAAGACCACAGGGGCCGCCCTGGGGCGCGGAAGGCAAGGCGGTCCCCAAGGTATGAGGGGCCCAGATGGTATAGGGCTTTATAAACCAACACCAACACCTTGAATCTGGCTCGGTGTACTATAGGCAGCCAGTGCAGAGTGCGGAGCAAAGGTGTGATATGCTCCCATCGCCTCGTCCCCGTAAGGAGACGGGCCGCTGCATTCTTCACCACCTGCAGTCTCCGAATCAGAACCAAGGAAAGCCCCAAGTAGAGCGTGTTGCAGTAGTTTAGCCTCGAGGTGATGAAGGCGTGAGTAAGAGTGGCCAGGTTGGGCCGGAGATGTATGGGTGTAGCCTCCACACCAGATACAGCTGGCAGAAGGCGACTTTAGCCACCGCCTCCACCTGCCGATCCAGACGGAGGCCTGAATCCAACACCACCCCCAGACTCCGAACCTACTGGGCTATGGGAGGGCAGACCCCCCACCCACCCACCAGAGGGGTCGGCACCTCCCTCGCCCTACCCACCACCATCACCTCCATCTTATCAGGATTGAGCTTCAGTCTGCTCTGCTGCATCCAATCTGCCACAGCCTCCAAGCATTGGGAAAGCAACGAGACAGCGGGACCTGGGTCAGTCAAAAACGAGAGGTACAGCTGAGTATCATCAGCATATTGGTGACAACACACCCCGACCCTCTCACAATCTCCCCCAGGGGCTGCATATATACATTAAACAAAAGCGAAGACAGAATCGAACCCTGTGGAACGCCTCAGGTCAAGGCCCGGGGGCTAGATGTTCCAGCCCCCAGCACCACCCACTGGCTTCTCCCCAAGAGGAATGAGCGGAACCACCCAAGGACAGTCCCGTCCAGACCCCCCAGGTCTCGCAGCCATCTCAGCAGCAGCCCATGGTCCATGGTATCAAAAGCAGCTGAAAGATCTAGCAGGATCAAGAATATAGAACATCCTGCATCCATCTCCCGGAAGAGATTGTCCACCAAAGCCACCATCGCCGTCTCAGTGCCATAGCCAGGGTGGAACCCAGATTGAAAAGGATCAAGGAAACCGATACGGTCCAGATGTGCCTGGAGCTGCAGAGCCACCACCCATTCAATAACCTTCCCTAAAAAGGGAAGTTTAGAGACAGGATGGTAACTGGCGAGTGCGTCCACATCCAGCGAAGGCTTCTTCAGCAAGGGGCGCACCACAGCCACAGACTGGGCGACAACCTCCCCTGCTGAAGGGACGAGTTAACCACCCTCGCCAGAACCAACACCAATGTCTCCCTGGAAGCTTTTACCAACCAGGATGGGCACGGATCGAATTCACAGCTTGTGGCTCAAACAGACCCCAAGACATCCACCGCATCGGCCAGCATCACTTCCTGAAACTCCTCCCAGAAAGATCAACCAGACGGTGCCTCCAAAACCTCACACTCCTCTCCTACTGCATCCAACCTGGTGTTGAAGTTACTCTGGATCTGAGCGATCTTGTCTGCAAAGTAGGTGGCAAACTCCTCACAGCGGGCCTGGGACAAGTCCCCGTCCAGGCGGAGGAAGGCCGGACTCACCAGTCCCCGCACCACCCGGAACAGCTCCACTGGACGCGACTTTGCAGACGCTATGAGGGCAGCAAATAATTCCTTCTTTGCTGTCCTCACAGCCTCAACATAGGACCGCAAATGGGTCCTATGGAGAAGTTGATCAGATTCAGAGCGAGTCCAACGCCAGTGTCGCACTAGTCTCTGGCCTACCTACTTCATGCACTGCAGCCCCTCAGTAAACCAAGGGGCCCTGTAGTGATGAGACGGGGACATCTTGGAGACCCCCTATTGATGGCCACCCCCAGCACGATGTTCCAGTGCTGTACCAACACATCGACAGAGTGGCCGTCATGGTCCAGGAATAACTCCCTCAGAGCCTCCTGGAACCGCTGTGGTTCCATCAGCCTCTGAGGGCGGACCAACCTAACTGGTCCATTCCCCTTCTGGAGAGGGTGTGCTAGGAGGTCGATCTGCAAGAAATAATGGTCCGTCCATGACAAGGGCACAGATCTCACATCCCCCACTAATGGACCACCCGCCTCAAGGCCAGAATGGAAGACCAGGTCAAGGATATGCCCCCCCACATGAGTCGGGCAGTTGATCACTTGGGACAAGTCTATGGTTGCCATGGCAGCCATGAACTCCCGCTCCGCTCCCACAAGGCTGACATTGACATGAGTGTTGAAGTCCCCAAGGACCACGGTCCTGGGGGAGTCCAGCACTACCTTCGAGGCCAGCTCTGCTAGAGCGACAAGGGATGCCACCGGTCAAGAAGGGGCCTGGTATACCAGCAGCATCCCAAGCCTGCCCCCAGCCAAATCAAACACCACATGGAGGGCCTCCACACCTGGAATCTCCTGGACTGGATATCTCCTAACTGGCCAGTCCTCCCTAAAAAATAATAGCTACACCTCCTCCCCAGGCCTCCCAGCATACCCAGCCAGCACAAGGTCCGCCAGAACTGGTCCAGCCCCCTCGTCCAGCCGGGTCTCTGTAATGCACGCAAGGTCTGCCACCCAATCTAGAATGAGATCCTGGATAATTGGGGCCTTGTTCACTACAGACCTTGTGTTCCACAGCATCACCCCCCACAGGTGGACCCTGGACCCTGATCCATCCTCATCCTTGGTGGGGGGGGCGACCCTCCTAACCTCCACCAGGAACCATGGTCCCCTGGGAGGACGAGTCACCTGCCCCCAAGGACCATACCGTCCTCACCCCAGAACCACCCCTATAGCCGCTCCCTCCCCCCCATCCTCTAGAGGCTCTTCTAAAGAATTTAAAGTCTTCAGGTGCTTTTTGAAGGTGAGGAATGAGGAACCGAGATGGATATCTGGCGGGAGCAAGTTCCACACTGTGGGGTCCATTGCAGCAAACCCACCAGTTTAAGGGATCACCCACCAGCTTAAGGGATCCCCACTGAGGAGGTGGTATATCTGGGCACAAATAGCCATTAGGATGAGGTTCCAGGAGAAGGTCTCAAATATAGCCTGGGCCTAATTTATATGCAGCTATTTTGTAAACTTGCATATTACAGTAAATATGGATTAAGGAAACCATTCCCCCCCCCCCCATCTTTGTTTCTCTCTGTAATTTTTATGTGGTGATTTGGCACTAGACTGGCAATTGGTACCTCAGAGACTTTACCAGTTCAAGCCCCATTCACTTTACTACAGCTGTTGCCAGAGAAACACCTTCAAGATTGGAATGGAGGTTATCAAACTGCAGTGGTGGCTGGTGGTTTCTGAGACTGGTGGGACGGTGGGTGGGGCCAGCAGTGGACAGAGCCGAGCCAACAGTAGGTGGGCCAACAGTAGGTGGGCAACCCCAAAATTGCAACGAGCCAACAGTAGGTGGGCAACCCCAAAATTGCACAATTACATGAACATGCACACAAGAAATAGAACATGCACACATGGTCTTCTCTTGAAAACACAGAGAGAATGCTGCAAAACCCAACAGGATTATGAAATCCTAAATGGCACACCATAAATGCTGTATAGAGTTTTACAGAGGGCGAGGAGGCAAGCACAGTTAAGGAGAGGCCATGCAACACCCACCATGTGGGGCATTCATGGAAAGCCCACACCAAAATACATGGAAAATGCAGGAAAACCCAACAGCATAATGTGGAATCCTAAAATGCACACCTGCCATAAATGCTGCAATTAGTCCCTGGGAAGAAAAAGATACCCCACCCCTGATATAGCACTTTCAATCCTTTGTGTAAACTGAAAGCTCCCAGACCAGAGCAGTGAACAAGTGATAGCGATTCATGAAAAAATACATGGAAAACTCCTTAAGATCCTTCAAAGTAGAGTGGGGGGCAAAATTCAAAATGGCTAATGTAGCTATTTTTTCCTTCAAAAACACTAAAACGACACAAGTCTGGCTGCGTACAAAATCAGCAAGTATTTAAGTGTCCTTAATCACCAAATAAATTATTTGGAAAAGCTTCTATATTTTGTCTGTGATTTTTTTTTTCCACTACGAGCTTACCAAAATATCCCAACCAATTTAAGCATTCAAAGTTCAACTTTCTCAAGCATTATCACACAGCAAGAGGGACGTATGAAAGAAATATTTCTATGTTATCAAACACATAGATATCAAAGGGTTTTCCTCTCATTTTGGCTCCAATATTAAGTTTTTCAGGAGTTAAAATTTATTATGGAAAGGTAATCATATTACAATTCCATAGTAAAAAAACCCTCTTGTTTACAAGAAGAGTTAAGGCTCTTGCAAATTCAAACATGCACTAAAAAGCATGGAAATTGCAAGTTAAGGCTCCTGCCTTAACTTCCGTACCACATTATCAGTAAAGAAATTGTACAGTCTCACATATTGTGCTCACTTACAACTTAGGCTTTATGCACCCACACATTGCCTTCATCTTTCAGCCCCAGTCCTCTTCAGTTTGGGGGCAACACTGAAGCTGGGGACAGGAGGACATGTGCTCGCCCCTCACCCCCTCCATTCCCTCTATTCTTTCATGTCGGTTGGGGAGAATGGAACAGGTAATTAATGTCTCACAACCCTCCTTCTTACCTACTAGTCCCCACTGCCCTCCCAGAGTACAGTGAAGATGGGTACAGTCATATACAAATGTTTAATTTATACTTTAAGTTGGGTATGCATTGAAATTAATTAAATGGAATGGCCATGAGAAGGAATGGGGGCAACAGCAATGTTAATTTCTTAATAAATACGATTGTCATTCCAACATCCAATTAAGTGACTGTGAAATAATACAACACAGTTGTATCTTTGGGAGTACATGGGGAAGGCAAGAGGGTGTGAAAAAATGAGGAAGGCACCAGAACAGTGGTGTGTTATTTGTAGTTCTCAAGAACACCACCAGCAGCTACAGTTTCTGTAGTAAAGTGCTTATGATTTTGAATGTAGCAGTGTATCCTTGCCTGATACAGACCTACCACAGTGGGATCCAGTTACCCATGGGAGGTTTTGGAGGCAATCAGAAAGCTGTAAGGAGGTAAAACACCAGGACCTGATTATATCCTAGTAGAAGTGTATATAAGATCCTCCCAGATTGGTGGCTCCTTGCCATAGTGCACTTATTTTCACTAATTAATGCCACTGCTATGCTCCCAGATATCTGGAAAACTAGTATTATTATACCCATATTTAAGAAGAGAGATAAAACAAACCCTGGGAATTACAGACCCATCAGTTTATTATGTATAATATCAAAAATATACACAAGACTGTTATTAAATCGATTGCACGCATTGATTGAAGCTGAAGGAATCCTTGCTGAAGAACAGGTGGGTTTTAGGAGTAATAGATCTACCATTGGGCAAGTTTTTGTCCTAAATCATATAATCAATAAATATAAATGTTGTAAGCGCAAGGTTTACGCAGCATTTATTGACCTGTCCTCAGCTTTTGACTTGATTTGTAGATCAAAGTTATGGTTGGAACTTGACTGATTACAAATGGACAAGCGTTTGCTGTTCTTTATCAAGTCTATGTATTCCAAAACAGTGTTGAGGGTGAGAATGTACCCAAACGGTACTCTTTCAGATCCAGTACAGACTCACCAAGGGGTTAGTTAGGGCTGTTTGTTAGCACCAGCACTATTTAATATCTACGTTAATTCTCTCATAACGGGGCATAAAGATGCTGGGAAATATCATCCACCATGTGTTGGTGCCAAGAAAGTCTTCATGCTGCTTTATGCTGATGATACAGTTTTACTCTCGCTTAGCAAACTGGATTAGATAGATCATTGAGGTATTTTGGGGATCGATGCAAAGAAAAGAACCTTAAAGTAAATTATGATAAGAAAAAAACCCTGGTTTTTTCCAAACGATTTATTAGATATTCCTGGACCTTGCAGGGCCACAGATTAGAACAGGTTCGCGCATATAAATATCTGGGAGTTATCTTCACTTATAACAGATCATGGCAAGCTCACATTCTGGCAGCTAAACAGAAGGCGAAGATGGAATCCTTGATCATTCTACGTTTCTTGTGTTTCTAAGGGCAACGGTGTATGAAGGCAGTTCAAAAAATAACAGAGGTCAAATTAATAGCACAAATGCTTTAGAGTCCAGATTTGAGGATATGACCGCTATGCCACAGTCTATCTTGAACCAGTAATTAATGGTCTATGGAAAAAAATTTTGGCAATTCCCCCTTCATCTAACCCTGCCATAATAAACTTGGAACTGGGTACTCAGTCTCTACCTGCATTAATAAAATCACAAATATTGTCATTCTGGGCTAAAATAAGGAACACTCCAGACACCTCCCTCATGAGTTTGGCCATGAATGAAAAACTTCAAGACAAACAATGTAGCTTAGACCCTTGATGATCTGACGGGAAGGCATGTCTTACGTCTTTAGGCTTTTCAGAGGCTTTTTTTCATTATTATACTAGTGGCCTCACTGTCAAACTCCTTAAACGAGTGATGGATGTGGATAGACAAGAACAGAGGGCTGTGGCCTGTAGATCCTTTATTTCCCCTTTTTACAAATACCTGATTCCAGCTAAGGGCGGGGCTCCATATACCACAATCTAACAGACCCCGTACTCAGAAAAGCTTTTACCAGTCTTAGATTACAAACCATGCACACGGCTGTTTTGTTGGGAAGGTATCAGAGAACCCCATATGAGGACTGGAAATGCCTTTGCGGAACAGAGGTGGAAGACCTAAGACATTATATACTGACATGCCCTTTATATGATACACAATTGCAAGTTACTACGGGATAGGATTCCTCTAGACCCAAAATTCAAACATTAATGTATTTGATGGGAGATTCTGACCACTTAAGAACTAAGTTGGTCGCAATCTATGCTTCTAGAATGGCTGGAATTTGTATAAATTTTGAGCAGAAGCTGTACGTGGATATTAGCCAGACCACAAATGCTCTGACTATGGACTAGGGATATATTTAGGGGACTTTATGCTAGACCAATAAGTTTCCTGATCTCAGAGGTAGAACTATTTTCTAAGTGCATATATTTAGCCAAGATTTCCTAACTTTATAGCTATAACTATAAATTTTATGATCTCTCATGGACGTATTATTATGTCCTGGGATGTTGTATCTCTTAAAAGCATAATGTCGTTTAATACATTGTATATTATAGTATTTTATTATTTTATCTTATTTTTGTGTAACTGCAGAGATATGACCCTAAAGATCCTGCATATGCATATGTTGATGTTGTTGTGATGATATGTGATGGCCATGTGGCTTACAATAAAACTTAGTAGTAGTAGTAGTAAAGCAGTTTACTTACAACGTTCTTGAATTATGTACAGGAGGGTTCATCTATTAATCTCAGGCAGAGGGCTTCCTTCTGGCAGCTCTGCATACCAAGTTCTGCTTACCAGTTCTCTCACTACACACACTGACTCTCTGCAGGATCCCAAGGATACACAGGGTAACAACCTCCTAAAGTGATAGTATCCCACAGGTGCCATCTTCTGCCTCTGCAAAAAGGCATTTTGAGTATTGCCCATACACAAGATGGTGCTGTCCTGCTTTTGAGAAGCTGGAATAGCCCTTAGAACAGTGCGCAGATATCCAGCACAGATTTCAGATTTCCACGTGCCATTCTGAAATGACAGGTAACCTCCACAGATTAAAAGGGGCTGCTCCATTTCAGCCCTTGTTATAGTTTTGGAAAGAGAAGGCTAGGGGCAGGGATCACCTTTCCTTCTAGCTACCTTCTTTGTCTGCAGCACTGTACTGTATCAGTCCCTTTCAGGACTGGGTTGTCCAGGGTAGGATTTGGAGGGACTCTGTGTGGTGAGCCTAGGCAGCATAAGCTGTGTTATTTAGCTGTTCTCAAACCAACAGCAAAGAAATTATCACGAGAAGGGGCCCAGTTGCAGAACCATTTGCTTCTTTCTGAACTAGGGGGGAGTTCCAAAATCATAGAACCCCCACCCAATCCTGTAATATGGATTCTAATTGGTGCTGCAACTACCAGTCAAAATTCAGGTTCCAGAAGTGGACAAACCAGTGCCACTTTCAGCAGCTGTCAGCTAATGGAGTTGCAGGTCACAGGGGTGAGGGAGGGAGAGGCCAAAGTGGGAGGAGCAGGCAGAGGGAAAGTAGGAGCAGGATATGAGTATTTGTGTTTTAAGGTGAAGGAATAAATAAGTGGATGTGGGGTCACGGTCTAAAGTTTTGGATATTGACTTAGTTATTCAGAAGAGAGTGTAAGTTCTCTTTTCTGTGCTGAGTAGCACTCTAAGTAAAGAAAGCCCTTTATGCTTATTTCAACAGTCTTGGCTGACTACAAGGAATACAGCAGACCAGTGAGCACTGTTGCTTGAAAAATGATAACAGCTGAGGTCTGAGCTGGTAAGTGAATTTTCTAAACTGTTCAATATACTATCTGTGATATTGTTAATTACCATCCTAGACAAGACCTAATGCTGTAAGTTAATCACTAAACATTACACTGTAAAGTTTTTCTAAAGTGTTTGTGCAAATGTTTGGCCTTTTTGATCATGGAAGTATTGAAAACCTGGTTGTACATTTGTTGGCACAGCTATTCTTCCCTTCTTTGTAATGAGTAATAATTAGAAATATAAAGTGGCAAAGCATGATACTTGGATGGAATTGCCATATAGTATGGTCAGCTGCAGCTGTGAAGTACTGACTGATAACAGTTAGCTGGCTAATGGTTAGAAATCTCAGCATTTTACTCACAGTATCCTGAGCTGATACACAGGATTAATATTATTATTAGCAGCAAGCATGGCTATAGCACCAGCAATGTACCTGGCACTTTACAAAGTAATGGAATAGACACGGTCCCTGCACTAGGGCTTACAATCTGAGAGATTGGGGAGGGGGGGGCAAAGGAAGGGGAACAGAGGGAGAGACAAGGAGTGTAACATTCACGAGGATGCGAGGTCTCAGGTGCACATGCTTGGCTTGGTTACATCAAGAATGATGGCTGGCTGGTCCATGTGGTGAGGATATGAGTACAAAGACCTCAGGTGACAGACTGTACTGGATGGTAGGTATCATCAGCAGGAGTTAGGTGAGGGGAGTGAGGAGTCAGGGAGGGCAGAGTGGAAGAGGTGGGTCTTGAGGAGGGGTTTGAAGATACGAAGGGAGGGGGCAAGGCGAACGTGGGCAGGGAAGGAGTAACTAGGGAGAAGGAACGAAGGCATTTAGGGGAACAGAGGAGACATGGGAGGGCAAGAGAGGGGACAGTGGAGGAGCGGAGTTCATGGACTGGAGTACGGAGGGAACTTAGTGCAGAGAGGTAGGGGGGATCAAGGTTGTGAAGAGCTTTATAGGTGAAGACTAGGAGCTTGTGCAGGATTCGTTCAGGAAGGGGGAGCCTGGTGACCCCATCGATAAGGATTGACAGGGAGGAGGGAGAGGAAGGATGGGGCGGGGGGAGGGAGATGAGGAGTTCAGTTTTAGTCATGTTGAGTTTGAGTTGACGTTGAGACATCCCGGTAGAGATGTCAGAGAGACAGCTGGTGAGGTGAGCTTGCACAGATGGAGAGAGAGAGGGAGGAGAGAGAGGGAGTTGTGTGTCATTAGCGTAGAGGTGATATTGGAAGCCATGGGAGGCACTGAGATTGCCTAGGGACAGGGTGTAGATCGAGAAGAGGTGAGGGCCAAGGACACAGCTTTGGGGAACACCAACCAAGAGAGGAAAGGAGGAGGAGAGGAAGTTGGCAAGAGTTGAAGGAGTGGTCAGAGAGGTAGGAGGAGAACCAGTCAAGGATGGAGCCACAGAAGCCAAGGGAGCGAAGTGTAAACAGGGGGAAATACATGGAAGGATCAACAAGATATACACTGCATGCAAATACACAAGACCCACATAACGTCAGAAACCAGAAGATGATCGTGCGAGAACAAGGAGAGCGATAATACAAGAACCAGAGGGCTGGCAAAGATTTTGAGACTCGGGGTTTTCAAATGTGACAGTGGCCCGCTTCACCTCACTTTGATCAGTGTGAACCACAGGCCACATCACATTAGTTCCCAGCTGCCAGATGTTGGCACGGGATAGATCCTGGCCAAGGTGGTGGCTAGTGCTGACTGTTACTTGGGAAGGTCTCCGAGTCACAGCCTGCGCTAGCCACCACCATGGCCGGGACTGGCCCCTTTCACGTTTGAATGTCCACTTTATAGAATGGCAGGCTTTCACGTTTGAATGTCCACTTTATAGTCCAGTAATAATAAGATTGAACTTTAAAATACTTGCAAAAGAAATTATTTTTTGAGACACCAGTCAGACTACCATAAGAAACATACTAAAAGTTGCAATGTCCAACTTGATGTAAGATGGTCTCTTTTTATGTCCCTAGTAGTTATTGGAAATGGCTGAAAAGTAACAATCACTTGACATTTTAACATCTCACTTCTATGGGGTCAAATGGGTCCTTTTTTCATAAAGTAGTTTAAACATTCAAACATTTAATTAATAGGGCCATTTTTGTCTCTTTATTATCAGCACAACAATCAGGAAAAAACAAAACATATAATACTTCTAAAGCTAATCTTTCAAATTTCCTTTGCTGAACCTTTGCAATATCAGTATTAACACTTGTTGATGAAGCCATTTCTGTGGCTATACTTCATAGTACCTGGATCTAAGTATTGGAAACTGACACAAACAAGGAAATCAGTCACTGTCATAATCTTCAGTCTCCGTCACTGTTCTGTTGTTAGTATTCAAGCAGTCTCTGGCTTTACACACTTTGCATACAATTGTGCATTCTAGTCCATTTTTTCTGCAGCTGCATTTCATGGTGTCACAGCTGCCTTTGCAGCTGCACTTCACTATTTTCAGGAGTTGTGCTGGAGCTGGTGGANCAAGGTTGTGAAGAGCTTTATAGGTGAAGACTAGGAGCTTGTGCAGGATTCGTTCAGGAAGGGGGAGCCGGTGAAGAGAGGCGAGGAGGGGCTGCACGTGATTGAAGCAACGGGTGAGATGGATGACCCTGGCAGCAGAATTTTGGGTGGAGATAAGACAAGAAAGGTAAGAGCAGAGGAGGTCAGTGAGAAGGTTACAGTAATCGAGGTGAGAGATGACCAGGGCGTAAACCAGGGTTTTGGCAGAGCACTGAGAGCAGACACAGAGAAAAGGGTGAATCTTAGCAATGTTATGGAGGGAGAAGTAACAGGATTTGTCAACAGAGTCAATGTAGGGTTTAAAACTTAAGAAAGGGATAAGTCAAAGATGAAGCCTAAACTACTGGCTTGGGGGATGGGAAGGATGGTGACCCCATCGATAAGGATTGACAGGGAGGAGGGAGAGGAAGGATGGGGCGGGGGGAGGGAGATGAGGAGTTCAGTTTTAGTCATGTTGAGTTTGAGTTGACGTTGAGACATCCCGGTAGAGATGTCAGAGAGACAGCTGGTGAGGTGAGCTTGCACAGATGGAGAGAGAGAGGGAGGAGAGAGAGGGAGTTGTGTGTCATTAGCGTAGAGGTGATATTGGAAGCCATGGGAGGCACTGAGATTGCCTAGGGACAGGGTGTAGATCGAGAAGAGGTGAGGGCCAAGGACACAGCTTTGGGGAACACCAACCAAGAGAGGAAAGGAGGAGGAGAGGAAGTTGGCAAGAGTTGAAGGAGTGGTCAGAGAGGTAGGAGGAGAACCAGTCAAGGATGGAGCCACAGAAGCCAAGGGAGCGAAGTGTAAACAGGGGGAAATACATGGAAGGATCAACAAGATATACACTGCATGCAAATACACAAGACCCACATAACGTCAGAAACCAGAAGATGATCGTGCGAGAACAAGGAGAGCGATAATACAAGAACCAGAGGGCTGGCAAAGATTTTGAGACTCGGGGTTTTCAAATGTGACAGTGGCCCGCTTCACCTCACTTTGATCAGTGTGAACCACAGGCCACATCACATTAGTTCCCAGCTGCCAGATGTTGGCACGGGATAGATCCTGGCCAAGGTGGTGGCTAGTGCTGACTGTTACTTGGGAAGGTCTCCGAGTCACAGCCTGCGCTAGCCACCACCATGGCCGGGACTGGCCCCTTTCACGTTTGAATGTCCACTTTATAGAATGGCAGGCTTTCACGTTTGAATGTCCACTTTATAGTCCAGTAATAATAAGATTGAACTTTAAAATACTTGCAAAAGAAATTATTTTTTGAGACACCAGTCAGACTACCATAAGAAACATACTAAAAGTTGCAATGTCCAACTTGATGTAAGATGGTCTCTTTTTATGTCCCTAGTAGTTATTGGAAATGGCTGAAAAGTAACAATCACTTGACATTTTAACATCTCACTTCTATGGGGTCAAATGGGTCCTTTTTTCATAAAGTAGTTTAAACATTCAAACATTTAATTAATAGGGCCATTTTTGTCTCTTTATTATCAGCACAACAATCAGGAAAAAACAAAACATATAATACTTCTAAAGCTAATCTTTCAAATTTCCTTTGCTGAACCTTTGCAATATCAGTATTAACACTTGTTGATGAAGCCATTTCTGTGGCTATACTTCATAGTACCTGGATCTAAGTATTGGAAACTGACACAAACAAGGAAATCAGTCACTGTCATAATCTTCAGTCTCCGTCACTGTTCTGTTGTTAGTATTCAAGCAGTCTCTGGCTTTACACACTTTGCATACAATTGTGCATTCTAGTCCATTTTTTCTGCAGCTGCATTTCATGGTGTCACAGCTGCCTTTGCAGCTGCACTTCACTATTTTCAGGAGTTGTGCTGGAGCTGGTGGAAGATCTATCATGATTGGGTACAACATACCATCTAGTTCCTTCCATCCCACCACTCAGTAACATTCATGCTCGAAATGTCATTTCCAGTCCACATCCGTACCTGGTAGTACACCCTCAAGCGGAGATATTTTGTAGCAGCAGATGTTGGAGGGACTTGTTTAGGCTGAACAAACGATGAAGAAATAGCCACTTCCTCAGAAAATACCTGGAGGTGATATTCATCCATTGTTATTTCGGGAAGAGCGCTGTACAGGATTCCTACAGCTCTTTCACCAGCTGCAGTAATTGTAGCCTGAGAAAGATCTTGGCGAAGAAACAGCAATGCTTGTTTTTGAAATTCACTACTGACCATCAGTGTACATACACCAAGTCCTTTCTCAAGTCCATAAACCCTATAAGTTGTGTCACACACAAGAACGGCATGTGCAAATAGTAATCGTTTGGATACTTCTTCACCAAGTTGCTGTTGAACACTTTTAATGTTCAACGTCTTTCGTACTCCTCTTTTCTTTGGCTCTGGAGAGAAATACAATGTCCTGCTTGCTGTGGTGACATGAAAACAAAGCAGGATGAACAGACTGGTGTCATCTCCTACAACAATGGGTATTTTCAGACGTTACGAGATCACAGTGAACCACGGTGAATATGCACCTGTGGTCAATGTGTCTCGAACGCCTGTTTGGCGGCCGCCAGATGTTCGCCACGGTCAATACCCGCATGGGGTCAATTTGAACCATGCTTCCCAGGCTAGCGGGGGGAATGTCCCGGGAAGCATGGTCAAAGAGATCCCCAGCGGGGACCAACAAAAAGTAATGTCTGGCCGGGTGCCACGGCCCGGGATCCCCGGCGGGATCCCGGGCCGTGGCGAATCCAGCCCGCCGCAGCCGCCGCATTGGCCCCGCCGCCCGCCCATCTCCCCGGAGGGCGGGCGGCGGGAGTGTGGAGGGGGCGGGGCCGTTTGGCCGCACGTTGCGCCGCATGGCCCCGCCCCCTCACAGAATCCCCGCCGGAATCCCCCCAGCATGTCTGTTGCAGCGTGACGGGGTGACCCCGGCGAGGAATGAATAGGGTGATTTCGGTACGGGGCCAACAGGCCCCGTAACATCTGAAATCACCCAATGGTGTCAATGGACCAGGCTAGCTTGACAGCTATTTGAAAAATCAAAACATCAGCATCCCCGCTAGCTTGAAGTATTGTAAATCCCTTGTCCTTTAGATGTATTGTCAGTGCACTGATGAATCGTTCTTTATTTGACTTGCATGAAAGGAATTCTTGTTTGTTGATCTTCAGCTTCATTTCGTTAGTGAAGGTGATTTCTCGACCGACTCTTCTAGATCTGCTGGTATGTGCCATGTCCTTGATTGAGGGTCCAGTACAAATGGACTGTTGTAGCTCCCAGGTAATATTTGTGTGCATAATAAGAATACTGTTCCATGATGGCTGAGTAGGATTGGTTCACAGTCCATTGGATCCTATGAAGAGTCGCACCATCCAGCACAAACGTCACTCCACTTGTTAGCCTACAGACTATAGTATTGTCTGCCTGACATAATGTTTGAACAGTATGAAGAAGTTCAGGTTTATTTGGTTTTCGGAAAAGGAAGCTGCTGTCAAACAAGGATGCTGGGTGTGAGCACAATTCATATCTGAAGCAATCTTCTTCTGAAATGTTGCTGGATTTGGCAATGAGTAGGAATCTCTGGAACAGAAGTGTTGGGTCCAATTGCTTTATCACCCCTCGAGGTGTTTGCTTTGTAGCTAGCTGTACAATTTTTTCCTTACATTTAAATGAAATATCTTGGGCAGTCTTTCTAATCATTTTGTTTATTATCTTCTGTCCAATTTCCCTAGCAATATTAGCATTGACATCTGTAGATGCAACCATTCCTGTGGCTATACTTCATAGCTGATGATCACCTTCAAAGGGTGATGATTCTGTTAAATATTCAAGTATTATCTGAACATCCTTACAGTCTCTTTCCTGTCTGGAGTCCCAGCTTTCCTTATGTTGGTTACCTGTTACATATGATACTTCAGTCAACTTCTCCATCAGTAAGTTGACCTCCAAACAAGCAGAACAAGATAATATCCAAATTGAGGGTTGAACCTCAGCCATTCCTCTGCTTTTCATCGGTCCTCCAACAGTCTTCAGGTTTCGCATAAATTCCTGCTCAATGACCAAATCGGTGACAGACGTGCCCCAAATCTGTCTGACCTTCTAATGACATGCATTCCATACTCAAGTTTTGAGAAAACTGATGGATTGGTGATTTCTAATTTTTTCATTTTTTTGGATATAAAGGTATACTGACTTGCTATAATTGTTGTGGCCAGCTGCAGTAAAAAAAAAAAAGGAAGCATCTCACATAAGGTCTGAAGATGTAACTTCCACTTACCAATCCTTTCTGTTCTACTAAATTTCCACATCAGTCCTACCATCTCCATATACTGCAGCCACAATGCTGCTGTATGTGCATCAGCCAAATGATTTTTTCTTATTTGAAGTAGTTGCACAACCTTCCTGATATTAGGAGATAAGCAAACATCATAAATGTCCATCTTGTCTGACATACTCTGTCATAGATGTTCTTCATCTATGCTGTGGAGTTATCCCTTCAAGTGTTGAGCCACAGGAAATGCTAGATAATCACTCGAATCTCATGACTTCGTGGTATGGTGCACAAAATCCAAGAGTATGTAGAGTGTCAATCAAGTAATGTGAACCATAATGGTGGTGTACTTGAATTGCCAGTCCAATCTGCAGTGGAGTTAAGAGGACTTTGGTCTCACTGCTTGCATGGTGGATTCTCCAACTGGATTTATTTTAATTGAGTTGTTTTTCCCAACAAACAATGTAGCCAGGAAAACAGCAAGGCTATTTGGAATATAATAGTTATCAACATCCATGCAGCATTTCAGTTAATATCAATAATATAGTATGTTATTGTGGCAGGACTGTGCCACAAAATGGTGCCTGCCATATGGGCCAGCTAAGATGGCCACCAGAAAGGAAGAGGAAGTGGATGGGCGTGGCCCGTAGAATAAAAGAGAGGTCAGCCTGAAAAGGAGAACATCTCGGCAGTCTGCTCCTGACCAGCAAGGAGAGAACATCTCCTGGAGAGGCTGGCTGATCTGGATGCCTGGCAGGAAAGAGTGCCTGGATGTGAGTGGAGATAGCTAGCCAGAGACTGTGATTGTGGCTAGGCTCTGCTATATGGACTATGGGTGGCCAGAGGTTTGGTGCCTGGCCTGGGATATTATAAATAAACTGTAATTGAGCCTGACCCCTGAGTGGCAACCTTCTTGGGCATTGATCCTGACAACATTTAGCCCACAGTGAAGTAGCGACCTGTTACAGTTATATTTATAAGATTTTAAGTATATATTGATTTCTAAAATTCAAGAATTTGTAATTCAGATTAGATTTTTATTTACAATGGACCCATTCAGCCCCTTAGAAGCAGAGATATTACAATTACAAGTCGGTATTACTATAGCACCCCCACTCCCTCCAGCCCCCCCCCACACACACACTCCCTCTGCTCCCCCACTGACTCCCTCCCTCCACCCACCCTGGCATTTACCTGGATGTTCTTCCGTTAGGTTGGCCATACCTGCCCTTTAAAAGAGCACGTTTATGAAAAAATACATGGTGCAGGGCTGCACTTGGAACAATGCAGCCCTGCAACATGTATTTTTCATCAGCTTCCTCTTTTAAAGGGGAGGTATGGCTACCCTACCCTCCGTGCTGCGCACCACCCTTCAGCTAACTGTGAGGCCTCCAAAGTCCCAGTCTTGGGGAAGGGCCATGTGCTGATCCAACAGGAAGAGGAAACAGATCACTTCCTGTATGGTTGGAGCATGGCCCCTCCCCTTGTCAGACCCTGGGAAGAGGCCTCAGCAGCCATACGAGGCCTTTAAAGACCAGACAGTCGTCTGGAGGGTGGCCTGCGGTGCCCGGGGTACTCTTCCCTATCCGCCCTGTCGTAAGGCCAGCCTGACAACTGAGAATGAAAAAAAACATTGTGCATCGAGCTGGACATTGCAACTTTAAATATGTGGTTTCTTATGCTAGACTGATTGGTGTCTCACATAAATAATTTCTTCTGCAATATTTTAAAGTTTGCTTGCACTTTTTGCTATCTTTCCTGGACTATTACTGGACCCAGTCCGGAGTGCCTGCCAGTTCTGAGCATCATAATGGCCGTGATAGCACCCAAGCGCCGTCACATTAGAAAACACCCTCAGTATAACCAGTATTCCTACAGAGATGCTGAGGCACTAAATAACCAAACCTCATCCTGGTTCAGCTGTCGTCAGTTGGTGTGATAGCCATGGAGTGCTGCAGTCCCTGCAGGAGCCTTAAAGGTACAGAGCATCTTTAGCTGCTTGCTTTGCCTATTAATGCAGGGCTGAGGCATTATAACTCTATGGGGGGGCTGAGTCCTGACACTCCTGGGGGAATTATGCTCTCTTTTTCATTTGCTGAGGAAAATAGATGCCCCTGTGTGTTCAGTCTGGCTTCCTCTTTCTTCAGGTTGTGAAGTTTCATGGAATGTCATTTACGTAGAGATAGATTGTGCCCTAAAGTGACGGTGAGAGGCATTGTGTGTGCTTTGCTGGCCTATTCATATCCCGCAGGAAACATTATGCCTTGGGAAGTGACAGCTCCTCCAATGAGCCACCTGTAATCTACTAAAATGCTTTAAATAGGGTGATTGGCTTCTCCCAGCATGCCCTAACAGTTTCACAGCCCACTCCTTGTTGGTTACTCACTGACCATAGCAAGGAGCAGAAACACTGTTCCTGTGCTCTGTCCACGAGCATTGTCCATGATGTGGGGAACCCTAATGCCAGGAACACAACCCGAGGAGTGTCTGTGGACCCATCTCTCCTCCCCTGGCCACAAACACATTCTAGGACTTGATTCCCAGCAACACGATCTTCTGCTCCTTAGAGGAGCTGGAGTCTGATGGTGGCATGATGGTGGAGGGCACAGTAGAAAGCTCTGGAGGTTCTCAGGGGTCAAGGTACAGCCCTCCCCTTATCAGAATTCTGGTTGCAGTCCTATATGGGAAAGAGGAGATGAGCCTTCACCTTCCAGCCTGTCCACTACCTCTTAAGTGAAAAAAGCACATGGAAGCCACAGAAGAGAGCTGTATCTGCCAAGCACTTGCCCCACACAGTGCTATCTTGCAGTGGTCTCCGCCCATGTCTAGTAGGGGAATCAGGCCTGTCCTATGGTTACAAACACTTCCTTTGGCTTTTCCCCTCCGGTAATAAGGAAAGTTCCTTATGTAACCCTGCCTTGTGAGAGCTCCTACTGTTCCCACAGTAGAAGTGTGCACAAGGGACCCATGCCATTATTCTTTTTTGTTTTTGTTATTTAAATATACAAATATTTTCATAAATATTTTCATAAATATCACATTTTCATTTTCATTTTTGCTTTTGTTTTCTGTTTCCATTGGTTTCAATAGAAACCACATTTTTGCATGTAACATTTTTGTTTTTCATTATATTTGGATGAAACGTGGAAAGATTGTACCTCCAGTGGAAGGCATTATGCATACCAAAGTTCAGAAAAAATGGATAACGGAATCATTTTATAAGCAGTTGACTTACCTTATTTTGCAAAAATCTGCATATACATTTCGGCTGTAATGTCTTTTTCTCCCATCTAATGTGGATGAAACTTGGCAAGTTTATACTGCTCCCAAAGTTTACTACCTGTGCCGACTTTCAGAAGACTTGGATAAAGGGTCCTGGTGGTATAAGCAATTAATTTTTAAATGTATATCTGACTGTAACATCTCTGTAGTTCAACCAGTGTACATGACATTTGACATGGCTATATCACACACCTTTAGGATCATCTCTGCCAAATACCAGAAAAATGTGATGAAGGGTTCCAATTTTATAAGTCTGCACAGAATATGCAGAAAATGAGCCTATGCCAGAGATTCTCTTATGTGTCACTGTGGTATAAGATCTGTTTGTGATGCCAGTTGGCCAGCAGAAATGTCAATCAAATATCCTCATTCTGTGCTGTGACCACCCCAACATCTCTCCCCTACTTGTTACTGGGAAGTTGGAAGCATCTGTAGGAAAGAGCCAATAGAGATTCTCTTCTGTCCTCTGTCACAGTGCTGCAGGATGTGATTGTGATGATAGTTGGCCAATCTGGATGTGTAAACCATGGGTAATTTCAGACGTTACAAAATTGCTGCTCACCATAGGGAATCCCAGTAGATTCTGTGTGGTGGCAGCGATCGTGGTAACGTTTGTTTGATCCCCGCCAAATGTTCACCACGGTGAATTTCTGGCGGGGATTAAAGCTAACCACGGTTCTGGACCTCAGGCCGACCTGAGGTCCAGAACCATGGTTAGATTGGCCACGATCCATGATGGGCCAAAAGTAACATGTGTTACCTTGGCCCATCATGGATTGTGCCCCCAACCACGGTACAGGATCAGGTGCAGAGGCCACATTGGCCGCTTCACCCGCCCGTCTCCCCGAGGATGGGCGGCCATCGGAGCACAGGGGGGCAGGGCTGTGTGGCTGCACGTCGCGCCATACAGCCCCGCCCCCACAGAGATTCCCCAGCATGATGGAGCCGGCATGTCTAAAGGATGACTGGCTTCATCACGGACTGGGATCTGAGAGAGAGCCCAGTCCAGGATTCAGCGAGGCGGGCCAAACAGACTGTCATGTCTGAAATTACTCCATCTCTCCTGATTGCTGGGATGCTATCCCCATTATGACCCTTTTATGCCTGCCTCAGGACTACCCCCTATACCAACCTCAAAACCACCACCGATTGGTTCTGTAAAGCTGGAATCATGCAGTAATTGGCCAGTGAATGCATCTATTAGTCTGCTGGGTTGCTCCCTATCCTCCTTCCTACAGCCTCCCTCCCCCTGCCATGCCAGGTTCCTGCCCCTGACTGGCACTGCATGTGCTGCTATTTATCTGAATAATGGTCTTCAAGGGGAGAACTTCAATTGCTTATAAATTGGGGCCCTTTCTCAATTTGTCCTGTAGTTTGGCAGAGATGACTGGGAAGGTGTGGGATACATTCCAGCACAGGGGTAGGGAAGAAAAGCCATTAATGACAGCTAAATAAACCATCCCATTTTCTTCTGGCTTCCATTTCTGACCCTGAAATGGCCAATATTGACCTTTTCCTCATCACGTTTCACATTTTTGGGCACACACTCCTAATGGGAACATTTCCCAGAGCTCAGCCCCCTCCGCCCATTAATTTGATTGTCAGGGCTGAGATATTTTTCCCTATGTGCATCACCTTGCACTTATCAACATTGAATTTCATTTGCCATTTTATTGCCCATTCACCTAGTCATGCAAGATCCCTCTATATTTCCTCACAGTCTGCCTGGGTCTTAACTATCTTGAATAATTTGGTGTCATCTGCAAATTTAGCCACTGCACTCCTTACCCCTTTTTCAAAATCATTAATGAATATGTTAAACAATACTGGTCCCCGTATTGACTCCTGAGGCATCCCACTGTTTACCTCTTTCCAACTTGAACAATGTCCATTTATTCCTACCCTTTGTTTGCTGTCTTTTAACCAGCTACCAGTCCATGACAGGACTCTTCCTCTTATCCCATGACTATTTAGTTTGCGCAGGAGTCTCTGATGAGGGACTTTGTCAAAAGCTTTTTGAAAATCCAGATATAATGTATCAACAGGATCGCTCCTGTCCATGTGCTTATCAACAATCTCATAAAATTCTAATAGGTTAGTAAGGCCTGATTCCCCTTTGTTAAAGCCATGATGGTTTTTTACCCATCAAATCATGCTTGTCAATATCTCTAGTAATTCTGTTTTTAACAGTGGTCTCCACCAGTTTGCCCAGTTGCAGTCTGTAGTTTCCAGGGTCACCTCTGGAGCCCTTCATAAGAATTGGGGTTACATTTGCTAATCTCCAATCTTCTTGCGGAGAGGAAGATTTTTAGTCATAAGTTACATTAGTATATTACGGATACTAGTTCAGCAATTTCAAATTTGAGTTCTTTCAGTACCCTTGCATGAATACCATCAGGCCTGTGTGACTTGTTACTGTTTAAATTATTGATATGCAATAAACCTCTTCTAGTGAGATGCCAATTTTCAAGTTACATATTTGAATGTTGTGAACTTTAAAACCCTCTATATTCCTCAATATTTGTGCAAAAGTGGTGTAATGTGGCAGTCATGACCAACAGATGGTACAATGCAGAGACCCAAGTCTGGAAGGGCCAGCAGCTGGAGGGGCTTGACGCTGCAGGAGAGCATCATGTTGTTTCTGAGGAGAAAGTATAAGAGGGAAGCATGCATTTCAGGAAGAGAGACTGTAAGGATCCTGAGAAGCTGCTGGTGATAAGTGCAGTGTGTGCATCCCCTTGAATAAGAGGAGAGCAAGAGAATGTGTGTGATGTGCCAGTGAGCAGGAAAAGGAGAAGCTGCGGGACCCTGTTTGGGAGGACTGAATGGCCACAGAATGAGGTGTGCGCAGCACAGAGGCAGCACCAGGCCTTTCCAGCCAGGATTTGCAGACCACCAAGGGCTAGGGTGGGTGGTTTTTCGTTTTATGTTTATATTTTTATGGCTTTACCCTAAATGTGGTTTTATATTGGTATTTTATATGTTTTATATTTTTGTTCTAAAGTGTAAGCCACCTCGAGCTGCTTTGCAGAAGGGGCAGGGTATAAAATTGTAAAATAAATAAATTTCAGACATTACACATTAGTGTTGTGGAACTTGTTGGTTGGTGATGTACTGGGTCAGACCAATGGTCCATCAAACTCAGCATCCTGTCTTCAACAGTGGCCAATATGTGTCTCTTAGGAGAAGTACTCAACAAATCACGATGGACAATCCATTCCCTGTTGTTCCAGCCCCCAAAAGTAAGAGGTTACGTTCCTCAAACCTGTTTGGCTCATAGCCATACTCCAGGAACTTATTCAATCCTTTTAGCTACACTACCAGCCTTGACCAATTCCTCTGGCAGTAAATTCCACAAGCTAATTGTGCACTGAGTGAAAAAATACCTTCTCTTATTTGTTTTAAATTTCCTGCCAGTTAATTTCATGGAGTGTCCCCTTGTTCTAGTACTATTAGAGAGGGTAACCGCTTCCTATTTGTGTTCCACACCACTCATCATTTTATAAACTGTGTTAGTATGGCTAAAACCCATCTAGAGGTGGGAGAGGGAACTGTACTAGCTTCTTATTGTTGTTTGTTATTAATATTGTCTCCTATCTGCCCATCCCCCAGCCTTTCCTCTTCCTATGGCCTGCTGGCCTCTGTGACACTGACCAGTGACACTATATTTGTCTACTCTTTACATACAAATCTGTTGATTTTTTCTCCTGTGGTGTGTTAATTGCCTTAGTGCCAGGGTTGGGTAGCTCTGAGGGACTTGTGGAGGGAGTTTAGCACACTGGTAAGGAGAAGCTGACATTACTTAGCAGTTACTTTAGTCTTTGGAACCGATCCTAAACTCGCATGTGCATGATCACATGCAGGTTATGCGTGGGTTTCACACATCACGCGCTCACCTTTTTCCACAATGTGCAAGGTTTAGGATTGGGCTTCTTGTGCAAAGGAGTATCGTAGTTTGGGTCAAATCAGTCATTAGCATAAAACAGGATTTTTTCCCCACAGATGCATTTTTCTTCATGCAAAAGAGGGCTGTCTACTTTTTGAATTACCATGTGCTTGTGATATTTGAAGGTAAAGTATAAACTGTTGAGATATTTGTTGTAGGTTCCTGCTTAGCACAGGACCGGCCCTCTTGCTGAAAAGAAGTTTTTTTGTTACTTTGACTTTTATTAGAATGAACATCTGAAATAGAGAAAATAGAATATAAAATTGAAAGGGCGGAAGAAAGGGTTGGTAATGGTGACAATTCCTTAACCTTGAACAAGATCTCAAACCTGAGAAGTCTTTTGTTGGATGCTAATGTAATGAATCCATTTATTCTCTGCTTTGTTTGTCTCCCTTATACAAATATGAATAGATCTTGCATACTGTGTTTGGTAATTGGCCCTTTTTGAAAACTATTCATCGGGTATTTAGGAGTATAGGTGGATGATTACTATACATAAACAAGCAAAGATATAGGAATGGGAATTTCGGTTTTGGATAAAACCAAAAATACCCAAAAATGGCCATTTCGGATTAATCCGAATTTTTGGTTCTTTTTCAGTTTCGGTACTATCGGATCTTTTGCATTGATTTTTGTACCGGATTTTTAACACTGCGGTTTGTCCTCCATTGAAAACCGCAATGTTAAAAATCCGGGACAAAAATCAATGCAAAAGATCCGATAGTACCGAAATTGAAAAAGAATCGAAATTCATGAGAACTGAAACCAAAATTGACCGAAACCGAATCCAAAATTTTGCCCAGAGTCCCATCCCTAGAAGATAACATAACAAAGGGAGATCAGAATGCCCTGCTGATAGAAAAGCTGCACACATGGCAGCTGGAACTGTTTTGTGAACATTTACAGATATAAAGTGAAGTGAATTTTCTATGGATCAAGATCACTCCCACTTCCTTCATGCCAGAATTTTCTCAATGTTTTGATTGCTAGCATAACATTTTCCCTTGTTGAAGGAAATGGTATATTCAATTTAACTAATTGTATTAAACCCTTTGAAAAGGAATTTGAGAAGTCTTCTCTTAAAATGATCACTACTTATAAGGCTAAATATTTAAGATGCTGGATTCATTTCACTTTTTCATCTTATAGGTGCCCCTTGGATTGAGTTACATCAGTGGTTGTCAGCAGTTTTTATTTAGGACGTTTAAAATATAGTATTCCTCATAATGATCTCACATTCTAAAGCCACACTTCTGAATGTCTGACCACTTAAAACAGTTTAGAACTGGAAAGTGCCTGGTAGCTAAAATATTGGGGGAACCACAGAATTATTTTTTATTCATTTATTTCTATTTCAGTTTTCTTCTATCCCGCAACCCTCCTGCTCACAGACCAGCTTGGGATAGCTTAGAATAGTTTTAGGAAACACAGAGCTCTGTGTGAAATCAGCATGAGTATGCAAGGGAGAAGATTTACATGTGGGAGGGAGATAATGGGTGATTTCAGACGTTACGCTGTCCTGAGTCACCACAGTGGATTCCCAGCGGTGGTGAACTGACCAACCACCCCCCGTGGTCAAAGAAGGCACCGAACAGACGTGACGGGATCGGGACCACGGCAGGGAATCGGCCCGGCAGATCACAGGCCAGGACAGCACAATAGACATGACACCGATTCCCAGTCGTGGTCAAAACACCCAGAGGGCACCGGGGAGGGACGGGACACAGACATGGCCGGCTGAGAGCAAACGAAGCCAAAAGTACCAAAAGGGAACGCCCACACAAGGGAAATGGGAAGGGAGGGAGGAGAGCCGCTGGGGCAGCGCATACAACAGGCACAGGGAAAACAAGCTCACAGCAGGACACAAAGCACAAGCACATGCCTGGGCGCACACACACCCACACGGAAAAGGAAGGTAAAGGGGCACACAGTGGGACAGACAACACACATGGCACATCGGGCACAGGGGAGAGGAAGGGGGTGGGGACAGGATGCGGGGGGGGAGGCAGCCCAGGGCAGGACATGGGGAATGGCAAATGGAACCCACACAACAGCACAGCCTGCACAGGCACCCCCACAGCAACACAGGCAGTCCCGGAATGGAGGGAACCCCAGGGGCACAGCACAGTCACAGGGGGAGGCCCCACGGACCAGAGAGCGGACTGGAAATGGTCCAGGAGGCAGACAGGGATCCCACGTGCCGGCCAGGGTGGAATGGATGGGATGGAGGTGTGACAGAGACGAGGATCAGGGCAGCTGTCCAGCAACACACACACCCCCACCGGGAGGGCGCTTGGAGCCCCAGTCACCCCACAGTCACACAGGCACCCAGGGGTGGCAGGCACAGGAGTGAGCGAGGCCAGAGCAGGAAGGACAGCGGCACCCGGACCGCCGGGTGCTGGTAAACAGTTCAGGACACAGCTGCAGGAGAAGGCAGCCACGGAAGAGAACCCCTGTTGCAGAGGCAGACAGGGGTGGCCCATGAACAGGGCCCAGAGCCACAGGCAGGGGCAGGGGAACCTCAAGACACAGCCAGCACAGCAGCGAGCCAGTAACATCAGGAAGGGAAGAGGAAGCAACTCATGGCACCAGGACGGAGGCGAGAGCGCACACCAGGGCCAGTATCCAGGGCCAGGAAGGCACAGAGGGGCCTCACAGTCAGCTGTAGGGGGCCACAAAGGGGCCTGGTGGCCCGCCAGGTGCACGAAGTGGGGCCACTGAAGCATGTCCCAATGGTACCCCAGCGTAGACATGTGGTGGGTGACCAGGTAGTATGCCTCGAAGGGATCCTGGGCGGAGAGCCCCACCTGCACAACAGATTGGGACCACACACTGGCCAGCGCTGCCACCTCTGCTTCAGAGGGCTCTGACAGGCCATAGTCTGCAGGTGGGGGCCACAGAAGCTGACCCAGCTCCAACAGGCAGTGATAGATCACCCCACGGGACCACTGGTAACCTCAGGCCACAGAAGGACACAGCCAGGGTAGGGCCCCCCTCCGACAGGCAGGCTGTGTAGCCAGACAGGCTTCACACAGAGAGGGCAGACACGGTCTCCACAGCCGACCACCCCACATGCGAGCACATCATCTCCGGGATGCACCCATCGGGAAAGGGACACAGGCCCAGCACCTCCGCATGCAGCCAGCAATCGCAGGCGCTCTCCACATGGCCATAGTACCGAAACCCGGAGCTCATACTCTCGTAGGCACCTATGAGGTTGTCTGGGCAGCTTAGGAGCAATTGCATGGCTGGAGAATGCCACAGGTCACACAGGGTCATGGTCTCACAGAAGGTCAAGCTATGCGGGGCGCCCGGGGTGCTGGGGCCAGTGAGCCTGGGGGAAGCATGGCCAGCCATGGTCCAGCAAGCGCCTGAGACTAAACACAATGAAAGGGAGGGCCCACAATCCCTGGAGGGATGGGAGAGGAAACCGGGGCACTCCAAGGCCAGGCGATAAGGCCACAGGTCGCAACATTGTACGGATACAGAGCGAGGCGTGGGGTGCGGACCCAGCCCAGCTGCTGCAGCAGAGCACACAGACAGGGCAGCCTACACACTAATCAGGGCACCCAGGACAGCAGGCAGGCAATACAGAGAGGTGGGAGGTGATTACAGCAGGAATGCAGCTGCTGCCTGCACATGCCCGCCCGAGGGCAGAACCAAGCACCATGCCCCCTACCAGGTAGGCATGTGCGGGCAGTGTCAACAGACACGGGTACCACTCCCTGCAGCTGCAGGCGGTTGTGGACCACCGGGGTCAGTTCATAGACATTTTCATGGGCCACTCTGGTCGCATGCCCGGATGTACCGCCGAGACTTCACGGACATGGGGATGACCCAGACAGAGGGCATGATGATGCCCCCCTGCATCCTGGGAGACCCAGTCTACCCACTGGCTGATGAAGGCGTATCCAGTTGCCAGGATCCCAGTGGAGGCGCTCTACAATACTCGCCTGTGTGCGAGCAGAACCGTGGTCGAGAGGGCCTTCGGGGCCCTCAAGCAGCACTGGAGGAGCCTCGCAGGCCGGCTTGACTACACGGTGGAGACCTCCTCCCTCATGATTGGAGCGTGCTGTGTGCTGCACAATGTGTGTGAGACTGAGGGGGCTGCCCTCGACTACCCCATGCCCTGGCGCCCTCCTGGCCCTGTGCCCCTCTATATGAATGCTGAGAACCCACAGGAGTACAGATATGCAAAGCGTATCCATGCCGCCCTAGCGAGGTGGATCAGCCAGGAGGCCAAGGCATGAGGTGCACACCCCCATCGCCACCTCCCTGGGGCCTCCGCCAGCACCCTGGGCACACCCTTGTACAGCCATCCGCCTGCCCACTGGCCCGGGCCCGTGAAATGACCGACGGAGGCAATAGTTGTGCCCATACCTTTATTTCTGCACACAGGTACATGCGTGCTTTGTCTCTGACTGGGAATCATTTTGCTTGATTCCGGCCGGTGGTTGCCGTTCAGATGTTACCTTTCTTTGTTTCCCGTTGGGAATCGCTTTGACCACGCTGTCGGAGATGGTCCGGGCCAGAGCTCCGGAAGCGTGGTTATTTTTGACCCTTGGTGGGGATTGACTGTGGTGAACATCTGGCGCCCCCGAAACAGACGTTCAGGGCACTTTGGCCCCACCGCGGGATTGAGTGTGGTTCACTGTGATTTCATAACGTCTGAAAATACCCAATGAAAACAATAGCAAATGAAGTAATTATCTGTTACTAAATACTATAAAATTGACTTTGGATTTGATTGGGAAAAAATTCAGCAGAAAGATTAATTGGGTGATTTTAGAGAGACGGGCTCCTCCACTGCTGGATGTGCCAGCTCACCTCACCCCCAGGTGGCCCGTCCATCTAGAGGCGGCCTGCCAGATGTGCTCCTGGAGCACAGCTGCTGGAGGAGGCACTGGCCCGAAGATGAGCAGCTGTCCATCTGATGTGTGGACCCACACTGCTGCTCCGTTTCCAGATGTCCATTGCTCCGGGCAATACCATAGAACTGCAGGCAATCACCCACAACTCTATGGTGCCTCTGGGTTCATCTGATCCCAACCCAGGCGGGGGTGGGAGCTGATGGATGCAAGAGTGCACCCTTGGAGCAGCTCCAGGGATGACCAGCCCCCTATCTGTCTGGAAACATCCATTGTAGAAATAGCCCTTATTGAGTTAAAGTTGGAATAATAGTATATATGACTGCAGTTTTCTATCACAAATGCTACCAGTAACACATTCAAGCAATACCTCCCAGCTGTCCTGATTTGGGCAGAACAGTTCTGCCTTTGGCACTGAATCCTGCTGTCCCACCTCTGTGTTTGACATACTTTCACTCACTTGTAGCCCTGGTGATTTTTCTCAAAGTCATGGCACAGTTGGCTGTGAGTTGGATTCTCACTTCCACTGACTGAGCTTCCTACAGATCTCACCCTTTTAAAAACACTCTTCTTTGCAAAGTATAGAAGTAGGAGCTTCTCAACCATTTTCTAAATAAGCTAAGAGTGTGACCCAAAGACACAGGAAAGAATGGAACTTGGGACTTCCAGTATAGTTGCCCCAAAGCATAATTGCTTGGCCACACTGTCAGTGCTGCTCCAACAGCTTCACAAATAGCTAAGCAGAGTCACTCCATTTATGGATGGGGTTGTGATCATGATGTTTGATGTACTTTTGAATGTCTTTACTCTCTGGGTTCAGCAAATTACATTTACATCTCCAAATGGGTTCATGTGGGCAAAATGTTGCTCATCACTGTGGTATATACAGTTTAGAATCAGGCTAATGGTTGTAAATGCTGGGTGAATATCTAAACAATCTAGATTTTTATCAATAGCCTTGACTGATGGCTGACATTATTAGATGGCTGATGGCTGACATTATTAGATTATTCCTTTGGCATTTTCTGGCATTACTAGACAGTTCCAGAAAGTGCCATTTATGAGACCTTCCTCATGCAATGTAGTAAGACCTATTGTAGAGTTAGCTTTCTGTTGAATAACACACAGCAGAAGTTTCGTCAAAACAGAACTTTACTAAGAACTCAGAAGACATACTTCCATACTGTACAGTAGGGATGGGACTATTGGTGAAATACCAGTTACCGGTTTTACCAGTATCAGTTTTATCCAACATCGGTTTTATCTGTATTGGTGTATCAGTTTTTTAACATTGCCAATTTTTTTGATTTTTAACATTGGGTGATTTCAGACGAGATGGGGTGGCATTCGCCCCGTCCCGGAATCACCCAAATGATTCCCTACCGGGATCACTCCGGCACGTCCAACAGACATGCCGGCTGATCCCAGTGGGGAATCAGGGAGGGGGCGGGGCCATGCAGCGCAACGTGCGGCCGCTCGGCCCCCTCCCCCGCCACCCGCCCTCTGGGGAGATGGGTGGGTGCCGCGGCCAATGCGGCCACAGCGCCTGCCCAAATTGACCACGGTCCGGAATCCCACCGGGGATTCCAGGCTGTGGTTTCCGTCCAGACGAGATGGGCCCCTTCATTGCGGCGGGGAATAGCATTCACCACGCAATCGGCGCCGACCCCGCCGGTTCAGCCAATCGCTTGGTGAATGTGATTCCCCACCGCGATTGACCGGGGCAAACATCTGGGGGGGAACTTCCAGTTCCCCAACAGACGTTACGGGACCATTCCCCACCACAGGGTATTGACTGGTTAAGCGTGATCTCGTAAAGTCTGAAAATACCTATTGTGGCCATTTTTAAAATGACTGCAATGTTAAAGATCTGAAAAATCGGCAATGTTAAAATACCAGTACACCGATACCAATAGTATCGGTTTTATTGGATTAAACTGATATCGCCAATTATCGGCAGTATCGGATTAATCCGATACCCCCCATCCCTACTGTACAGACTGCATGGGACAAGATGGAGGACAGAGAGAGAAGAGAGGAGACAAGGAGGAAAAAAAAACATTTCATCCCCTGACCCTCCCGCTACTGGACAAGCCCCATATTAAGCTTGCAGGGCTTGCAATGGGCTTTTTACCTGTGACTGTTGCACACTCCAACAAGACCCTCCTGCGTGGCATTGAGGACACTCTGTTCGCAAAGATTGGTCCCTGTTAGGGATTGCTTGGAAAGCAGGATTCATTAACACTGTCAGTAGTAAACATACTTTGATAGATACCTTCATCGTTAGTAAAAGGAGTCACAAGAGGAGCGTCTGACTGGTGCATTCTTGTGCTTATGTCATCCAGATAATTCTACCTTTACTGATCCCACTGGTTCTATTTAGAAAAAAAAATGCTTAATCTAGTCTGAATACTTGTAAATTGACTACAGATTTAGCAGGCTGGATTCTCCTTTTTATGCATTCTGTGTAGTTACTCCTGGGCAAAGTAAACATAACTATAAATTGTTGTATTAATTTGTTCGTGTTTACAGTCATTCGGCAAACATAATTCAAAGCCCTGGAGAATCAAAACCAGAGTCTAATTTCTAGAGCAAGAATTCTGTGTGAAAAATCCCATAATTCCCACTTCCTTCTCACCTCTTTAGTGAGAGGTGACATCAAAGGAGATTTGGGCTTCATAGACCTTATTGATTAAGTCTTATAGGGCATAATGAATATGGTTCAGTGTCAGTATCAGTTTCCATTTAAAATGGAACATCCATTTAAAATGGACCCAGGGGCAGTGGGGGTGTAACCCCTCCCCCCAAACTTGCTCCATGGTTGAGCAACTCCTCGTCTATGTAAAAACACCCAAAGTCTGGAATGAAATCGAATCATTGGCTCCTGGTTTGGTCCTTATAGCCAAGGGTCCATATTCACTGGGTGGAGCCAGACGAGCTGCATGGGCCTGATCCCTGGCACCATGGCAGGCGGTCGACCCCACCACGGTGTGGGGCCAGCCCAGGGAGCCAGGAACATGACCGCAGTGGAGCTGGGTGGATTGGCTCCTCTCAGAGCCAAGGCACTGCCAACAGGAGCATCCACCTGGCCCTGCCCTGCCTTTTCCTCATACTTTCATGTTACATTTATTTTAACATTGTCTTGGCATAACTTTTCAATACAATGTGAAATGTCTTTCCTAAGTACACATTGTTGGAAATACATTCCTTTGGTTGCATCCCCCCTAAGCACCTCATCCTGTTTGTTTGCTAGAAACACCAGGAGCAGACAGACAGAGCAGGGAACCCTTCCCCCATCCTATCTGTCCTACTCCTGTCAGGACCTGATTGGTCAATCTCCTCCCCCAGGAGATTTCTCATCTCTTTGTGTCTCAGAGAGCTTCCTTCCTCCCTCATGAACAAACCTAGTCTTAGGACTTAGAATAGATGTAGGCCTTTCCTATCCTACATGTATTTCCTAATAAAGCTAATTAAGCTTAAGTATGCTTCCTGCCTTATTGATGATTAGCTTCTTACACTCCTCTGTAAACTCTGCATTGGGCAAATGGATGCAATGATCTCACAGTCCTTGCATTTCCAACACACATCACCCATGCTGGCTTTAGAATTAAAGAACTATCAATAACAAGTGTTAAATTCTATGCCTTTCTTCTTATTTTATTTTATTTAGAATGCCTGACAATGTCTGCACTATATTTCCTTTGGTTCATAATTGAGGCTGTGATTCTTAGTCATATAGCTGTATATATTTTTGTTGTATAACAGTTGTAAAATTCACCTCATATGAAAGTATTTAAAAATATTAAGAGCCTCCTTGTGATACCCATGTAGTACAATAGAGCTCATGAATGTTTTTTAAATGACTAATTAATTAAGACTTGTAAAGTTTCTTGAGAACCATGGCTAAGTGTATTGCACACTATTATAAATATGTCAAAGCAAAGCTTAGTAGGTGCTGGTGTCATGTTGCTTAACTCTTTTTATAAAAGGAAAGAAGGCTAAGTTTTCCAGCTGAACTAATCATACTGGATTGGGCCTTTTTCTCCTAATTGTATAAAATGAGTGTTACACTTTACTTTGAGGCCAGGCTAACAAAGCAAGTATTGTAAAATGGCAATATATTTATAAATAAATGGAACATGTGACTTTAGAATATATTAAAAATATAAGCATAGTTTACTTAAATATAAATAGAGAATATCAGTAGTTTACATAGAATAGCATAGATAGCCAATCAAAATTACATGATCTTAAAACATTTCTATTTTAAGAAAAAAGCTTCTAAAAGCTTAACATATGCTCAATTCATTGGCTCAAAGATACCAAGAGTACAACGTTACATTCTTCCCAGTTCTTCCCTTTGTCTGCCAAGATGTTGGTGAGAAAGAAACTCCAACATGAGGTGTGGAATTTCAGTCTAAAGAGCGAAACTCTTGTCTCCCTTCTTAAGCTTGAAAGCATGGGAGACTCACATTCCTGAGGACTGATGTTGCTGATGTTGCAGTTAGTAGGGAAATACACTGGATTCTAATTGGCTCTCTTAATCCTGAACAAGTAAAGTTTTTAAATTTCCTTCAAGTTTTAAATAGAAACCTTATATTTTTATCAAAGATAACTGTCAGATTACAGAGAGAATAATCAAAGCTTCAAGGTTATTTCAACCATTAATTGATATGTTAGCTAGAAAAAACTAACTTAAATCTTCCTTCTGAGTCTGGAGATGTTCTATGAATGGTACCATCTGTCATTTAGACATGTAATAGATAAAATTCCAGACACCTAGGCTGAGAAGAGGCCTTTGATCTGCCCTCTAACTCCTAGCCATTTGACTGTTTCCTTGGATACCGTGAAAGTTCATTTGGGAAGTTTAGAAAAAAGCTCATAGGAATGTAGCTGAAGAAACTTCAGCCTGAACCAAACTAATCACAGAAGTTGATTTTAGAAATCAGTACTGCAAAACACAAATCCAATACTTTGAAAGAAAAAGTTAACATATAACAATTCAAAATTAATACATTAGGAACACAGATGGCCAAAAATATATGCTTATAATAGGAAATACATGACACTGGGTCATTGACTATAGGCCAGTATTCTGAAAGCACTTACTTGGAGTAGTCCTATTGACTTAAAAGTCAATGCTGTAGGGCAAGGCTGTTCAACTGAAGACCCAAGGGGCAAATCCAGAACATAGTAAAGTTTCCATCCAGTCCACAGCCCCCCAAATCCAATTTGATTTAATATCAGTATTTTCTAAGTAAAATATACATTTCCAAAGTGATGCCATGCAGTAACTACAAACTCCTCATGTTTACCTGTGTGTTGATAAGTTTGAACAGGATTTGACTACCCTTGCACTACAGAAATAACATACACATGCTGCATGATTGGCTTAAGTGCAATCCAGCCTGCCAGCTGGGCACAATCCTTGAGGTTTAGCAGCACCCTTTGTATGGGGAATTAGCTAGGCGGCTGCCACACAATACCCTGTCCCTTTACCACAGGGTTAGTCTCTGTTTGGTTTGGGAGTGACTGTTTGATCGCTGGCCTCCCAACACCCCTTTTAGCCAGTCCCATGCCTCTCTGGGTATTTTCAGACGTTACGAGATCACGCTCAACCACAGTGAACCACGCTCAACCCCACGGCAGGGCCAAAGGGCCCTGAACGTCTGTTCGGTGCGCGCCAGATGTTCATCACGCTCAATACCCACATGGGGTCAATTTCAACCATGCTTCCCGGGCTAGCCGGGGGAATATCCCGGGAAGCGTGGTCAAACAGACCCCCACCAGGAACCAACGAAAAGTAACGTCCGGACGCCAATCCCCGCACGGAAACAAACGAAACAAGCCCCAGCCGGGGACAAGGCATGCAGCGTCGCTGCCAGGCAACACACAACCACCGGAGGGAGATTTAAAGCGAAATCAGCAACAAGCAAGCGTGGCGGGATGGAGCGAGGAGGGAGGCGGAAGAGAGCGGAGGCAGAGAAAGCGACAGTGGCGGGGTAGGAGGTAGAGGAGGTGGAGGCAGGGGCAGCGATGCAGCTGGAGGGGGCACAGGCAGAGGAGGGGGGCACACGGGTGCACCCGACCAGGGAGGCGGCCCAGGCACAACACCCACAGCCGCAGCCGGGTCGCGATGCCCCGGGGACAGCGGCCGGAACGGGCCCGGAGGAGGCACCAAGGAAAAGGATAAGGGCAACCAAGGGGAGGGGACCATGGGGCACAGGAGACCCCCCTGGGGGGGGCAACCCCGGGGGACTGGGAGGGGGGCAGGGGGGCCC
>QEPC01013498.1:1212094-1225747 GCA_003113815.1 Sphenodon punctatus | reverse complement strand
CTTCGTTTGCCCTCAGGCGGCCATGTGTGTGTCCCGCCCCTGCCCGGTGCCTTCTGGGAGTTTTGACCACGGCGGGGGGTCAGCTGCACGTCTGTTGTGCTGCCCCGGTCTGTGATGGTTCGGTCCAGTTCCCGGCCGTGGTCCAGGTCCCGTCACGTCTGTTTGGGTCGTTTTTCCACCCCGGCGCGTGGTTGTGCTGTTCATCCCCCCTGGGGGTTCACTGTGGTGAACCGCCCGCCCATAACGTCTGAAATCACCCTCTGTGTAGGGGCTTATCCCACTAACAGATGGGTCCCCAGAGGTTGTCTCCCCAGAGCAACTCTCACCCAACCAAGTCAACACTTATGTGTACAGAGTAGCCTGGCCGGATCCCACCTGCATTCCAGAGCCCTGTCTCTTAGTTGAGTTTGCTGAATGACTGCTCAGATACTGGAAGGCTTCCACTCAGCCCTGGCTCCAGGCTTCACTCCAGCCTGGTGGAAGCTCTTCACTCCACAGCTCCAGTATAATACCACACTCTAGCACTCGGCGATAGCACAACCCACACTCTCTAGCTTCTGAGTTTTATACTGCCTCTCAGCCCAGGTGCTCATGATGTACCTCATTGAGTCCATTTCCTGGAAGTCTTAAAGGGCCAACACACTATTTCTTTAGCCCTATCTAAGGGTACTGGGCCTGAAAAGCACTGGGACTCTCTTACTTCCTGTTAATGTTCTGTTAATGTCACAGGCACAACTCCCATGGATTTCACTGGTATAAGATGATTTTAACCATCCTCTGATAGCAGCATACATGATCTTCTGGGCAACATTTGACTCTGACAGAAATAGCCTAAGTAAAGAATGCTCCATGAGGTGTTGGTATCCCTGACGTTCTACTGACACTATTTTGCCAGAGCATTTCTATTAATGTGGGGTATAAACATTGGTCATATTTCTTTCCCTGATCTGGACTATGTGGATGGTGTTGCCCTTCTTGGCCAGGACCCATATGACCATAGAGATGTATTGCAGCCACTGTTGGGCAAAGAACAAGTTTCAGAGTGTCAGTGCAAATGCTATGATATAAGGCATTCCAGGCAATGGTAGCAAGCTGTCATCAATTGGGATTTCTATTGTGTCCTTTTCTGAAGGCTCAGGGTGTCTAACAATATTAAGTAGCTATACAGATTTAAAATATTCAAAGATAAAACCCAGTAAAATATTGGCTATATAAAAGTCCAGTTAAAACAGATCCACAAATCCTATCCCTGCCTGTCAAATACCTTGACCAAATACATGAGTCCAGCACATGCTCAGGCTATAGCAAACCTCCAGGGGAAGGAATTTCCAGAGCAGTGGAGCAGCCACCAAAAATGCCTCTCTGCTTGTTCTTGCCATACAGACATGGTGGAGTGATGAGAACTTGCAAGAGGGTGTCCCTGACTGACTTTAGGGATCACGATGGAACATAGGCAGTCTTTAAGATATGTAGGGCCCAAGAATAGACTTGCCAGCTACAGCTTGCCAGCGTGCCTAACTGACAGCTGGGCTTGGTGGGGCTTTGAAAAGCTGACAGTCCAGAGACTATAGGAGGAAAGAGAATGCTGAGCCAGGGAGGCTAGAACCAAGGACGACAGACAGGGTCTGAGGTGAAGAGCTGCAGATGCCATGGAGTGGGAGCCTGAGTGAAGCTAGGGCCAGCTGAGAGGGAGAAAACTCAGCTGGATGCAGGTGGGAGCATCCCGTGTTAGAGTGATGATGGGGAGGGGATCCAGAGCATCATGTGCTCTCCCAAACTGTCATGGCAAACAGCTGATGGTGCAGGTGGCCCAGAAGCAGCATACACACTCTCCCCGGCTGTCCCGACATGTTTGCCGGGGCAGGCAGGGAGAGTGCACGCCGCTCCAGTCCCCTTCCCCCATCAGCTGTTTGTTGGGACAGCTGGAGAAAGCTTGCGCTATTTGCTGATATGGGTTCCATCCCTCACAAGCTGGTTGGTGAGGAAGCTAGGGAGAGCATGCAATTCACCAGCCCCCTCCCCCATCATGCTTGTTGGGACAGCTGTGGAGATTTTCAGGATATTTCAAATGCAGATTAGTAAATCCTCGCATATCTAGGTTTCAATAATCTGGGAGTTTTCGCAGACAGTTCACAGGAGAAGCATTTAAACAAGCAGTTAATCTGTGTATTTAGCAGCAATGTTGTAGGTCTGTCTCATCTAAAAATTCCCTGTGTTAGCGAACTGCCAAGAGACTGGAAGCATTCCATATGCATTACCAGAGATGACTCGGGTGGAGGGAGGAAACTAATTATTACTAGTAGTATTAATACTCGTAGTGTGTCGCTGTCCCTTGGGACCAACATGGCAAGCACACTCTATCTCTGGATTACTAGTAGTAGAGGAATTGTAGTATTTTAATACTAAAACATTATTAGACTATATTAAAAGAATAACATTAAGAATAGTATTTTTTAGTTTTTTAAAAATTGAGTAAACTAGGTGTGCATTTTGTATTAATAATTTTAACATTTTTTTTCCATTTCATTATGTATTTATAATTATGAATATGAATTTAATAATTCTGAAATAACAAAATTTTGGAATTTGGAATTATTTTGTTATTTCCTGACTGTGGAATACATACTTTAGGTTGTAACTTTTTTACTTTGCGTCTGATTTTAATAAAGTTTGGACAATGATAGATAAATGGTTTATTATTGGCTAGCTTTCGCCTTTGCCACCAAAAACATACACAATACAAGGTATACAACATATACAAGATATAAAACAAAATAAAACAAAATACATAACAATATTCCCAGCATTCATCATACTTTACATTTGCAGCCACTCCAATATTTCCAAAAACAATGTCTTGTATCACGGGAATATCCCAATGTTTAATGACTCATGGTGAGATAATTAGTCTTATGTATTTATCTCTACTAGCCTTCACTCTTATAGCCGGTTGCACCAAGTCATTCTATCAATTAATCGTCCGGTCATCTCACTCCAGTTGTCAAGCCAACAGAAACAGGATACGTATCCCCTTTTTCCTGTCCCATATGACAAGGCAGAAATAGGCCAGAGGCTGTATTTAAGCCAAGGGCCAGTAACCATTTCAAACCATATGCCCTCTTTTCAATGTCAATAAGACAAAGGAAGCCAATGCCTTAACCGCCTCTTCCTGGGAGAGAGTGAGTAGATATAGATAAGACCCCACATCTCCAAACGAAAATCCATTAGTCATCAAAGGGGCCAGCCAAACTGATCGTAAGTCTTGAAAGACAGGGCACCTCAACAGCAAGTGTTCAATGTCCCCAATCTCCCCCATGGGACAATTGCAAAGCCTCTGAACCAAGGGGATACCCTGTATCCTGCCCCTAAGTTTGGACAAAGAGTAACATCCACCAAAGGAAACATGCCTGCCAGATTTCAGAAAGATTGGATGTCGGGTCCAGATTTTATAAGCATTGTATTTTTAATGCATTTATGGCTGTAACTTCCTTTATGCTAAACCAATTTGTATGCAATTTGAATATAGTATACCCATAATAAAAGGTATCATCTGTGATGTGTTTCAGAATGATGGGATAACAGGTCCCAATTCTATAAGCAATTTATATTTTGTGATTTGTGCACACATTTCCAGCTATAGAAACTTTGCTGTCCATCCAATACAGATTAAATTAGGACTCCGTGTACCTCTCATGCAAGGGAACATCCCTGCCAAATTTCAGAAAGATTGGATAAAGGGAATCAGTTTTATAAGCAATTAAGGATTTGTGATTTTAACAGAAGTTGTGCAAATACAAGTTCTGAAAATTTTGGGACAAAAACTAAAATTTCAGGACATAAGAGGGACTTCAGGCAGCAAGGCAGAGAGAAGGGGGAAGCATCCCAGCCATCAAGAGACATGATCGACACATCCAGGCTGGCCAGCTGGCATCCCAAACACACCCTGCAGCACTGTGACAGAGGACATAAGTGAATCTCTTATAGGCTCTTTCCTAAGCAGATTCCTAGTAACAAGCAAGGGGCTTTGGGGTGGGCACAGCAGAAAAAGATAATACATGATTGACATTTCTGGCGGTCAGTTAGCATCGCGAACTCTTGTACCACTGTGACGAACTTAAGAGAATCTCTGGTATAGGCTCATTATCTGGAGATGCTTCCCAAGCTTCCAACTTTCCAGTACCCAATAACTGGCATCAGGGAGGCTTGGGGGTGGGTACTGAGTAGCAAATATAAGCTTCTACCAAGATGCGCATCCCCCACCATGACAAGATCTTGTGTGGCTCGTAGGTTGGCTCAGGGTTCTGTGTGTGACTGACTGTTATGTAGTCTTCAGCCTCACTGCAAGTGCCCAGAAAAGCAGAAGTCTGCACCTGCTCTACCCCACATATGCCCCCACAGATTTTGGCGTGCTAATTACTAACGTCTGTGTCAGTGCCAGTGCCTATAGCACCTGCTTCTCCTCTGCTTTTCCCACCTCCTCCTGTCTTCTTCACTCTCTGTACAAATGCTCCAGAAAGCAGATGTCTGCATCTAGTAAAACCTCTACAGTTTAAACAAAAACAATATCTGGAATTGATTTAAGGAAATTTACATTCTGTTAAAATCATGAAACTAATATTGCCTATAAAATCTGGACCCTTCCTTCTGAAATTTGGCAGGGATGATCCCTTGGCTTAGTTGAAAGACCCATCCAAAGTGAATCCAAATTAGATGGAAAATAAAGATGCTACACCTGAAAATGTGTGTGCAAACCATGAAATGATTAAATTGTTAATAAAATCAGAACCCTTTATCCAATCTTCCTGAATGTTGGCAGGGATGATCACTTTTTGTATGGGTACAATGAGTACAAATTTCACCCAAATTGTATGGAAAACAAAGACGTTACAGCTGCAAATGTGTGTAAACTACAAAACCTCAAGTGCTTGCAGAATTGGGACGCTTTATCCAATCTTTATGAAATTTGAAAGGTATGATCCCCAAGATGAGGAGTATATTAAATCTAAATTTCATGAAAATTGGATAATAAATGAATACGTTACAGCCAGATATCAGTTTCCCATATAAATCAATGGGGGGGGGGGACTGAATCCAATAACGATAACGAATTTGTATATAATGAAACTTCAAAATACGAAGCTACATAATAACAAAATAATAATGAAATTATGAATTCAGTAATGGGTCCCTGGTACACACCTCTAGAGTAAACCCAAAATAATAAAAACTTCACTCCACCTCTGTCACCACCCTCCCCCACTCCAGAGTATTCCTAAGACATCTTTGCCTCCCCCCACCAAAAAAAAATGCTTTTCTGTGCCTGGAATGCTCCCCGAGCAAAGATTTTATGCTCCTTCCCTTCATGTCCCTCCTAATAACCTACCTCTTCTGTTAGGCTCTCCGTAGCTCCTTTGACCCTGAGACTGCTCACTGATGCTTCTTCTGCTGTCCCTAGCCTTCAGGGGCCCACCTTCTCCCCTGTGCATGGGCTTAGTTTAGTTGTAACTTCTTTAGTTCATGAGCAAATATCCCTGTCAATTCCTACGTTCCCCTCATCTTTGTCTCCTCTCCCTTATCCATTCTAGATTGCATCCCCTCAGGGCAGAGTCCTATTCTGACTCCTTACATTCCAGAGGAAGGACCTTTGTGGTCCAAAAGCTACTCTCATAAGTTGGTCCAATAAAAAATATCATCTGAACTACTTTTCCACCGTCCCTTAATTTCCTGCCTTTCTCCCTTTATCTCAGTTTCCCCCCTCCCCCACCATGATTCTGCAGCTTCGCTTAGTTTCCTATTTCTCCTTCCACTTCTTTTTTTTCATGACTTTCTCTTTCACTATTTTCCTTTTCCTTGTCGTCCCTTCCTTCCCTCCCTCCCCTTCCTTGTGAAAAAAACAGAAGGGGTCCCAGATAGTGGAGGTCCTTTCCCACCCGCAAAGACCCCCAATGTTTGTGGTCTTTCCTGTTTTCTATTTTTGGGGGTGTTTTTTCTCTTTATTACAGCGGTGGACACAGTGAGACAGGGAGTGCTGGATGAAGAGTGCTGAGGACATTCCTGAGCCATCAATTCACCCCTGTCTGCCATATGCTGCAAATTTCTCCACAATGCACCTGGAGATGTGAGTGTGAGGTTGGTGACAGGCAGCAGAGACAATGGAGGCTCAGGAGTGTATTCAAGGCACTCTCTTCGCTCTGTACGTGTTTGTGTGTGTGCGTATACATGTGTGCCTGTGCACACACAGCACTTTGCACTCCTGACACCAAACACTTACTTGATTGAGGACCAAAGGATGAAGCCCAAGACCTGCTGTCCATGCCCCAGGGAATAGACGCGCACATAAAACAGATAGGATGGGTAGATCAGCTGTGAAAGTGGTAGAGTAATAATGCTGTTCCAAATGGGGGGAGAAACCTTGCAAGTATTTCCGAGCGTTCGAGGAGCGGTCCTGAGTGTTCAGGCCCTATAGTTCTGAATACTCTTATAATGCAGTGTACAACTAGTAGCACTATAAAAATGATAAATAGTAGTAAGGCGGAATAGGGACCTAATGCTGGGCTCCGGCCCCCCACTTACCTGTCCTCTGCCCCCCTTTCCTGCACTCAGCTGAGGATTTTCTGAGTTTTGAAGTTCTGGGATCCTTCCTCGGGACTTCAGAAATTCGAGGCCAAATGCTTTTCTGAGGAAAACTGAGAACTGAGTTTCAGTTCTATATTGTAATATTAGAGCCGCACCGAATATTAAAAAAATTATTTGCAAGTATTTTCCAAGTGTCTGAGGATTAGTCCCAAGTGCTCGGTACGGGGACACTCTGAGAATACTCAAGATTTCTGAGGGCGGGAGGGTCAAAGAGGGGGCCAGAGGGAGCCTGGGGAGGGGAGAGAGCATGGGCCAGGGAAGAGGGCAGGGGAACCTAACAGGGGCTGAGGGGTAGAGCATTCACACTCTGGAGGTGCTCCGGTGACACTTGGCTTCCTCTGGGCCAGGTAAGTTTAAAAAAAAAACCTGGGCATGCTCAGAAGGGCCCTTTTCAAGATGGTGCCCACAGCGTGCTGATGCTGCCAGTGCCATCTTGAAAAGGTCTGAGCATTCTCAGAAGTGGCCATTTGACCCTTCTGAACATGCCTAAATTATTATTTTTTTAAAACTTACCCAGTCCGGAGGAAGCCATATGTTGCTGTAGTCCCTCCAGAGTATTACTCTACCCCTCAGCTAAATCCCCAAACTCTTAAGCCCCCCAGCCCTGAGCCCCTCCTTGGCCCCCGTTCCCTCCCCCTCCCTGGCCCCCATTGGCCTATTCTCTCCCTGGCTAGCAGGGGCCAGGAAAGGGGGAGTGGGAGCCAAGTGTCGTCCTCCCTGCACTCTGCTGAGGATTTTCAAAATTCCGAAGTTTCGGGGGCCATTCCTCAAAACTTTGGAACTCAGAAAATTGAGTCGAGTACCTCAGACCTTTGTTTTCCAAGGAAAACTGAGGACTGAGTTTCAGCACTATGTAATATCCAGTGTGCTAGACTTGGCACACCTGCATGCGTCTTTACATTGGACACAGACACCCCCACCCATCACTGGGTGTTCGGGTAGGTGTTTGATAGGTGGGGGCATCTGTTTAAAAGCTTCAGTGGTGGGTGGGTGGGATAGGTGTCCAGCCGTGTAAAGAGCATGGGCAGTGGGTGTTTGTGCATGTGCGCTCCCGCACAACACCCATCTACACCCATCACTCACCCATCTCCATCCACTGAGCCATCTGGAAAACCAGAGGCGGCCCCGTGGGTGGAGATAGGTGTGCGTCCATGTGAAAGGACACCCACCCACCTCCACCCACTGCGTGAGCACACCTATTCCCCCCACCCACCTCTGTTTGTGTAAAAATGACCAGAGTCTCCAGTTGATTGTGAATCCAGGGGTTGGGGATTTAAAGCTTCTTTTAGCTTCAGTCTCTAATAACCAGATGAAAGCTACAGGTTTATCCCACTCAAACCACTAATTCATTTCTTGTGTGTGCTTTCTCCTGTACTAGGACTTCAATTTTATTGTCAAAAAAGGCAGGTGAGAAGCGAGAACTTTATGCTCAGTGAGGTACCGACAATTCATAATTAGGGGGAACAGTCCTCCCATATTTCTACCCAAAACTTGCCACCCTCCTCCCAAATATAGGCAACTCAAACCCACTTGTACAGCTTCCAGGAAATTCAAATGCTTATAGGGAGCAGACTGACGAAGTGGAGACCTCTCCCTGGGACTGTTAAGGGACCAAAATGAAGAACACTGCATCCCAAACTTGGGGGAAAAGTATGTTCCTTCTGTCCCTCCCTTCCTCATTTTACATCAATGCTTATGTTTAAGGGTGTAAAACTATATAAACAATTTACTCGCCGGACATAAAACTACTCACTAGGTTGGACTTTGCAGTGGGTAAAGGGGTCCAGGGCTAACTTGCCAGAGTCAAGAAGGCAAGTGGGTAGTTGCAGCTCTGCTTAGGCTGCGTTTTGCTACAGATGTTAATCCTTAACTTAAAAATTATTCTTCACGGTGCTCCTCTTTGTTTCTCTCACTGCATGTGTGAGAATAAATGTGTATTTTTAAAGTGTTCCCAGTACTGCTGCTATACTCCACAGCCTATCAGCATTTGCATTAAAAGCCATAATTTCAGAAAGTTATACCTCAGCTATTTTGAATTCTCACTGCCTAAATATACTGATATGGAAAGTCAGCCTGACTGTGCAGTTTTTACTAAATATGATGAAGCAGGGCATTTAGAACAGAAATAGCAGTGACAATCAAACAATATTTTTTTTTGGGGGGGAGAATGCTAAATAAAATATGTAATGGTAGTTTGCATGGAAACACTGAAATGAGTAGATTTCTAAATTAAAGCTGTGATCCAAAAACCACTCACTTCCCTTTAAGCATGCTGCAGTCAATGATTTTAGAAGTTGATTAAGCATGTACATATGAGGAGAAACTTCTTTGAAAACAAGGCCTGGTTTATTGACCAGAAATCAGAATATCTATTCCGTTAAAATTTCATGACTGAAGCCTGTAAGCGCTACAGCAATGTAAATGATGAAGTAGATTTATTTATACAGCACTGGCAACGCACCTGACACAGAACAATCTTTCATAAGAGACAGGTTCCTGCCCCCGGGGGCTTAACAATCTAGAATGGACAGGGGGAGGAGACAACAACTTAGGCAAGGGAGAGGGGAACATAGGCAGTTTTTAAACAGGCACGGCTTAGGGTTGCCGCGTGGAGCGCGTACACATGTCCGGTGGGTGGGGGGTGGAATCAAATGGTCCAGGATGGATTTGTGCTGGGTGTGTACCCCTCCCCACACACCATCCACTGCTGGCCTTGCATGGAGCATCCTGGATTTCCCCCCGATACTCCATGTGTGGGCATGAGTGGCCAATGCGTGTGTCACGGGAGCACACACCCACTCATGTTGCCTTCAAACTGGTGCTTGGATGAGTGGGTAATGGGTTGACCTGCGTGTATGGGTCCCATTTAAAAATAGCCATAGAGACAGAAGGTGCAGCCACATGAGCTGGGGTGGAGGGCGATCCCCCACGTGCCTTGTGGTGGGCAACCGCAGCTGCCACACTTTGGGCTGGCGTGGAGAGCTGGCCACATGGTCCACTCCCCTGTAGCTATTACCAGCTCCTCCATGCCCTGGCATGGGCCAAGGAGTCAGTCACATTGAGTTGGATGTTCCAACTCCTGCTGCATTAGAGGATTGGGCCCGCTTTCACTAGGCAGCAGTTGCAGGGGGAGGAGCACACATGATCCTCCCCCCATATAAAAACTGTTTGTGGGGGAGGGGAGTCTGGGAGGAGAGCACACCCCCTTCCCAGGCCCACCTCCCCTGATCAGCTGTTGGGCAGGTGTATCGGGGGAGTAGGGCCTGAGGGGAGCATGTCCGCTCCTCCCGCCGGCTGACTAGTTGATCATGGGAAGGGGGACTTGGGATGAGCAGGCAACCGTTTCCCAGACCCTCTCCCCTGTGATCAGCTGTTAGGCATCGGAAAAGCGGGTGCATGCTCGTCCCAGGCTCCGCTGTAATTAACCATTAGGCAGAGCGAAGCGTGCTTCTCCAGGCCCGATCCACAGGTCCTGCCTCGTAGCAGGGCTTCATGGCCCAGCCACAGGGGAGGCAGGCCCTTAACCCACTTTGGGTAGCCTTATTCTACTTGGCCAACCATACAACACACTGTGACCTTGGTCTTTTTCCGAGGATGTATCACATAGTCACTGGCTGCCCACCTTGCCACTGGGTGGGGTCAATATCTGGTAGCTGCTGGGCATACATGCAACTTCATGCATGGTAACATTGCCCAAAGTGGGATAAGGTTTCCTAAAGTGTGATAACATTTTGTATGGCTGCAGCCATTGATAAATTCAGAAGATGAGAAGTTGCAGGTGCATGTTCTTGGCTTAGTTACAAGGGTAAAAGTGGGTCCCAAAGGATAAAACAGTATACAGAGAAGCATCAGTGAGCAAGTAATTAGAGGGAAGAGCTAGGGAAACCCTGACAGAAGAGGTAGGTTTTTCAGAGGAATTTGAACACTTCAAATCTGATGGATTTACCTGTTTCACCTCTGCTATGGCTCTTATCTTCTAGTTCTGTTTTGCCCTTTACTTTGGCTACAACAACCTCTCAGTGACCCCAGTCCTGGAAGACTATACTATGTCCCTGATTCTCCAAACGCAGGGACATAGTGTAGTCTTCCAGGACTTGGGCCACTGAAAGGTTGCTGTTTTCATGTGATCCTTTCAGTTTTGTGCAGCACTTTTTCCAATGGGAACTTTGTGTACAAGGTGTACACAGCACTTTACAGTCACAGATTTTCAGAGACAGATCCCTGCCCAGTAGACTTACAATCTAAGGCCACTTTTAAATGGACCACTACTGGGGGAGGGGGGGAGGCTGTCTGTGTGCAGCTGGTGGAGTGCCGCTGTAGCGGTTGTGCATGGGAGGGCACAGATCAGTGCACACCCATCTCCACACACCTCCACGCATGGAGCAACCCACCTTTTTGCAGTTTGCTTCATGAGTGGGGGTGGTGGAGATGTGGGTGGATGCATGGGTCATGGGAACATGCCCACGCATTTCCAAATTCAAATGAGATTCTCCTCCACTTGGACACTGGGTGCCCATGTGTGGAAGCGTCTAATTTTAAAATGGCCTAAAATGGACAAGGATGAGGGGAGCACACAAGGAAAGACAGACACACACATATTCCCATTTTACTGATGGGGAACTGAGGCTGAGAGATTGTGACTTGTCCAAGGCCACCCAGTAAGTTCATTGGCTAGGGTGATATTCAAAACCTGGTCTCCCTAAGTTCTCCACGCAACCCTATCTTAGCCCACCAAATGCCTGGCCAAACGAAAAAGGTCCCCTCATCCTTGTCCATTTTCAATTGTAAGACCACTGGGAACAGACCTGTCTCTGAAAATCTGTGACTGTAAAGTGCTTCATACAGCTAGTAATGACAAAGTTCGCCTTGGAAAAAGTGCCTCACAAAACTGAAAGGATTGCATGAAAACTAGTCATCACATTCCACCACATTCCTGCCTCTTGGATGTTCCACTGCCTCTTTCCTCCTTCCCTTAAAATCAACCAGAACCACAATATGTGAAACAGTACAACGTCTTTACTGCTTACAAAAGTTAAGGCAGGAACCTTAACTTACAATTTCCATGCTTTTTGTTGCATGGAAACCAACAATTTTTTTATTTGTGAATTTCCCTGGTTTGTGAGGGATACAATTCCATAACATGCCCCTGCCATGGCACTTGGAGCGCTTTGCATATTAACAACAACAAAAAACTGTCTAATTATCTTAGATTTCACAGACGTTAAGGCAGGTTTACTTGGATGTTGTTCTGTCATACTTGTTTTCCAAAACAATTGCACTTCAGAGTTGCCTACATTGAGATGGGAATATTGGTTTGTCATTTCTAGGATGGGTATCTACTTGGTTGCAAGGTTTAATGGGCAAGGGAGGAGTTAAGGTGGGAATGGAAAAATCCAATTTCATTGTTTTTTAGAAGGGCTGAGACAAAGTCTTTGGAATTATTCTGAAATTGCTGAATTTTGAGTTCTTCGACCCAGAAACGGCGGTTTCTTTTTTTTTTCTTTAATTCTTTTTCAAAGTTTAACAATAACCAGTAACTCTTCTACTTATCTTAACATACTCTCAATCTCTAAGGGACCTGAGTTACAGCTTCGGTCCCTATTTAAGTAACTTATCAATAACTTTCATATTTTATTTAAACATAGTGAAAATTGTCTCTCACGCAACTCAACTTCGGTTTGGAGCAATTCCCATGTATAGTTCCACACTGCATAAAATCCTTCCAAGTCCGAATGCAGTTCTGCTTGTATCCTCTCCATGGTAAGTGTCCACCAAAGTCTCTGTTTCCATTGTTTAATGGAAGGTTTTCTTTTGGATTTCCAGAGAAACGGCGGTTTCTAAAGTTTGGGAAAATGCAACCATTCTTCAGAATACTTCAGAAACTTCAGGAAAATTCAGAAGCACCTGGGCCTGGCTGGGGAAACTCCCAGAAGCTTCTGGAAACTGCCATATTTGGTAGGAGGGGGGGATAGAAGGGGACAATTGAGTCATGGGGTAAGGCAGATTTTGAATTGATTGGCTGGCCAAGCCAGATGGCTAGTTTGATTGGTACAAGGCTGCAGTTGATAGAAAGAGAAGTGCCAAAACCCAAAACTGACACACATCTCCAAGACCCATCCCATTCTCTGGTGAATTTGGCTGTGTGCTGCTAGACTGCTAACTCTGAGTAATTGGCTGGGCTGGGTGTGTGTGTGTGTGGTGCATGGCATGGTTTGGCCTGGCCTGCCTGTGCATAGGGCCAATGCTGGAGCATGGGGGGTTTGCATGCAATGCTTTTTAAAAAATAAAATCAAAAATGGGTTCTACTGGGGGCACATTGCTTACTGGCTACTGCTGTTTGATTGGCTTATCAGTCAGACAGCAGCACCATGAGGTGCTCAGTGGGCTCTCTCTGCCTGGCTCCAGGAGTTAAGTTCTCTCCATGCCAGGGTGCCCTGGTTGGGGGGGGGAGAGAAGGAGGGGTGTGAAGAACCAATGCGGTGTCCCAGGAGGTCACCTGCCTGACCCATGTGGGGGTGGGGGGGTCATACCCTCGACCTGATCTTCGGTTCTGACCTTGAGGCGGGTGGTCCAGTAGTGGGGGAGGTTAGGGTGGTGCCCTTGTCATGGACGGACCATTAACTCCTTCAGGACAGTCTCTCAGCGCACCCCCTCCAGAAGGGGAATGGACCAGTTAGGATGGTCCGCCCTCAGAGACTGATGGAACCTCAGCGGTTCCAAGAGGTCCTGAGGGAGGTAAACTTGCACCTTGACGGTCACTCTGTCGATGAGCTGGTCCAGCATTGGACCAGCTTGCTGGAGGAGGCCATTGACAGGGTGGCTCCGAGATGCCTTCTGCCTCGGTCTCGTCACCGCAGGGCCCCTTGGTTTACTGAGGGGCTGCGGTGTATGAAATGAGTAGGCAGGAGGCTGGAGCGATGCTGGCATCGGACTCGATCTGACTCCGACTGACTTCTCCATAGGGCCCATTTGCGGTCCTATGTTGAGACTGTGAGGACAGCAAGGAAGGAGTTCCTT